>CM037855.1:51112464-51269792 GCA_021234595.1 Delia radicum | reverse complement strand
AATGCCTGATTTAAGCGCAATAGTTTGAATTCATTTATTACACTAGATAAACGATTTATGCATCGTTGAATTGATAACTAAGTCTAATTTAATAATATGTAAAAAAATTTCTGAAATTATTAAATTTTTTAACATTACCGAAAGCAAAAGCCATAAATGTACATTAATTATAGTTAGATATACTACATTGAACTTTGATGTTTTATGTAAAAATAACCATAAGCAATATCGAAAAGATTTTTGAATGTAGGACAATTATTTACGTTTTATTAAAAATAAAATAAAATCTTGCTGAAATTGATAATATAAGTACGCTTTTTTTATAAATCAAAAAAAGGCTTTTGAAAAAATGACTTTTTCCACAAAATTTGCTCTCCAGGCTACGTTTTTGAGCGGGCGGGCGGCAAATGAAGTGGCAAACTCATTAGAATAAATCTCTTTAACAGTATAAAAATTCAAATCGTGTCTAAGTGGCGTGACTTTTTTTTATCACGGTCATAAACATAGAATTCCTGTTCAAAAATTCATCATTTTCGACCAATGCTGGACGTAGGGTGCATATCCAAAAATGCTTTAAAAACTATACCATTAAGCATTTTTGAAGTCTACTCTAATCAAACTATGTAAAAAACTAAGTCCAAAAAATATCAGCAAAATATATATAAAGGTGTGTGAAGTTACCCCTTATCTGACCAAAAAAACCCCATTTTTCAGAACACACTTTTAATTTTTGAGTTTAAAATAGTATCACTGCGAAACGGGCTTAAGATAATTCAAAAAAGTTTTCTTTAGGAGTTTAAGAAAGGTCATTAGAATGACTTGAAAAAATTTTGAGCATTTTCTTTGAAAAATGAATAATCTATTGGCAAAACTATTAAAAAAGTCAGGCGAAAAATGAAGATTTTGAAATTCAAAGTGAAATATTTTTTTAACTGTAAGAGTTACTATGGTACATGAAGCATGTTTTTGCTTTGTCTCGTAACCTAGATTTAAAAAAGTCCAAAAAACACTAAAATCGATGCATGGTTATAGAAGTTATACCCCTTTAAAGCTCTTTCATACTCGAGATGGTCAACTTTGACACCCTGTAGCACACCCTGTGTTAAAACAGGGTGACCACAGAAACATTTTCCTTAAAGGTTAGCTCCCGCTTTTCAATTTTTGGGGAACAACCATTTCCCGATTGGACCAGTAGTTTAAAAGATCTATATTTATTACCATGTTTTTTGTGTTTGGAACCACTGTGCGGAGGTGAAGATACTTATTGGCTAGGTCTCTATAGTTTTTTAAAAGAAGTATTAAAATATAGAAATATGCTTATAGCTGAATTTATTTTAAAAGAATGTTTTAATTTTATAAAAGTAAATAAAAAAGTATAATGTATTTAAAAAAAACTATTTATGTTTAACACCATTTTCCGGCTGTCGGTTAATTACAAACCAAGCCGTACATTTCTTTATTATTTTATTGTTCATAAAATTATCTTTAAATTTTAGAAGAATTTTGTAAACTTTTTGAAAGAAATAAAGAAAAATCTAATCTAATCTATCTCATCTAATCTAATCTATATTTATTTAGGCATGTGTACACTGTAAAAGTAAATGCACACCTTACTTAAGCTACAAATGAAAAACTTTTAAGAGATAAATAAAAAAAATTAATTGAATTCTTCTTAATTATTTATTTCCAGTATTTCGTCTCCAGATTGTTCCCTGAGATGTAAGCCAATAGGGAGACGAAATATTGGAAATAAATAATTAATAAATAAATGATCTTCAGCTCGTTTAAAACTAAGAAGAATTAACTACAAGAAGATCAAAGAAACTTAACATTTCAAATTATTGAATTTTATTCAAAACATATATTTTTCAATATTTCTAACACAAAATTGTAAAAACAATAAACACCTTTCAAACAATTCTGCAAATTTACTTTTGTATTTTTTTTTTGTGGACGAAATATATTTTTTAATCTTCTATGTTTTTAAATTCCTTTTGCAATGGCCCAATACCTAATCTAATTGACGAAATTCATTAGCATATTTAGGATTCTTGTCTTTTTCAACAAATTTAATGTTATTTTAATTCAGAAGCTAATACATTTTATGTTTCCATTACTCAATCGTTCATAGAGATTTCGGGTCCGTTTTCTTCTACTTTTGTTTGTATTTGGCTTTTATGTTGGGGTTTTTATCTTCTTGAAGATTTTAAAAATATTCCTTTTCTTGATTCTTTGCAATATTGTAACACTTGTGCGAGTTTTTTGCTAAATCTCAAACTGTCTTGTGTTTGTTCAAAATATATATAAATGACTTAAATTCTTAATTTTGAGTCCTCTGGCTCTTTTTTCTAAAGCTTTTTTAAGTCAGCTAATGTTCCCACCATCCCCAATCTCACAATACCGCAATCTCACAATAATTTCTGTGCAATAATTGTGCACAATTTTTTTCCATTTTCTTCTATATGCCGCATATTATTATTGTTTATTATTATTATTGAATTTTGATTCTGACGTTATTCTCACATTCCAAAAAATGTTTTTAAAAATTAATGCAAACAACTGCATTGAAAGTGTGCACATTCTTTAGTTAAATAAATATTTAAAAATGAGATCGGCTATGGGTCGAAAACTACCCCAGGATGGTACTACTCATTACAATACATTAGCCTAAAAGTAATGTGTGGACTCATTACCTAATAGGGGGTTAAGTAACTGGTTATTATTACAAACATTTTTTTTTTTAATTAATGAAATAACGTGGTATCGCGGGGATTCGAACTTTGGTCTTTTGGGTTGTTAGGCGAGAACTTGTTAACTGCTAAAAATATATAGCTTACCCTCATGCTCACAAAAATTCACAAAGTAATGTGTCAAAATATAGATTTTCAAAAAAAAAAAAAATATTTAAATATTACTTTACATCTATATGCATTATATAATTGATGATTGGTAAGTCATTATTTTATGTTTAGAAATAATGTAAAAGGTAGTGATGTATCATTACAAGGTTAACCATGATTACACAATTGTTGGTAAATCAATACTTTATGTTTCGAAATAATGCTGAAGATAAGGAGTACCCATTATAAAGTAATACATTACGTAACCCATTATCGGTAACTTATTACTTTTTGTTGGAAAATAATGATACAGATAAGGAGTATACATAACAAGGTAATGCATTACTTTATCGCACCCATTACCAAAGTTTTGCTGGGTATGTCATCGTACAAGTTTTGGGTTGTTCGATCTAACGGTTGTGGAAATATCGCATTTTATAATATGAAAAAAAAATCGTAAATTTTTTTAAGGTAAAATGCATTTTTTTCAAAATACATGGTTTAATCCGCTGTATTTTAAAAACAGTTTTTTTATATAGAAATGTTGAGGTTAAGAACGTTTTTCTCTAAAAATTATAAACACTATTAATTTTGAAATCAGACTAGACTAGTTTCTGCCTTTTCATTGATCAGTGATTTTCCATTTAAATTGTATTTTTATTTGTGTCTTGTAATTATCAGATTGTCCCTATATGATATATGTTTTCAAAAACCTGTGGCTGTAAGAATCAAACCTAAACTCTTCTTACATTACAAACGTAACAATACGAAGTCATGAGCGATTAGCGATCACACCCATATATGGCCTCGAATGTATTGCAGCTAAATTGCAGTTTTCTTTCCTATTAGCTTTTCTGTTATTGTATACTCAGAAGTGACAACACTAACAAACACAATTATTCTATTTTTAGATTTTTGTTTATTTTCCTAATCTTTACCGTCTCTATTTCACAACGTTGCCAGACTGACATGTGTTTTTTGCGTTCAGCGTTGACAACTATGCGTTTTATTTTAAGTTGAGACATCGCCACAGGGCAAATTAATTTTTTTTTTTTTAAATTTATGTTAATTATAATATTTTCTCCTATGCCGTTACCAAATAATATGTGGAGCTCTTACGGGATTCAAAGTTATGGAAAGAAATCTAGTAAAAGATACTAATAAATACAGTAGAAAAAAATATTTACATAAAAAAAATAATTTATTGAAAAATATAAAAATAAAAGTTTTGCAAAAGTAGTTGCACATAATAGCCCATATCTTTATAAAGTAGACATCATTTTAAGAGAGTCATTGATATATCATTTTGAAAGTACTTCGTGGTTTTACTGGCTCACAAAAATTATTCACTTATTGGTGGTGGAATACATTTTTTTCAAAATCCGTGGTTCAAAACGATGTATTTCAAAAAAACTGGTTTTCTAAAATTTTTAAAAAAATATATGTTAATTATAAATTATTCTTCTATACCGTTATCAAATCTAAACTCCTTCATGTTTTTGAGATATCGGCTTTTTGGATTTGGACACGGCAAAGGGAAGTATTTTATAAATTTTTTATTTTTTTTGAAATACAGCTCTCGTAGCTAAAGGCGTTAAGAAGATATACGTATTACATACGACTACTTTTTAAAAATTTTCGAATATTTTTCATATTTTGGAACGCGATTGTTCGAGATTCGCTGGAATTAGCTATTCTTCATTTGGAATAAGTTATATTAATACGATCTATATGTGCCATACCAAGTTTGGTTAAAATCAAAAGCTGTAGAGGAAATCGAATGGTTGATTTTATATAATTTCAGTCTAGTGTGTAATTACACATTTAACAAAATCAAAGCGCAAATGCACAAAAAATTATCTATTTCAAACATTCTCTCATTGAATGGACGATATGTGTTTTGTAGTATTTGTAGTAGACTTTTCAATTTAAACTAGATGAATGACATTTAAAATTAAATTTTTCTATGATTGTCCCTGCAGACCTTAAAAACAGTTCGAAAAAAAGGCTGTCGTAATTTTCACCAAATGATGTTTATCAAATAATTCAATTTTAGCTCGATGGGTTTATATGGAACTTTTTTTTTTTTTCTCTAAGAAAATAAAACATCAACAACAACATGAATGTGTGTGGTTTTATTGTACATTGGTGGGCTTATGTTTAGGAACAAATTCATATATAACATGAATTTAACAGAACAAAAGGTTCAAAATTCTAAACCACAAAGGATTTGACCAAACAAAAACCTTAAAAATAAAATTGAATTTTTTTGTATTTCTATTTCTATTTACTTATTATTTATATTTTTCCTTTCGAACAACGTACAAAAGCATTGAAATGATGAGTTTGTATATTATTTATTTATTAAATTTTTATTTTTATTGTTTTTTTTTTTTGCCATTGTGGTAAATAAAATATTTATTAATTTAAAATTTGAGTTTACATAAAAACAGTTATATATAGCCTTAATTCTTTAAATGACTAGATTGATTTAAAATATTTTTTTATATAAAATATACAGTGTTGGCCACTAATTTGACACGTCCGCTTTTGTTGAAAAGAAAAATCAGTTAATTCAATTGTTGTTCAATGGGGCTTAAACATTTTTCTTACCAAGTTTAATGCTGGGCCAGAGTTTTACTGCTTCAATACTATAGTCTAATCTGGTACTCACTGATTAAAAAAAACTCAAAAACTAACATAAACTTTAATTAATGTTTATATTTAGAAATGTTAAGGTTAAGAAGAAGAATAAACGTTTTTCTCTAAAAATTATAAACACTATTAATTGTGTTTATATTTTCCCAGAATTTAGCAATTTTTTTAATTTTTTTGGAGTTAGTTAGCATTTTAGTAGTGCTAGTGATAAATTTCAGTGTAGTTTTTGTAAAAATTTACCACTAAAAATCAATAAAGTTCACTTAATTCTCTTGTTTTAGCTTTTTTAACTTTTGTCCCACTGTAATTTTCAAAATGGCGAAACTCCACATTTTTCGTCTTGGATTTGTTCTTTACTATTACCCAATTAATTTCAGATCCTAAGTATTTTTAAAATAATAATATAAATACTTCTTAAACATACACACAGAGAAAAATTTAGATATTTGGCAACTGAAATTTGGTTACTATTCAAATTCGGTTATTACGAATTACAGTCAGTTGGTACAATTGAACATCAATTTTCACAACCAAGTTCGGTTAATTCAACAGAATTTTAGTTGCAATACGTAAAATATTCAGAAATCTAATGTAAATATCGTTGTAATAACTGAAGTTATGTGAATGATGTCTATCTCTGAGACGTTTTCAGATTTGCAATTCCAAAAATAGAGTATTAGTCTCTTATCAACATATATTGATGCAAGACATAATTTTTATATTTGAAGTCTTGAATTTCTTGAAATTTTCAGCGTGTAACATTACTAATAAAAAAGTTATCAAAAATGAAAAAAATTTGTATTGTAGTATCTGAAATCGCTAATTTTAAAGAAAAAATCCGCATTTTTTATAAGTTTTTAAAAGCACAGTGGAACAAATCACGAAACAAGTAGTATCTTCAAATAATATGAACAAGCAAAATGTCACCGCTTGCAAAAATTTGGTAGACAGCGCAACGCTCCTTAAGAAAACTTTAAAGCGAAACTAAATACTTATGCACGTCAAAAAAATAAGTTAGTAGACAAATTAGTAAAACGTCTTCTAAATCAAATATACTATTATTCAGCAAAGTTGTTGCTAAAATCATGTTTTAGCTAAAATTTTAGTTACTCTTATTCAGCACTTAGCTGTTTTGAACTAATATGTTACTAATGTTTAACTAATTTGATTTGCTAAAAAAAAAATAGTCCAGATAAGCACATTAAAAGTGAGGACGACAACCAGATTGAAAAATATACGCATAATGAAGTATATGTCGCAACATGTCAAAATGATACTAAAAAGTGCAACTCTTTAGAGACATATAAATAGAATCTACCATGGAAGCTTTTTGCATCTGTTTTTCATACATAAAACAAAATTGTAGATTGAACAACTTAAATTTAGCTTGTGAAAGCAATTGTCTATTAATTTAATTAAAATAAAGACAAAATGAAGTATTTAAATTTAATGAAGATTAAATGTGTATTTGTTAACTAAATGTTTATAATGATTAGTAATGTAGTGTGGTCAAATTGGCAATTTGAAATTGCTAACAAATATACGTACAGGTAGACAGACTAAAGCGAAAGACAAGGACACATATCTTAGGTAATTTTTTTTTTGTTTCCTTTTGCTTTTTGCAAAAAAGGGTTGTATGTGTCAAATTTTGTTATTTTTTCGGTCTGTTTCTAGAAATATCTAAGGCATTTGTCTTCCTTTAAAAGATGCCATTATTTAGACAGTCAGGGATGTAAGTAATTGAAAAATAATTTTGTTTATGTTATATATATTTATTTCTATATATTTTTGGATATTACATTAATTCATGTCGTCAACTTATTGTAAATTAATTTAAAAAAAAAATTTTAGGATTTTCAGCAAATAAATTAACTAAAGTATGATTTTCTAAACATTTTTTGAGTTCTTTTCAGTCTAAAAATATTCAGCAAAATTTTGTTAACTTTTAGCAAGGATTTTTTAATTTTTTTTTTAAAACTTTTGTTAGCAAAACTTTTGCTGTGTCCACTAATTTTTGCTGACATTGGCAACTTTTTTGCAAGCACCCTCCTTGCCAAAATTTAACTGACTCAGCAAAATTTTTTGCTGACTTTACAAACTTTTTTGGGTGTGCGAATATGCGCCCTGATGTTTTCTTTATCGCATTTAGCAGATTGCCAAAAGTCTAAATCATTTAAATCGACCATATATACCGAAATGTAAAGCTCCGAATCAATTTTTACACTTGAATTATTCTACTTTAATGAACTGGTGATCACCATGTAGTAAAGTGGGCAAACATTTGTCCAAATCGGACCTGTAGTTTAGAGGTGCATGTTTAGTTCCATTTTGGACTAACTTTATATTTGCCTATTCCGTTATCGACTAAAACAAAGTTTACCTTTAAGTTAAATGTAACAAATAAGAAAGTCGAAAGCAAAGCGCAGAGAACGTCGACTTACAAAAAGTCCAAAGTCGATTAGTCGAAAGTCATTTTATAGAAGCCTAGTAACAGATTTCATTAAATATTGGCAAACAAAATTTAAGTTTCGTTTAATAACAAAAAACGGGCGTGTTAAATTAGTGGCCACTACTGTATGTATAATTGATTCATTTGTGTATGTACATTAAAAACTAATTTTTTAAATCAAAAATGTTTTTTTAGAGTAAATGCGGGTAATGTGGAGTAGAAGTATTTCAGAAACTAAGTACTATTTCAGCAATGTTAACGTTGCATATTCATATTAATTAATGTCACGCCTTCATTTTTGAGACTAATCCTAACCTTTAGTTAGCTTGACTTTTTTTACATGTGTTCAAAGATTTAATTGGTACAAAAAATGCAAAATATTTATATTTTGCAGTTGTGTCTAAAAGAATATGAATTATGGAATTTTTTAAAGCCATTATTTTATGTTAACATTACGTTTAATAATTTGTAATAATTTTTTTCAAAAATTTAGATGCAGATCTGCTAATGTAGAATGCCTTAAGGCTGGTATTTCAATTTACCTGCTCAGTATTTTTGTGAAATTTATTATAACAATTCAAAATTGTATTTACTATTTCTATCTACTTTTAATTATTCTTCTTTAATACCATATGAAAGAGATCTTTGAAGCATTCCTTAATAAGGAATATATTTGTCTTTTCTGTGTAGTTTAGATTAGATTATATGGCACTATGCACCTCGACCAACTTAGGTCTTTTGTGCTGCCTAAAGTTACCCTAAAGATTCAAGCTACCTATAAAGCCAATAATCCTATTAGGCAAAATCTTCATAATGTCCGAAGGGGAGACGAAGCGATCGCCAAGAAACTTGGCACGCCTTTCACAAAGCCTCGGACATTCGCAAAGAACATGCTCCGATGTCTCAGCTACCAGTTTGCAAAACTGGTAGCTGAGACATCGTGTCCGAAAGACCCCTTTTGCGCAGGTGGTATCTGAGATTGCAGTGTCCAGTCAGGTAAGACACCAGGGTACTCAAGTCACCCCTCCCGAGGGACAAGAGTCTCCTCGATCCTGCACTGGAAAAAGAGATTAATCTCTTAGCCTGTCGTTGGAAAAGAGAGTTTTCCCAATAGAGAGAGAATTCTGATTCCCTCCACGACCCGAGCTTCTCCCTAACATACCCCAATGTTATACCACAGAATGGTTCAGGGCCAATAAAGGGCCTTCGGGCCCCGCAATTAGCAAGACAATCTGCCCTCTCGTTGCCCTCATGCCCCTCGTGACCAGGAACTAGAGCTGCAAAACTATCGATAGTCGTTCCATTCGATAGTTTCGATAGTTTATTTTTTAACTATCGATACTATCGATAGTATCGGATATTTTGAAATTGTTCGTTTTTTTTTGTAATTTTTATTAGGGAAACAAATGTTTCAACGAAAAAAAATTCATATTTTATTAAAATTAATATTAAAAAACAAACAAAACAAATAAAAATAGACAAAACGCATAAAAAAGTAATAAAATAACGAATTCACTGAGATCAATTCCCAGTTGGCAAAAAAAAAAAAAACACCGATGACATACTGCTCACTCACTCTCTCTTTATTAAACTGCTGACATCTACACCATTTACACTTACATACTACATTATTTACAGATGTTATTCCAAAAAGATCAATTTTAATTTAAAAATTCTAATTGTAATACGAAAATTCCATTTAAATTCGAAGACTGTTATTCGAAAATTATATTTTTAATTTAAAAATTCCATTTGTATTTGAAAAACTCTAGTTGTAATTCGAAAAAGATCAATTATAATTCAAAATAGATTAATTGTAATTCGATGATTCCAATTGTAATTCGAAAAATACCAACTGAATTTCCATTGATCTTTTACGAATTACAATTAATCTTAATACGAATTACAATTGATCTTTTTCGAATTACAAGTAGTTTGTTTACTTACGTGAAATTCAGCTTCTTCTTCTTCAAACGCCACCAGTAAAACGCAAAAAAACGCAAAAAAATAGTGATGTTTTTTTTTGCCGATAGTATCGCTATCGGTAAAAAACTATCGATAGTCCATTAAAAATAAACTATCGATACTATCGATAGTGCCATCGATAGTTTTGCAGCTCTACCAGGAACCCACCCTAAGGTAAGCGAGTTGCGCCCGCCAAGTCGGTTAAGAGCCAGAATGCATTCCATGACCAGACCAGATGACACCTCATAGGACATTAAAGCCCTTGATGCCGCCTGACTGTCAGAAAGAATGTAGATGCGAGATCTAATAGTGCCCCTTCGTAGACACACCTCCGCGCAGACACAGATAGCAAAAATCTCTGGCTGAAACCTGGTCCATAGACACCCGCACCAGTGTCACCATTAGCATGCTTTGAGCCATCTGTGAACGGTATATAGTTTAAACCGTTCCGTACATATATTATTCGCTAATTTATATTCACTTGTGCGATAGAATTAAGTTTTACAAGAATGAAGAGCTCTCTTCTTAGCTGTTTTCAACTTTTATGAAACTATCTTCTCTTCAAAAGTGAGATCCTCACGTTTTTACATTTTTTTAAAAATCATCCATTCTGAACAAAATATATAAAAATTAAATATTCAGATTTTTTAGATTTTTAATTAATTGATATTTGTTATTATTCGTGTACTCTAGCCTTAATAATTAACTTTGGAATCCAACTAGCTATAAAATTTATTTTTGTTTCAAAATTCAATTTTTAATAAATCGCGTCTTTAATAAATCGCGTCCCATATCCAATAGAGAGTAAGTTCTAATTTTTATATAATAAAAAACAGTTTATGTCGATAATTTTCTACACTCTGAGAAACTTCTCTTCATGTTATTAATGAATTTTTGTATAGAAACAATGAAGCTGCACTTGAATTTATTCATTGAAATTTTTCATTAAACTAATCAAATTTTCATAAAATTTTATGAAAAATAGAATTTTATTTATTAAAATTTCCATTCACTCAATAAAGAAACTTCATTAAAAACCTAACATTGACTTTGTAAGTTTATCGTCAATACTTTGGCGCAAAACTATGAAAACAAAATATGTATTCCACATTACCCGAACAAATAAATATTTATTGATTTTGAATAAATATTTTAAAATTTATTTAGTCATTTCTTATAAAAAAAAAATAAAGAAGATTCATTGTGAAATTGTTTTAACTGTTATATTTCGTTTTGTATGAAATTCAAATTTGAATTAGCCAAGTAAAAACTTTTATATATGTTTCATATATAATGTTTTTTCATCTTTAAATATATTATAATATGTCATAATATACGATGTCATGCATAGTCATATATTATAGGATGTTTCTTATATAATATACTATGTATATAACGATATATATTTTATACATTGATCTTTATAAAATTAGATTTTAAACTTACAGCGGGGAGCTCTTCTGAGTACATGTAAGTACTTTTTGCACCTAAAGAGTCAGGGCGAAAAATATTTCACCCTGGAATTAAACCATACTTTTCTAAAGGTATATAGTACACTGAATCCAAATCTAATCTCAGAACCACACTCCAACATCAGGCGTTCGAGCTATATTAAGAGGAAAAGCCTGGATATTTTGATAAAAATTCTCCGATTTTTCACCTTCCGGAAAATATATTTTTCATAATACTTCTAACGACACCTGAATACGCTACTCTTACCTTGTTTTTATTTTTAAATTTTTAGATAACTAATTTTTTCTTGGAATTATCGTCAGTTGAAAATGCTTATAATTTCAATTTTTACCATTTTACTCTGCGCGACTTTAAAATTGATGTTACAAGCTGAAATTCAATAGGCAATATTTTCGTAAGGATATAAGGTATCTAAAAATAAGGTATAAGGAAATAAAGTATCTAAATCCAAGAAAGAGTATAAGTAGTATTCAGTTGTTGTTACAAGTAACAAAAATATATTTTCCGGATGGTGAACAATTTGAGCATTTTTATCAAAATCGATGATTTTCCTATTAATATAGTCGGAATGTGATTCTGAGACCAGATTTGATTGCAGCGTAGACAATTATAACCTAATTCTAGTGTGAATATTTTTGGGCCTGAACCTTTAGGTACAAAAACTACTTACATGTTCTCAGAAGGGTACATGCTTACGGCATAAGCTACACATAATATTATATGATGGTAGATCATTGTCATATATAATAATACATTCTCTTATACAGAATAACATGTAATCATATATGGTGAAATATAAGCAATATCATTTAAGATATAATAATATATACTGTCTTACAAAAACATATTTGTGTTTGTGATTTTAGATATGTTGGCCATATGTACACTGATAGAAATTTGTGCGTTGTATTAATGAATTCCTTCATTAATCGAATGAATTTTTTCATAAAAAAGTCCCCAAAGAAACGTTTCATTGAGTCAATGAAAGGTGTTTCATTAAATCAATTTTAATGAATGGTTTCATTGACCCAATGAAAATTTCATAAAGTATATGATATTTTTTCATTAATCCCAGCCAAATCGTTATGAAAGTTTCATGTGTTTAATGAATAAATGATTAGTTTGTATGAAATATTTTCGGTGATATTTAATAATTTGCACTTTTAATGAATATTTTAGCATAGGATTAATTTTGTGGTTATTGAGAAATTATCATTCGTTGATATTATTTATAAGGTCTGGTCTTTATAGGATCTGTAAAATATTTTTATAAAAAAAGTTCGAAATCTAATGAATTCTGAGTTACCTTATACATTCCAACTATGTGTTGACAATATACAACTCTGCATTCATTCCAAATGCACACAACCCTGTAATATTTTCTATGTTTTTAATTGTCAAAAACACTAGCTTAAAGTATTACAGTAGTTCTTCATTCCTTTTTCATTTTTCCTTTGATCAAGAGCCTTCTGCTCTTCACTTAAATTAATTACATAATAAAAATTGATAGATTTAATTATAACCACACGTGTTTTACTCGAATATCTAGAAATACACGGAAATTCCACTCTACTGATTTAAATACCCACCACTATGTAATAGAACGATTTGTTTTTATTTATAAAGTTATCGTACATTTATTGATTTAGTTATAATTTCATACAGTTTTTAATGAATAAAATAAAATTAAATAAGAATACACAAAAAAAAAATTCACAATTTTTTTTGTATTTTATATTTTTGTACATTTTGATTCAGTTTTATTTAAGTTTAATTTGTAATTCTTCAGATAAACATTTAAATCAAATACACTTTGATTAAAGTTTGTTTTAAAAAAGTTTTGACTATGGTATAACTTTTGTTTTGTTTTTTGATATATAATATTATTTTTCTTATTACAAGTCAATATTTTTATTGAAAAAAATTTGAAATTTTTCCATTGATTTAATGAATTTTTTTATGAAATTATGAAAAAATCATAAAAAATGTTAATGCTAAAAAATACCAATATTAATGAATTTTCATTCAGTTAGTGAAATTGTTCATTAAACCAATGAATCGTTTTTAATGAAATCGTTTCATTAATACTATGAAGGAAAATTCTATCAGTGTATAATACAACTTAATACATATTCTTATATGACACTAAATGATGTAAGATATAATTATGAAATATTCCATATATGACACAAGAATAGAAATTAAGTTTGAGATACAACTGTATATGGTCCGATATCAATAATATTTTGTATGCGTATTTGATATAATTATATATTGTTTTATAGATCGCCATACATAATTATATTTGCGCGAGATGGCCAAATAATTTTTATCAATTTTTTTTATTTTATTTAATATTGTGTGTCATGCGATTTAAGAAAGCCCAATTTAATCTCAAAATATGTTATTCGATCCCCAAATCGTACTTATCTTTTTGGATCGACATAGATCTAATTAGATCTCAATTTATCCCATACAATATTTACGGATCTATCAGTAACTTAAATTATATAAAGGGTCCGCCAAATAACTTTTTTTTTTTGAACTCCTGAATCAATTGGACTTTGTATGGCATCATACCAAGATCTTTAAGCAAAATTCGTCTCAATGATGTCTCTGAAATGTTCAATTGTTGAGAACGACGGTGAATTGATGTTGATGGTGTTTCACGCACACTTTCTGCCACAGCCGCAATATTCTCGGGTGTACGCACTGTTTTTGGCTTTTCACGCTTTGGTTTATCGATGATCCTCATCACCAGTTTCTTTAATTTTTTTCACAAGATAACGAACATACGGACCATATTCGTTCACCGGAAGGATAAAACTAATTATCTGTCAAATCAGACATGAGCTAAGTGTTACCATTCACGAAATAAGCACTAGTTGAAAAAAAAAACGTTAGATGGCTGACCCTTTATTATATAATTCCCCAATTTTGATCTAATGAGATCCTATTTTGTATTTGAGACATAGTTTTTTTTAAGGCAAAAAAAGTACAAAAATTTCTTAGTTATTTCTTAGTTTGGTTATTATACCAAATATTTTTTAGCACACTACCATCTCTGGATAATGTCCATCTATGCGGATTTTATCCGGATCCTACAAGTACTTTTAAAGGTTATCGCGAAAAGCCTTTCTAACATTGAAGACCCGCCCACTTTAAAAGGCGAGTGACCGTAAAAAAGTTTTATTATTGTACTCAGCGTGGACTTTTTAGTGGTCGCCCAACTTTGGAGTAATTTTGTTTAATTTTGATTTTTATTGCAAAATTGTTCTGAAACAACCTAAATATATAATCAACAACCTAAATACATAACCGAATCGATTATCGGCAAGGGTAAAACTATTTTCTTTTATATCGGTAACAGTATTTTATGGGTGATAATATTTCAGTTATTTCGGTATGGCATTTTAGCGCCAAAGGTATTTTTGTTTTTTTTTGTAACTGTTTTAGTTATTTAAGGATAACGTTATTTTAGTTATTTCGGTATTGGCATCGGTATTTTAAGGCTAAGGGAAATATTAATGCACACCAATATTTTTAGCCCCATCATGTCCGATTTATAATGATTGGCTAGTTTATGGTTAAAATTTTGAAATTGATATTTTAAGACAATGATATCGATATTTCAGAGATAACGCTATTTAAGTTATATCTGTAACGGCTTCTTACGGATATCGGCATTTACATTATTTCGCTAACGGTATTTCAGAGATATCGATCGTCAGGTGAAATGGTTTTGAATCGATAATGGTATTTTAGCTTGCCATCCCCACATTATCAGGAAAAGCGTTTTTGATGTTCGCATTTTTTGGTTATAGTTTCTACCTACGAAAACGTGAATTTGCTATAAAATTTAAAACATATTCACTTTAAAAAAGAAATATGTATAAAAAAAATAGTAAAAATTTACATAAAAAATTGCATTATTTGTCTCATTTGTATGTAGTATGTATCGTTTTATAAAAGTCGCGCACAATATGAAAAACAAAAAATTCATTGCCATTATACAGTAAGACGATGAAACTAGTAGTTGACAGTCAAATATTAAAAATTATCAGAATGCAAAATATATTTTGTATAAAAGTTACAAATCGAGTCAGTGTCAAAAGCAGTCAGTAAAGACACCGACAACAACAACAAAAATACAGTAAAAATAAAGAAACAAAAAAAAATTAAACCAACATTGACAATAATCGACGATTCCAGTCACGCTTGCTGACAGAAAAAGCAAAGGAAGAAGTCGAAACAGCAGTAATAGCAACAGAACGATAACAACAAAAGCAACAACTACAACAATAACCTGAATGAAAGTAACAACATCAGCAGCAACATTAGCATATGCTTTACCAACAATATGTACTGATGCTGCTGCACTTGTAAGGAAAAACAAGTGAAAAATTATACAACATTTGTTAGCACAGAGTTGCTAGCATGCGAAACAACCGCGCCTTCCGTTTCAGTCAAACAAGCAACACTAGTTGAGAAGAGAAACTGGTGCCACCTATAAATACATTTATTGTTGCACTACTTGCAAAGTTGCCTGCCTGGCCTCCCTGCCAGCCTTCAATGACATATTTATTATTTCTTCTTCTCTACTATTTACTGCACAACTGCAACTTACTCCTGCTACATTAGCAAACAAATACAATTTAACCAAACAATAAATACACATATACATACAAACTTACATTGTACTTTTGTGTAAGTGTGTGTGCGTATATATGAGTTAACAAACACTCTCTCCCCTTCCTTGACATTGCACATATTTAATACTACATACAGTGTCGTGCAAAACAACAGCAATACAATATAAAGTGTTAAATTGGAGTAAAGTTCATCATATTTATTAAGTTTTTAATAAATATGATGAAGCTTTTTCCATAAGTGTATATACTATAATCAAAAAATCCAATCAAAATCTTTTTTCTAATCGACTTGGAAGATAAAACATTTCATAGCAAAACTTTTCGCATGGTTTGTTGCTTTCGTTTTGTGTGACACTGTACATACACACAAGTTTAACAAGGAACAGCTGCAGCATTAAAACAATTGAGTTGAACTCGTTTAAAAGCCGCAGTCTATGTTCTTTTATAATGTTTCACATTTTTTTTTTTTTTTGTTGTGTTATGTTCTATTGTTTAAAGCCCATGTTTGCCATGTTGCCTCTGTCAGTATATTAAAAATAGCAACATTTTATAAAACTGTATAACTTTAAATGATGACTTGGAGTTTATTTTCAACAAACAGTAACAAAAAAAAAAAATGGGTGTTACTCCTGAACAAACTAATAAGAAATTGCATACAATGAAAAAAACAACCTCAAATAACTGCGATCAGCAGAATATAAAAAATAGTTTAAAAACTATTATCCAGCAAAAAAAGAAAATGAAATGAACTAAATTAAATTAAATCTCGTGCTCTATCTTTCCAAGCATACAAGGGCAATACAATTTAACTGCTGTTGCTCTTATGTACGTAAAAGAACTTGATAATAAATTGAATGTGATAAAATATCCACATTCTTTTGCATATCAAGGTAGTACGAATGAATTGAATATTTAAAAATTCTACGATTCTGCATTGAAAAAGTGTTCTTGACTCGAGATAAAAAGTAATTTTTGTAATTTTCTTTTTGTGTTTATTCATGTAATTTTTATAAAAATTTCCAAAAATAACACATTTTTCATTTTGAATACTTCAAAATACATACTTTCAATATAACAACCTTTCTTTATGTTCAACGATGTTTTCAGTATTTTCTAAGGAACTTACAACCAGAGAAAAGTTTGTTTGGAATTCGGTCAAAACCATTAAAAAAGTATTTGAAATGTGTACGGCAGAACCTACCAATTATTTAGTGAAAATTGGTATTACCCAGCAAAACCACACATTACCAAATAATGGGTATCGCCATAGGACTTCACTCATTACAATACACCTTACTTTACAGATGAATTTTACAGGCGATGAGCTAAAAGTAATGTGTGGGCTCATTACCTAATAGGGGGTTAAGTAACTGATTACCGGGTTCAAAAATGTAATGGGTCTATAAATAGATTTTCATAAAAAAAAAAACATTTTTAAAAAAAATTATTACAAACATTTTGTTTAATTAACTACATAACGTGGTCTCGCTGGGATTCGAACTTGGGGTCTTTTGGTTGTTAGGTGAAAACTCCACCCACTGTGCTATCGTCACATATAATAATAAGTTGTAAATGAGTTGTTGTTCTTCGAGTTTCCGTTTGTGATGTTAAAAATATATACCTTACCCTCATGCTTAAAAAATATCACAAAGTAATGTGTCTGAATATAGATTTTCAAAAAAATATTTTGAATATTACTCTACGATTATAGTTCATGCATTACGTAATTGATGAACGGTAAGTCATTATTTTATGTTTCGAAATAATGTAAAAGGTAATTATGTATCATCACAAGGTTATCCATGAGAAACTCATTACTTTATGTTTCGAAATAATGCTGAAGGTAAGGAATGTCAATTACAAAGTTATGCATTATGCAACCCATTATTGGAAACTCATTATTTTTTGTTGGAAAATAATGATACATGTAAGGAGTATTCATTACAAGGTAATGCATTACTTTATCGCAGCAATTACCAAAGTTTTGCTAAGTATCTATCAAATTTTTATAAAAATTGTCGATAATTAAATAGGTAACTGCAAATAGGGTTTTTCCAACCAAATATGCCATTACATTGTGGTTTCAGTAGATACAGCCGAATTGTGGATTACATTGATATTAATGATTGGTATTGGTAAAGGAATTTTAGACTATATTTGTTTTCCTACACTCAAAAAAAAAAGTTTGTAAAGTTAGCAAAAAATTTTGCAGAGTCAGCAAAATTTTAGTCAGGAGGATGCTTGCAAAAAAGTTGCTAATGTCAGCAAAATCTTTTGATGAAAATCAGCGAGCTGATTTTTAGCAACAAAATTTGTAGATTCAGCAAAAGTTTTGTTAACACTTAGTAGATTAGAAATACAAAAGCCTTGCTAAAAATTAATAAATTTTTTGCTGAATTTTAGTAGACTGAAAAAAAACGCAAAAAATTTGTAGAAAAATTGTAATTTAGTTAATTTATTTGCTGAAAATCATAAAACATATTTTAGTGATTCTTTTAAAAATAATTAACTATAATAACAAAATATAAAAATTTTCATTTTCCACATTGACGACATGAATTTATTTAATATCTGAAAATATATATATAACATAACAAAAATTGTCTTTCAATTACTTACATCAATGGTTGTCTAAATGATGCTATCGTTTAAATGATGCTATCGCAACTGCCGAAGATAATTATAGAAACGAAATGAAAAAATAAACAAAAACAAACGAAACGAAAAAAACAACCCTTTTTGCAATAAGAAAAAGGAACCATAAAAAAATCTACCTAAGATGTGTGTCTTTGTCTTTCAATTTACTCTGTCTGTGTGTCTTTGTCTTTCAATTTACTCTGTCTACATTTCATTTTCCTCTTCTCTACTACATCTTGACATGCCGCGACATCTACTTCATTCTGCGTATATCTTTCAATCTGGTTGTCGTCCACACTATTAATGTGCTTATCAGCACAATTTTTTTTAGCAAAATTAATTAGTAAAACATTAGTATATTAGTAAAGCATTAGTATAAAACAGTTAAGTGCTGAATAAGTATAACAAAAATGTTAGCTTAAAACACGATTTTAGCAAAAAATTTTGCTTAAAAATAGTATACCTGATTTACAAGACGTTTTACTAACTTTTCTACTAACTTATTTTTTTGAGTGTAACAAAATATTTAATATCAAATTTAGCACACAACATATATAAGTCTTTTTGGTGTAATATATAGAGCGGCAGCCAATTACTCAGAGTTTCCGAGTTCAAATCCCGGAAAAGACAAACGCAAAAAGTTTTTTTTTTTATTAAAATAAAATACTAAAATGTTCAAATTGATCTGAAGGCAACGGTTCAAAAGGGTTCTTCGATTTCAATAATTTTTTTTGGAATGTAATAATATTTAAGTGAAATTCAATATTGAACGAAACAACCGAATATTAGCTTCCACGACTTATACTATAATTTAATATGAAATTCTATTGGCAACAAATTCGGTGGCCACAACTGAGATTGTTTTCTGGGTGTAGCAAGTTCCCGGTTTTTACTGCAGCTAATAGATTCGCCTTTTTCTACATAACGCATAAACTAGGGACTTTGATGAATAATATGTTGTATTAAGCTTGATTCATTTGATATCCACCACTAAAAGGGTTACCGAATTTTCGAACTTTTCCATTTCCCGGTAAAAATAATTTATTTTGCATATATTTCTAGGAATCTTGTAAAATATTCTGTATTGAAAAAAACAAAGAGTTTCAATTGCAACAAATTTTAAAAAAAAAAACATATTTTTATTAAAAAATTCAAAACTACAACACAAATTTTATCTCATAATCAGAACATATTTACATGTTTAAAACATATTTACATACAAACATACACTGATACAATTTTCCTTCGAAGTATTAACGAATGTCTTTCATTAAGTTGGATTCCTTGATGTAATGAATTATTTTCATTAAATTAATGAAAGATTCATTAAGTAAATACCATTTTCTTTAAATGTTTTTGGTTGCTTCTTAAAATATGCAGTAATTTTTATAAACATTTTTTGTGCACACCAAACATTTAGTTCCATCATATTTTAACTGGAGGTGCTTCAACTATTTTAAAAAGTTTTTTGAATACAAAAGTCTAAATAAACTCATTATTTGGTTTGGGTTATTTAGCTAAATCGGTAACGCGGTACTGTTAGTGGTTGAGTGATTAAGTCGCGTTCAGGTTGATGTCAAAAAAAACAGAGAAGTAAAATAAATAAATATAAAAATCTACTAAATAAATATGAAACTGGGTGAAAAAATATATTTTTCGTTATAATTTATTTAATGAAAATATTTCATTAAGCAAACAAAACTTTCTTTGGGGACTTTTTAATGAATAAATTCATTGTATTAATGATGGATTTCATTTAAACAACGCTCAAAACTCTATCAGTGTACTAATATTTAAAACTTTTACAAAACTTTTTAAAACTTTTGTTTCTTATTAAGATCAAAAAACTAAATTTAGTTTATATAATGATCGAATTTTCATATCCAAGATTTTGCATTGAAATTAATGTAAATATTTTGATTTTTGAGAAAGTAAAGAGAAAATACCATTTTAATTTTCTAACCCTTAATGATCACCTTTTGAAAACCTAAAAACAATCAATACTAATTGCACGAGTAAAGGAATGTCTGAAATTAAAAATTAACTCTAAAGTAATGAATTCGGGAGTAGAAATAATGTATATTGAAAATTTCATATGCGAAAATTTTAAAACTGATTTTTACTCCGTTTTTTTTTATAAGGTGAGCATCATAATTCCGCAGAGTAATTGTATATAATTGGATACAATAGCGCAATATGGGTACATAATTCCTCTGGCGGAATTATGTTTTGCGTTCGCCCTATAAAAACAAGTGGCAAGTTTTCGATTCTTTAAAGATCATTAGATTTTATAGTACACTCTAATTAATTTCTGTTGAAATTTACCCAAATTATAGTAGGAAACTATACTCCTACTATAAGTTGGGTAAATTTACTCTATGTGTATAAATGAAAAAAAAATACACACAATACGTGTAAGTTGGTCAACAAGAAGTGTGTAAATGTACTATGCAAGTGCGTAAAAATGTAATTAAATTAGAAATAAATGAATAACTGAATTTTTGGGTAAAACACATGCTTTACTTGTAAATATACGAATAAAATGCGTAAAAATACATTTTTATATGCTTAAAAACCCCCTAAAAATGCGTATCTTTACCTTGCGGTAAGAAAGAATAACAGCCCAAAAAATTTTCAAATAAAACAAAAAAATAATTTTAAAAAGAGTTTTATTAATGTGTTGTATAATAATAAATTTTATAATAAATATTTTTATACAAGTGGTTGTACATATACAGAGCTTCAACGATTGAATTATATTTTGAAAAAATCAGATCGGATTTTTTTAAATCGAATGATTTTTTTCTTAATTAATCGCAGAGAATTCATTCCTTGGAATTCACTAGTGGCGAATTCAATCATTGCGAATTCAATAATTGGGAATTCAATCTATTTTTTACTCAATCGATTTACAATTTGCCAAAATCGGCGAAACTGAAAAACACCGCCAGAATTGAAAAAAAAAACGCTAAAATTGAAAAAAATATCGTTAAAATGAAAAAAATCCCGAAAAATTTAAAACAATCTCTAAAACTGATAAAAACGCCAAAAATGTTAAAAATCACTTAAATTGAAAAAACCGACATAATTTAAAAAAATTTCCAAAATTAAAAAAAAATCACTAAAATTTGCCAAAATTTAAAAATCACCAAAAACTTAAAAAAAAAATCGCCAAAAATAAGAAATATCGCCAAAAATGAGAAAAATTGCTAAAAGAGAAAACATCGCCAAAATTAAATTGGAAAAAGTTGTCCGTGTCATTTATTTATATCTGTTAGTTTTTGAAACATAGGCGATGTTTCAAATAAATACTCTTTTTTATCTGCGATGCTTACTTTTCGAGAAAAACGCGATTTACGAATCCAGCCAATCAAATCGAAATTTAGGATCGTTGTAGGGGTAATGGGGTTGAGTTTTAAACATCGCCTGTGTTTCGAAAACTAATAAAGATACATTTACAACTATTTTAAGTTTCTCGGCAATATTTTTCGTTTTTCCACTTTAATCTTTCTTTCCGATTTGATTTTTTTTTTAATTTTTGGCGATTTTTTTTCTTTTGCAATTTTTTATTTTGAAATATTTTTCATTTTTAGCTATTTTTCTAATTTTTGGCGATTTTTTTAATTATAACGATTTTTTTTTTAATTATTGCAGATTTTCTTTCAATTTTAGGATTTTTCTAAATTTTTGCTATTTTTTAATTTTTTGCGATTTTTTTTTTAAATGTAATCTTTTTTTTTAATTTGGAGATTTTTTTTTAATTTTAGCGATTTTTTTTATTATTAATTTTAACGTTATTTTATTTAAAAGATTTTTTCAATTTTAGCGATTTTTGGCGATTTTTTCAATTTTGTAAATTTTTTTCAATATTGGCGACATTTTTAAATCGATTGAGTAAAAACCGACTGAATAAATCGAATGAAGAATTTTATTCTTTAAAGCTCTGTACATATATTATATTTTGAAAATATTTTTTCACAATTAGGCTGCAAGCACTTGGAAATAAACTATAAACTAAACACTATCACAAATACTAGAGTTATACATTTTTTTCCATTAAAATTCTCAATAAATTAAAATTTTTAGATTTTTTTTGGCTTTTTTAATTTGTTTCATTTTTTTTCAATTTAAAAATGTCAAAATAATTATTACTATTATAAGTTAGTATATTTATAAACTTTGTGCGTAAAAATTTTATTTAACAAAATAATACTACTTTTAGGCATAATGTGTGGGCGTTGTGGTGTAATGGTTAGCGCGTTGGACTTTTACACAGAAGGTCCCGGGTTCGATCCCCGGTGCCGGCAACATCAAAATAATATGTATGAGTTTTTTTCTATCCCTCATACGTATCGCAATGTCCACCTTCGATGTTCCCATAGCAATTAACCCCACCGAAGTAAAATAATGAATCAGGGCTAAGAACCAAAAAAGCTTCAATAAGTTCGCCAACTCTCCATCAGGTGGCGAGCAACAACTGTTCTAAGACTTATCATCTCGCGCAATTACAGTGTTGCCATGTCTGAAGCCCTTCATCTTTCCCCACCTTTCATCTCTATACTATCCCTTTCCAAAGAAAGCAACACACTAAAATATAGGAAGTATTTCTCTTTATAAAAAAAAAAAAAAAAGTGGGTATTATTGTATATAAAAGTGTGCGCCAAATAGTTTTACCCATTTTTATGTATAAATTTACAGCATTTGCGTAATAATACATGAAACTTTACTCGTTTTATAGTAGTAAATTTACAATCATTTTTTAGAGTGTATATAAGTATTTTACGATTTCACTACCGACTTTTTGTTTGTGGATATATTTCTTTTTTGACTTCTGATTCTTGTTTGGGGCACTTAAATTAGAAAGACAAAGATTTGCACATTTGCCCTCCTCCTCCTACAACCCAAAAAATGCTTACAAAAATCAATTTTTTTTGGAAATTCTTAGCCCATTTTGGCCACTAAAATATTCGAATATCCAAACATGATTTATTTGGTTTTGTTCCGGTCTTTAGATAAAGCTATGTGCCAAATTTCGAGATTCTGGCTTTGTTAGTTTACGAAATACAATAGACCCCCCCTTTTTCAAAGATAAATACTGATCAAGAAATCTGTTTTTTTTTAACAAATATCACCACTATATGGCCCAGTTTATGCATATAATGAGAGTGTTTTCAATGACTAATATCCTAATGAATATATTTTCGCAAAAATATAAAGTTTTATTTCATTGTCATATTTTTTTAAAGATGTGTACACAGTACAAGGGTAGTCAAAGGGTTAAAGAATCAAATACTTCTTAAAAAATATTAATACTCTAAAGGTATTTTTTACCGATGAAAATGAAAATGAAAATTATTCAAGTTCGAGGCCATATACTCTATATTTCTTCATTAGGATATTGTCCTAACAAATAATCTATAGAGTTTTTGTTTTCAAATTTATTATTTGACCCTCTCAGGAATGTGTTGATAGATCTATTTCGGGAATTTTCTAGGTTCCCATCATCAGAACACGTTTTGAAAGCGGTAACAATCCCATGCCAAACCTCAAGCATTCATATGAACTAGTTTACTCACTACATGAGAACTAATATACATATGAGTTTGAAATTAAAGATTATAACCATTGATCAAAAAATAAATTGAAAACTTGTTTGATGTGCAAGATCCACCTCTGGTGGATATTCAATACACGTTTTTTTTGTTTCTCTCTCCTTTTTTATATTTTGTTAAGTTAGTTACCTTTAAGTATTCTATAACACTTTTTATAAGCAATAAAAATCATTTCACTATATTTAAGCTTCAAATTTTATTATAGAATCTAACCTTAGAAATTTACAATATTCAAATATTCCTAACAAAATTTAGTAATTTATTGGGTATTACCAGTCTAATAACCAATTTTTTGTATTCAAATCTCAACCTACACTCTAATAAATTTTTGTTGAAGTTCACTCTTTTAAATGTAGGTAACTTGTTATCTACTATAAATTGGGCAAAAATAGGCACAATGTTTAAAATCAATATATATAGACACATTGTGGTTAAAAACGAAAAGTTCTTAAAATCAGTGGCTCAATTTTGAAAAAGTTTTCTATATGAAAGAATGTTATTCTATAAAGTCTTCTTGAGAGCATGACTACCAGCGACAAAAATTTATTTTCTTAGTTTTTTGAATCCTTATTTTTTTCAGGAAATTATTTTTTCTCTTGAACTTGTTTTCTGTATTTTAACTTTAAAATCTCGTTGAAATGTTTTTTTAAATATATTTGGTTTGAAAAATGTTTGTTTGTGAATTTATTTTTTGACATTTTATGTATTACTATTAAAAGTATGTACAATTACACACTTTATGCCTAGTATGAATATTTTGGGCACAATGTGTGTAATTATAAAGAGTTAATGTCTATAAATTTATATGCATGTATACAAAGACTCAAAATACTATATTTGGGCAATTCCAGGTCAAACCACACAGCATTCGGATTGGTCATCTCCGATTTTGATGAAATTCGCTACAAATATATGCGTAGTGTTTATCAAATCATTAACCATTCGACCCTAAACCCGTTCGGTTTTCGAAATATAACGTCATGAAAATTGCAAAATTGTCCATACAAAGTCGCTCATAACTGTAAAACTATACAACTTACAATTTTCCTATTGTTATCATTTTAAAGGTGAGAACATTATCTTCGAAATGGCATCCTAAATTTTTTTGTATTAAAAGGTCAAGGGTCATTTTTTAAGTTTAATGTTCAAAGACCCATATCTCAAAATATAATTTTTTTAAAATTCTGAAAAAAATATATGTTTAAAACTAATGCCTCTCTAAATTTGTGGCAAAATTTTATAGTGGAAGCTAATTTGGTTCCGGAGTTATGGATGAAAACGTGGTCGTAAGTAAATTTTCGTCGACGAGTTCATATGCAAAAGCTAACACACAAAAACAATATTTATACTAAACATTGTATAGTAGTACTTTTTGATATGTTAGTAAAAAATAAACAAACATTTTTTTTTTTTTATTCTTTTAATAACAAAAAACGACTGTAAAAAATTAATGTAAAATCATAAAACAGTCATTTGATGTGGTTTGTTTTTTAAATGAACTAAAATGTTAGTAAAAACAATTAATTTTTTCTACAAATGACTGACATTTACATTAAAAATAAAGAAATTGTATTGAAAACCAAACAACTGCATATTTTTAAAGCAGAAGTTCCCTGAGTGTAGTTACATAAGCCGTAACGAGTTTTAAGTAAGAGAAAATATTCACTGTTCACATATCACAGAAACTTTGGATATCGACGTGTTTATTTTCAATGATATTAGTAATCGTATCCGAAAAACGTAACGAAAATTTTTGAAATGACCCGGGTTTAATGATAACGATATATAAAAACACTTTTAATTTTATAAAATAAGATACACTAATATTAAACAAATACAAACATTACATTGTTTGGCGTATTTCTTCTCTTAACTGGCATATTTATAAAGATTATTCATTCATTTATATTAAAAAAATAGTTACTTTTTGCGTTTCAAAGTACAACCACAATTTAAGTTTTTTTTTTCAATCTCTAATTTAAAAAACTGAATTTGGAGATTTGTTAGTTTGTACATGGTGTATGATTGTACAAACAATTACATAAATTTGGAAACCATGGTCAATTCCTATTCGAGGTCTCATGATATATATTCCATAAAAGTTTCAAGTCAAATATTCTCTTCTTATATATTGAAAGAACTTAATATAAATATTTCAAAATCAAACCAATATACCACATCAATTTAATTGACATACGTAACATATTAAGTTTACTTCTTAATTTCCTGCCATTTTTATTTAAATTGTATTTTTTTACCATTTCCCAACTACCACCAATTGACTACTTTAACATCAATCTCTGCTTTAAAAATTGTCTTTCATTTGTCACACTTAACTCAATGAAGGTCTTCTCTTAAATATAGGCTACAATAAAGGCAAATCATTTTTGTTCTTTTTTTTGTTGTTTTTGTTTCAGTAACAAACTGATTGCAATGATTTGAACGAACACACGTTAATCAACTTGTAAAGAGAAAAAAATAAGCACAAACTGTTAAAGAAATCAGAAATCAGAACAGTTTTAACCCAACAACCGAGAAAGTAAACAGATGATGTAATACGTATGACTTTAGTGCTCTCATTACAACGAAAATAAAATTCCAATAACCATGGATGAATTGTTGTCAGTGTGGGTTGGTCCGAAACGGAAGTAGTAATTAACTGTACAGAAGGGACAACATTTATATAATTGTGTTGCTGAGTTAACACATACACAAATATACATTGGACGTACATTGGACACAATAGTGTGTGTATGTTTAACAAATGTTAAATGTCATTGTATGTGTATATAAAGCAATCCATTTTATATGAGCCATTCAATTTTTAATTTCTATTACGACACAAAGAATTAAAATAATTCAAAATAGCCTTATAAGTCTAAAATGATCTGTTATTCTATGAAAAGTTTCAATGGGAGAGTTCCAGTGACAAATAATAATCATTTTGATGGCATTTGAACAAATAAAAATGCATGAAAATAATCGAATCTATTACATATGAATTTTTTTAGTGTATGAAAATTGTTTCGTGGGCCGTTTATGTGGAATATCTGGTAAATTTGGAATATAAATACTAATTGTGTGACATGGAAGAACATTTATATATAGTCATATGTAATTTTTATATGTTTTGATGCCAATGGTATTCTCATCATTATTGACTTGAATATGTATTGCAGTTGTGGTTGTCTGTAAAATGTTGAACTTTGAAAAAAAACGACACATATGAAACAAATTATATAGCAACACAATGCAGTCCAATTCTTGCTTACAAATTAAGTTTTCCCAAGTAAAAACGTTTACATATAATCATCCATTATTTTATATAAATGCAAAGAAAAAACTAAAATCGGGTTTCAATTAAAAAATGTATTATTTTTAATATTAACGAGCTTCCAAACTCCGTATATTTCCAAAAATGAAGCAAATTAAACAAATTAGCTAGGTTGATACTAGTATTTTCAAAAGATCTCATCAGAACCCGAAATTTTAGAAAAGATAGGCAGAGCTTTGACAAAAAACCTTCTTAGTAAGCAAACACGTGATAAAGGTCCTTTCCTAACAAGCATCATGACGTTATATTGAAGACCAAAAATGTTATATTTATATAAAAAAAAATTTTAGTTTTTACTCGGGCTCAAGTAATATTTTTACAGTTTTATTATAGGATTAAGAAGAAAAAGCATTCTAGTTGAGAAATGAATTGTGCATTGGTATTAGTTAATTCTGTCTCTTATGATCAAAACAATACTTGTGTGTACGTAGTGTGACCAAACTCCACTTTAGCCACAGTCATCGCTGTGTCTACCGTGGCTCAACTGGTTAAGAGGTGAGATTACGATGCATAGCTTGATGCTAAGGCAGTGAGTTCAAATCACAGTACGACACCAAAAGTTTTTCATATAGAGCAAATTAACAATATAAAATACTTTGTTCAATTGACACATAAATTAACCACTGACGAGTCCCAGGAGGGGGACGAAGCTGCGGCAGTCTGGTGTATCCCTTGTGTCCGTAAAATTTTTCAATAAAAATGTTTTCTTCTTCTTCTTCCTGTAAAGAGAGTAACTAAAGTAAATTATTTTTATGTTTTATATACATCGAGGTTATTTTTAGTGATTCAATTAATATTTTAATTTCTTTAAGTAAGAGAAAATATTCACTGTTCACATATCACAGGAACTTTGGATATCGATGTGTTTATTTTCAATGATATTAGTAATCGTATCCGAAAAACGTAACGAAAATTTTTGAAATGACCCGGGTTTAATAATAACGATATATAAAAATACTTTTAATTTTATAAAATAAGATACACTAATATTAAACAAATACAAACATTACATTGTTTGGCGTATTTCTTCTCTTAACTGGCATATATATAAAGATTATTCATTCACAACCACAATTTATTTATTTTTTTTTTCAATCTCTAATTTAAAAAACTGAATTTGGAGATTTGTTAGTTTGTACATGGTGTTTGATTGTACAAACAATTATACAAATTTGGAAACCATGGTCAATTCCTATTTTAATTTCTTTTGTACCTATCACGGCAATGTTAATATCAATTAAAACTTTTATTGAAAATTAAAATAAAAAAAAAAATTTAAATAACTTCTACAAAAAAAAATATGATACTCACACAAAAAGTTTGTGAATGATACGTTGTTGTTTGTGTTTTTGTTAATGCTACGTCTGTTTGTATGTTTGTGTATGTGTGCTTGTTTTGTTTGGTGAACTTCAAATGCATTTGGTATTTTATACTGAACATTTTCTATTTATGCATACAGTGTATGAAAAAATAATTTGAGAATTACGTCTCAAATAAAATATATACTTATATATTTAAAAGTCAATTAAAATATTAATTGATTCAATTAAATAGTTCGTTAGAAACAAATTTAATTCAAATTAAATCTTTAATTAAATATTTTAGGTTGATAATTCTTCTGTGTATATATGTTATTACATGCTGATATATGTAAATACATATTGTTATGTATGTTTATATGTAATTACATCTAATTACATATGGACGAATATAGAATTGTATATAACATATATAATTATATATGTTTGAACTATTAATGTACGAATACATGTATAATTAGATAGTTAGTAAAAAAAACTAAATATTGGCGCATTTAAAGTCTGATGGCTGTATTTAAAAATTGGAGTATTTTGTCACGTACTCAACCGATAGGCATTATTGGGCTGTTTATTGATAAAAAAAAATAACAATTTTTCGAAAGTACATAATTATAGTAGGTATCCGCGGCCTTTGTAGTGTACTTTTAAAATTTTTGGACAAGGAACAGCTTAAAAGTTGGGCAATGCTGATCATATTATGGAAAAAAACATTTATAAAAACATTTCTGAAAACTGCAAAAAAGTAATATGTTTCTTAATATTTTTTTATGAACTTAACGGATATGTTAGTACATATAATCATATATTTGTATGAAATTGTGTATATTTTCATACAATCATATAAAAAAGTAATATTTAATGAAATTTTGACAGACTAAAACTCTGATCTAATTATATTTAAATGTATTAGTTTATATAAAACCATATATAATTTTATAAGATCAAAACAAGGATACAACAATATCTGGTTTTTATACATTATATATATTTGTATCAGTTTAGCTATAAACTGATACAATTAGATACAAAAGTGATACAATTTAATACAATTCTATAGGGCCATAATTCGGATAAAATTGTACCGGTTGTTTATCTAATTGGATTAGCTTAGATCTAAACTAATATAATTATATGGGCTCATATTTCGGAAGAAATTTATTAAGATTACATATAGCGTCACATAGAAATTAATATAACTACATGAAGCTCCATATATGTTTTTTTAAATCGGGTTACTATGATTTTTTAATTTTTATTTAGTTTCATACAAATATTTTGTACGTCTTTTAAGAAAAACTTGTAGCCATTTTTAAATACATATTTCAATTGTTTGTAAAATTTGTGGCTTATTGACATTTAATGAAAGGGCACTTAAATTTTTATGCTTGGGGGAGTATAAAATGTTAATTTATATAAATATTTATGACTTAACTATACATTTCACCTTAAATGCCCACTAGGCGAAAAATATTTTGTAAGAACATTATTTCTGCATTTAAAAATCACCAAATGCAAAATTATAACAAAAACTTAAAAGTTTCTATGAAGAAAATGTGGAAAATATTAGAATCTAGTCGTTAAAAACTTCAGGGGCTATTTAAGATTTAATTAACCGTACATCTTTATTGAAAACAGTTTCATTTCAAACACACAGAGAAAAATTTTGTTGTTTTCCAACTAAAATTTTGTTACTACCACTAAAATCGGTTGGTCCAACTGAATATTGCATTCTACAACAATATTTGGTTAATAAAACTGAATTTTTGTTGCTATAGCCGAAATATTTAGAAATCACATTTAAATATGGTTGTACTAACCGAATTTATTGGTTATTCAACTCGTTTGGAACTATATATTTCTGTGTAAAGTATTTTATTTCAAGTGTTAATAAAATAACTAATATTTTAAAAAGTATATTGGCCTCGATTTCGTCCCGCTATTCGCAAAAAACTGGACCTGAGTCGGACCAAATTTTTATGTTGACATTTTCAAATGGGAATATCTCGCGAACTATTAGAGATAACCCACATATGTAAGAAAGTTTAGTCACTACTAGCAGATTAGAAATATGGTGTTTTTATACCCTCCATCCCATAGTGCAGGAGGGTATATTCACTTTGTCAAATGTTTGTAATTCTTTTAAAAAAATTCTGGGACCCCCATAAACTATATATATTCTTGATCAGCATGGATAGAGAAGTCGATATAGCCATGTCCGTCTGTCCGTCTGTCCGTCTGTCCGTCTGTCCGTCCGTCTGTCTGTGGAAACACAAAATACTCCTCCAATACAGAAGAGGTACTGCTAATTTTCAGTCAAATTGTTTGTTGATATCATGAGCAGTTTTCTAGTGAAAATGATCAAAATCGGTTAACGCGTTCAAAAGTTATGAGTGAAAATGTGGGAAGACCACTAAAATTTTTTTTTTTTTATTTCATCATACATACATACGCACATTCAATGCTTATACACAAGAATATACGCAAGCAGTAATGGCTGTCAATATCGCTGAATTACCGTCCCCGATTCTAACACCTTTCAACTGACTATCGTTATCGCTTAAATACCGTTACCGATATTCTTGAAATACCGTTATCCGTAAAATACCGTTACCTTAAAATACCGTTACCGAAATAATCTAACAAGATCTGAACAAAAAAACTTCTGTAAATAGATATATTTTCCCAAAGTATGATCATAAACTAGACAGTCATTTAAACTCGGGCATAATGCGGTTAAAAATTGTGGTGTGCATTAACATTACCTGTATAACTAAAATAACGTTATCCTTAAAATGCCGTTACCAAAATAATTGAAAAATCTTTTTCCCTAAAATAAAGTTACCGAAATATCTAAAATATCGTTACCGCTAAAATACCGTTAGCGAAATAAATAAAATACCGTTAACGCTAAAATACCGTTAACGCTAAAATCCCGTTACCGAAATAACTGAAGTATAGTTTCCCCTAAAATACCGTTACCGAAATAAAAGAAAATAGCGTTACTACGACCAATAACCACATAGAATCGGTTACCATCCATGGTCATGATCAACACTTAAAAACAAAAAAAAACTCACAAAATATTGTTGTTGTTTTTTTGTTTTGTTTTGTATACAGTATGTATGTACGTATGAATTAGTAGCAATCGCATGCAGAGTTGCCAGGTTTGACGATTTGTAGTCATTTTGATGATATTTAATACCCAAAATAACTAAATGACTATTTGACGACTTTTGCTTCCAAAATGACGATTTTTTGACAATAATTTAATATGTCAGCAAGATCTACTTATTTATCATTCTCATAAAATCGCCGGCTCGATCATTAAATTTATATTATTTCGTTAAAAATTGAAAGCAAAAACATTGTTTTTTGATCGATAGCTAGCTTTTATATGCTAATATGATGTGAAATACAATTTTGCAAAAATGCAAATCCTAGAATTGAATAAAACTTAATCCAAACCGCATTTATTTTTTTATAAATTCATTACGGGTTTAGCTTAATTTAGTTTCTGTGTTTATATGTTTAGAACATTTCTTTAAATTTTTATAAAATTTAATTGGAGTTAGATTTAAATAAAAATAAAAAAATTTTCATGTTAAAACACAAGGCATGGACTTTTTTTGCGAAACAAACAGATCTCTAGCCCGAATATATTTCATGTTGAAAGATGATATATATACAACTTTAAATGAAACAAAATACATCCAAAAATAAATCCGGTGCTTAAAAAACAGGCCTAATAATATAAATAAAGTGCCAAAATTTAATAATTAAAAATATAACATTAAGTTTGTTCGATAACACAAAAATTTGTACAAGTTTTTACTGGAAGGTGTTCGTTTAGACAAATACGCAGTAAAAACTGGTAAAAAGAGAGAGTAAAGTGACAGTTTGATGCCAAAGAACTTACAAGTTTTTACTCTATACATTTTTGCCAGAAAGAATTTGTAAGATGAAAAAAAACATATGACTAAAAAATAAAAAAATATGCTTGTATTTTAGTAAACAAAAATTAAATTAAATTTTAATTGTTTATGGATTGAAAGTGAAAATGATTAAATAATTAACTATGGAAGAAGTTAAAAAACATTTAAATTATTTTTGGTCGATAATTTCAATTAACTTTTTCCTTTTCCATAATGACCAGTTGATTTTTTTTAATATTTAAAACAAGCTGCTTTATCTAATTTAATAATTCCTACAAATTTTCTGTTCGTTTACTTCTTTGTAAATTTGTCTTACTATTTGTAATTTTGTTACTGAGTAGTTTTTACTGAACTTTACAGGAAAAGTAATCGAACAGACTTATTGTTAAAGAATTTCCAAATTTTGTAAAAGAATTTAATATTTAAAAAGTTGTGCCACTGAAATATTGTTCACAGAATTATGCAGTGTGTGTTTAACAGTTCAAGTGGTAAAATTAGTTTGATTTAAAGTTGTATTTATTTGATCTTTCAACATTATATTTTTGTTATTTTATTAATTAATAATCATATAATTACAAGTTATATACTATTACCCTAACCGAGCACTAGCTACTATGGCCTTCGGCGCGTTGTAGCGAAAACAGATCAGTGCCTCTGGTGGGAATCGAACCCACGACCCCCGCACTGATAAGCCAGCACGCTACCAACTAGCCTACTGGGGCACACTGTTTCAACATTTTATAAATATGAATATCGTTGTAAAATATAATGATTTTCGAAGTTTAAACCAAAGAGAAGTGTCAAAAATCGTGTTATATTACAACGATAACACGTTAACATTTGAAATGTGAATAACATTATTGTATTTTATTTTTTATTAAAACTTTATCCCTCTTCTAACAAATATATTTTATTTTGACGATTTTGACGATTTTTTCTAGAAAGTTTGTCGTTTTTATGCTTTGCAAACCTGGCAACACTGGTTATAAGTGCAAATGCGAGAAGCCCTCGAAAAATTGTTAAGCTAATTTATAAAGTATGCTTTTGTTTTCCATATACCAGGCTTGCCATATACCTTTTTTTGTTAACCCCAACAAATCAAAAAATCACCAATTAGAAAAAAGGTAGAACAAAATAGTTTAGTTAAAATTCTTTATTTATTTGACTGCATTAACCGGAGTTGCCAGACACATTAATCGTTATCAGATCAAAAAAATATCCAGCAACAAAATCCCCGAATCCAACAATGTAAATTCATAACTTTTTTTCGTAAACTATTTTTACTTATTTTCATTCTCAACCTTTAATAAATTTGCAAGGAAACTCTTACATTCTAATTACATTTATTAAAAACCCCATTCAATTTAAAGGACATTCACTTTCAGAACTTTTTTATTTAAGACATATAAGGTGCATACTTCATCTTAAAATCTTTTGATTATATGAATTTGTTTTCCTTAAAAGCCCTAATTTTTATTTGATACATACAAAAATAATCTAAATTAAAGTATTGATGTGTAAAAACCAATCGAATTTTGGGAAAATTTCTTAGGGTTCTTATTCTAGGAGTCGTAAACGAGAATTGCACAAGCAACTGAGCTGAAAAACAATAATTTGAAATACCAGTTTCTTTAATTTTTTGTATTTCGAAAACACCCTAAACACTCGAAAGATTTTCTTTTATAATTTTTGACAAACTTAGTTTCATCACACTTTCCGTTTTATTTATGTGATGTATAGTATAAACACATGTGTTGTAATGTAAACTGGCATTTCATAATTATTTCATTATGTATGTCTCCGCAAGTGTATTTTTGTTCCCTTAAATTTATCTAAAATTCTGATTATTCGAAACTGTTTTTATGCGTTTGTATTCATTGCATCTCTTCTAACGATCCAAAAATATATTTTAGTAACTTTCTTTCATTATTATATAGGCAAAGAGACAAACAACAGGCGAATTTTACAACAGTTTTTTTAACATCATAAGGAACTATACAAATATATATATTTTTCACTACACGTTCTTCTTTAGGTAATCAGAATAACCTTTGAATACCCACTGTTATAAGCATGCAGAATTTCAGATTCATTTTAGTAAACTTTAATTAAACATTTTTTCTTTTGTAACATCCCAAATACATTAATCAATCAGTCATATTTTGTTTTACTTATAAAAACAACATTATTTTTGTTATTTTTACAAAGAATATAGATATTAATATTGTTTGCACTTTCCCTGGTTTATGAAAACACCGAGATGGAGGGTATCCAAAAATTCGTCACAGCCGAATTTAATCTTTTTTAATACCAAATTCGGCACATCGGACTTTAATGCTTCCACTTGTTTTTTTTTAATTTTGATTAGAAACCAAAAAATGGTGAACACTGAAAATTTTATATGCGCGAAGTTACCTATTTGGGAGTTCATATTACCACCCTGGGGGGGGGGGGGGGGGTTGGAAGGTTCAAAATGAAAACTTAAGCTCGAAATTATGTCACTTGTTACTGTTTGTGATATATCTGACTGTGCACTGCGGTGTTTTTAGAATAATCGAAAAACCTTTTTCTCTATAAATAATATTTCATATTGTGGAATAATATTTAACAAAATAAACATAAAAACATTTGTATATGTTTATAATTTTTGTGGTTAATTTTATACTCATAAAAGTCAAGTGAAAATTTTTCAAAACAAAAACCAACCATTTCATGCTAAAGTAACAACTACAAACATATTACAAGTTTACAATTTCTATATATTCACCACTACTACTACTCGTATAAATTTTATTGAAAACATTTTTAACTAAAAAAAAAAAAACAAAAAAAAACATGAGGAAAAACCTAAAAATATAATTAATGGTTTAGTATAGTGGTCTTGTAAAACATGCCGCACGTGTTGACCCACAAAAAGAAATTCACTACAATTCATACAAAAATAAAACATTATTTTTTACATGGTACAACTGCAGATATGTTGTACCTACAATATAAAACTTGTAATATAATTTTTATCCCTTTTGTTGTTATATATAGATGAAAAAAAAATCATTTATGTAATGCTTTGAATTTGAAAACAAACGAATCAAGATGGGTTAAAAATAGTACAAGTAATTGTGGTTTTTACTCAACACTAATTTCATATCAAAATTGGAAATGTTAAAAATATGAAAAGTTGTGTTTTCACTCTAGCAGTAAAAATATGGCACTTTCTACTATTATTACAAATAGAAAAAACTAATTGTTAACAACACTTAAGAGAAGATGATACAAATTTTCTTGTGGGGATCAGCGAAAGGAAATGCCGTACTTTCAACCTAATACTTAAACTTTTAGTAAATCCCGAAATATTTAAAATTTTCAACTTTTTTTTTTCATTTCTTAAAATACTTTATTTGAAAAGATAATTTTTATTATTATTTTTTTTTTTTGAAAATACGTTTAATACTGAATAAAATTAGTCCCTGTTTGTTCAAATCGGTTAACAATTGTTAAAGTTACATTTTTTATTTAGAATACATATTTAATTTTTACCTGTATATGCAAAACATACGCCAACAAATTTTCCTTTAAGACGCCAACAATTTTAACGTTACTTTTTAATGATAAAAAAACATGAACGTGGTGGGAAAATTTAAAATTTTATAATCCAAAAATATTAACTTTAACAACTTTTAATTGATTTTAACAAACATGGACTCTTTTTACTCACCATTAAGCGTACTTTCAAGAAAAATAAGAAGAAATAGGTTTTTAAATAAAGTGTTACAAAGAAAAGGCGCCAAAGTTGAAAAAATTTAAATTTTTTTGGTAATTTTAAATATTTGGAATAATATTTCCAGATGGGTTTTATAAAAGTCTATCTATATTTGGAAAGTTTAACTATTTGTCTTTCTAAAATCGCTCAAAATTTTAAAATCGGTTCAAAACTGACTTAGTTAGTTTAGTCCGTGGAGTGTTGAAAAAACGTTTTTTTTTTCTGCGATAACTTTAGATTTTGGTCGTGTATTCAAAATTCTGAAAATTTAAAAATGATTTACTCAACCAGGCTTACAACCAACACTAGGTAATTGTAAACGTATATTTTTAATGTGACACTGTGTAATCTCGGAAACTACCTATTAAGTACTCTTTATTAACTACACCCAGTAAAAACGCTGCTTACATGCAAGCAGGTTCGTAAGAGAGTAAGCCGAAAAGACTCCCTTACAAACCTGCTTACATATGCCATGTTTTTTATATGGCGAATTTCCACTTGGAAGCATTTATTTTAAGCAAAATAAGCGCGGATTTCAGCGTTTATAAAAACCAGTGATTTCATGGCTTGCATTAAAATCATATTTCATGTCTATATTATATTATACTATATACAGGGTGATTCAGTCACGACCCGCCAAATTTCACCAGCGTGTTCGTTGTCTCATTTTATGAAGATATGTCCATTACGACCATCCCCGGAAATGCAAGTGTGCGAAATGGCAGGGGTTTGAAAATTTTCGGATTGGTGGTCGGAGGGTAGTAGGGTAAAATTGCTACAAATGAATATGTGCTTTTATTTCACATCAAAAAAAAAACAAAACTTTTTGCATTTCAGTCAAATGGTCATAACTTTGTAAAGGTAAGACCTCTGTGCTTCGAAAAGGACATTTCGGAAAGGTAAGAGGCAGAACTATCTTCGAATAGAAAAAAAAATAGGAGTTACCTGCCATCTGACTGAGCAAATTGAGGTTATGTGCACGTTCCTATGCCTTTTTTAAAATTTTCTTTTTTTAAAGCTCGTTATCTCGGTGACTTCACTTTATTTTTAATTTTTCTTTAATGATTATGAAAGCGCTTCTAAAGACCTTTCAAAAAAGCCAAAAAACAAAAAAATCTGACCACTGGTTCAGAAGTTAGCAATTTTACCCTACTACCCTCCGACCACCAATCCGAAAATTTTCAAACCCCTGCCATTTCGCACACTTGCATTTCCGGGGATGGTCGTAATGGACATATCTTCATAAAATGAGACAACGAACACGCTGGTGAAATTTGGCGGGTCGTGACTGAATCACCCTGTATAATTTATTGTACATTAAATTCTACAGATATTAGTTTTTTGTTGTTAAAATTTTTTGACGTATAATATAATTATTTTATTTTTTGTTACCGCTCCACGTGCTAGCTCTTCAGAAATTTTTCATTTCTGTTTATTAAGCTAAATTCTTAGTTAATGTAACTACAAAAGTCAACTCAAATTTAGTTCCTCTAAAATTTAGCGCACTTTAATTTAGCCGACTTTAAATCTCAAACACATTAATGATTCAGCTGGTGCAAATTTAGGAACTATTTTCTGTTTTTCTTTACACAGAGAAGTATAGTGTCAACCGAATAGAAAAATGTATTTTAATTGTAACAACTTATAAATTCAGTTAGCACAACAATATTTTAATTATTATTTCTGAATATTTTGGGTATTGCAAATAAAATTTAGTTGAATTAGCCGAACTTTGTTGTGAAAACTAATGTTAAGTTGTGCCAAACAACTGAAATTCGTAATAATCGAATTTAAGTAACAGTAACCGAATTTCAGTTGACACATAGCTGAATTTTTCTCTGTGTGTCGTTGAATTTCCAAATATTTCCACGGGTTTTATACTGTGAGTGTAGATTTTTTATGTTAACCTAATGATAATGAAAATTTATGAAATCATGCTAGGGATTTTTATTTTATTTAAATTTGTTTACAAAAGCTCTCTATTGACAAAAGAAAAGACTGTTGCATAAGAATGCTGGTTCATGTCTGTTTTAAAACTCGAATATTTTTCATTTTCGGCCTATTCTAAAACTTAAAAAAAAAATCGATTTGTTTAACATCGTCAGTAGATTTTCTGTCCCATAACGATAGTTGTGAGTGTAGTAGTAAACATAACTATGTTGGTATTGTTGTTTGAAATATAAATAAACAAAAATATAGTTTTTACACCACAAACTTTATATTAGTATTTTACACATACAAGAAAAAACTTTTGTTTTTACCTAGCAAACTCAAAAAAATAGTTGCAAATTTCTATAAACAAACTGCCCCGTTGGCAATGTCTTGAAGACAGCTTTGAAGATGGGTACACGACACATAGTAACTCGTTGAAGACACTTTGGCGACAGTCCAAGCAAATCGGTGACGACTTTTTAAAACAAATATCCGAAAAATCATACACGACGATCTGAGCGAGATTGTCGCTCACATTATCGCTGACGATTACATGAGTTACAATATACTTGTTGTTGTCGTCAATGAATATACAAACTACATTTTTGCTATTTTATCGTTAACAGTGTGAGCGAGAATGTCCTGAATTTTATTGTCGACAATCATATCGACGACACAAGCATCCAAATATAAAAAATTATACTTATTTTTTGCTATTTTTACAGTAAATCTCGTTTGAGACGATCTCGGATAAGACGAATTTCCGCTTAATACGAATTAACTTGCAATGACCAACTTTTTGGGAAAAAGTTTCGTAGAAAAAAAAAAACAAAAGAATAATAATAAACAATTCTAATTCTCTTCGTAGCTCAATTAAAAAAAAAAAAAACACATCTGTTAATACGAACTCGCTTTAGATGAACCCTAACCTAAAACTAACCATTCTGACAGTCCCACCTACAAATCTTTATACAATTTTTAATTTAAACTTTCGGATTGTTTGCAATTTTTCTTACAATTTTGAATCCTCCAATAAGAGGATTTCACAATTTTTGAAAATGTTTTTAAAAATTTTAAATATTAAGCGGATAAATAAAAAATGTTGAGTAAATTTTACACCGGTTAATACGAAACTCTATTGTAACAACTAGTTCTCATGGTCCCTCGGATTTTGTCTTAGCCGGTTTTTACTGCACACAGAAAACAGTTTTGTAGTTGCAACCGAATTTTTTGCCAACCGAATTTTTGTGGTTCCACGTACTATCAATATTATTAAATTTTAATACTATTGCAGCAACCAACATATATTTACGAATTTTGAATCTTTATTGTTACAATTGAAATATTATATGTTTATGGATTGTAATATTCTATAAATAGATTCACATGCATTTAACAAAATTTATTTTATTAATAAAAAAATCTTATGTCTCGAACTGGACTCGAACCGGCGATCTTCCGCTTGTCAGGCAAGTACTTTACCTCTAGCCTAACACCAATTTGCAAATGTTTTTTTTTTTTTAATTCAACATGAATATTTTCTAGTTTCAAATTTAAATATTTTTCTAAAAATAAATTTGTATGTACAATAGAAATTCGGTTGCTAATCTCAATATTTTATTAGAGTAACCAAAACTATAAAAACAATTTATATTATATTAAAATTATTTTATTAATAAGAAATTCTTCTCCGCGAACTGAGCTCGAACCGGCGACCATCTGATTGTGAGGAAATTACTTTACCTCTAGCCTAAACTCAATTTGAATTTCTATTTTCAAATTTCTACCTAAAATTTTTTTTTTCTTTCAAGTTTAAATATTAATGTCTAAAAACAGATTTGTATGTAGTACAACAGAAATTGGGTTGCTAATCTTAATATTTTATTCGAGTTACCAAAACTGTTAAAAAAAACTTTATATTATTTTAAAATTGGTAACAAAAACTTATACTTTAGATAGAGTGATTGTTTTTTTTTTTGCAGGCGAAACTAATATTCGATTTTAACTGCAAATATTTTATTCAAGGGATAAAATCTCCGAAAAGTGGTTGGTTGTTGGTATTAAATGTAATGTAGAAGATAATATTTTTTCAATATTTATAAGGAAAACCAATAGGTTGAATGATGTGACTGTGTTTTGGTTAATTTTATATAAAGGGTCCGCCATCTAACGTTTTTTTTTAACTAGTGCTTATTTCGTGAATGGTAAAACTTAGCTCATGTCTGATTTGACAGATAATTAGTTTTATCCTTCCAAGTGTGCGTGAAGCGCCATCAACATCAATTCACCGTCGTTCTCAACAATTGAACATTTCGGAGACATCATTGAGACGAATTTTGCATAAAGACCTTGGTATGACGCCATACAAAGTCCAATTGTTTCAGGAGTTCAAAAAAAAAAGTTATTTGGCGAACCCTTTATTTTCTATTTACAACATAGTTTAATTATTCTGATAATGAATTTTAAATACTTTCAATTAAAATTATTGAATAATGGTTAAATTTTGTTGGTTACAATGGAATTCCAACCAATTTATTCTCTGTGTGTGTATATTTAGTTTTGATACTTAGTCTTAATTCATTTTAGCTACAAATTTAAAACTTAAAATTAAAAAGAAAAAATTATTAAATAATTATGAATAAATTATGAATAAATTAAGCAAAAAATCAGAACAAAGCAATTCGCACAAAAACACTACCAGTTAGTTTTCCGTTATTTAGCATTTTTTTAAACCGTTGCTTATCGACCACAAATTCATGCAAATGTCGCTCAAGTTTTCCTCAATAAAATCTTATTGCAGGAAATTTAAGCACATTGCCGCTCATAAAATCGTCAATGTGGTATGACTGTTAAAAATGTCACCTAAGACTAATTTGCCAACTGGGTAACTTACATATGCACTCACACTAACATATTAATTTACATACACGCATATAAATACTTTTAACATATAAAATGACATTTGGCAACACTTAAACCTTTTTATTTTCAATTTAAACGATACCAACTGGTAGGAAAATGACTTTAAAACAATTTGTTACAAGTTTAGCTAAAAACTTTCAACTCCTTTACTTTTGTCTCATTTAAGGCTAAACTTTTATTTTGTATTCTCATCTTTTTTTTGGTTCTTTCTTTGTCCAATGAAGGAGTTTCATGGAAAGTTAAAAAAAATATAAACTTAACGAACCTCTGGCATAATAAAAGTTTTGTCATGTCTCTTAGTCTATATACGAGAACTCTACATAGAAATAGTATACGTACTCCCATAAAAAAAGCCCGATCAAATAGTTGAAAATTCAGCTACGACAACATAAAATAGTACATGAATTTGCGCCAGTAGAATCTTGAACGAAGTTGAGAATCACATTCTCCTAAATTTAGGTGACCTAAATGTTAGAGGTACTAAATATGAGTTGACAGTTGTAATTAAATTAACTAAGTATTTAGCTAAATCATCTGAATTTTTAAGCTGAGTCAACAAAAAACATTCTGCTAAATGCTCTTTATGGATCTGACCAGAGGCGGGTCCATATTTATTACTCTCGCTTATTTTCCGAGATATAGCCTATTTTATGATTATAAAACAAAAAAATATGAGAATATAACGCTATCTTCAAGTGAGAATTATAACGCGAAAGTAATGGTTTGAAAACAATTGTGGTTTAAATTCAGCTAGCAAAATTTGTAAATTTTGTTATTACGAATTACTAAATTTTAGGTCTAAAAATTAATTCAAACACGAATAAAAATTGTTCTTGAAGTAAAATGTTATAACTAAAAACTTTAGCTAAATAACTGTTTTAAACAATAACAGCAAAAAAAAATAAGCTTAACTGAATTGGAACTCTTTGAATTAACTTTTTTTTATGAGCGTACTACAAAATCAGTGACGGATCCAGCCCAATTTTTTGGGGGAGGGATACTTTTCGAAAATATTGGCAAATGTTTTTTAAGCTTTATTAGTTTTTTTGTTTTTATTTACATCGAGATTTCTAGCGAGCTTTCGACTTCCGTATATTTGCAAAAATAAAGAAAATCAAACATATTAGCTAAGTTGATAGTAGTATTTCGATCTGGCTAAAGATCTCATCAGAATCCGAAGTTTTAGAAAAGCAATAGCCTCCGGAATAGGCTCTAGCTTTAGCTGGGTTTAATATTGATTTATTGTTTGCTGCGGTTTTGTTATAGGTAACGGTATTTTATTCGTATCGGTATTGCCAAAACATCAGTGCAGCTATGTATTTAATGAATTTACAAAAAAAAAATTTAATCTTTTTTATCATAATAGTTCAAATTTATTAAATATTTTTATATAATAATTATTGTTTAATATGATCATCCAATATTAAGGCCCAATTTACACCCAGAAAACGGACTCGGTCGCAGCAACCGTATTTGTGTCCAATAGAATGATTCGATTGAAGCTATCGAATTTTTCGGTAGTTATCACTGAATTTCTATTGAGGCAATTAAATTTATCAAAATATTGTTTTGTAAAATAACACAGAATCCTATTTTATTTTTGCCTGCATCTTCAATTTTCAAATTTATTTTATTTATTTATTTATTTTCCTTTTTTTAATATTCAGAATATTTATTATAACGCACATGCTTGCCTTTCTTTCATGTGTTGGACACAAAAGAAAAAACTAAAATGAACGAAATCTAGCGTGGTTGAATTTCGTGTAAGTCTTATAATAGTTGTGTCTGTTTGCATCTCTTCTGCTTTCCCTAATTCGTCCATACGACATCTACATCTCGTCATTTTACTTGTTCTCCGTGCTATTAATGTGTTTATCAGCACAATTTAAAATAAATAAGTTAAACAATAGTTCAAACTTAGTTTTTTGGTAAAAGCGTTTAACTTAAATTTTATCTAAAAACTCGATGTTAGCCACAAAATTGCTAAAAGTTAGTTAAATATTTTTTGGAGTTTTCGATGCCTTTTCTGGTATTTTGCCAGGTTTATTTCTATGAGTGTTAAGTTAATGAAAGATATTTTAAAGATCTCTCTAACAAATATTATTTAAAGCCCGTACATAGCCCATTTCTGAAGTTATTAATGTTTGAATTTGGAAAATTTGTAAACCGAATAATTTCCCGTGAATACTGATTTATCTAGATTTGTAAAATCAAACCACAAGAAAAAAATATAAAAAATTAAAATTTTTCAGACAAACAAAACAAAGCATTAAAAATCGTATACATTTTTCAATCCAAAATATTTTAGTCTGAACATTTGTCATTTATAACTAATTATATTTTAGAGTTTCGAAACAAGAAACATTGATTTCAAATTACAAACCCTGTTATTTTAAATTTATTTTATGTCGCCGCGTGTACAAAAGATCTGATCTGTCCAAATCTAGTTAGATCTGTTTTACCAAATCTAAACAGATATCATACTAAATATGATCAGATCTAATTAGATCTCAAAAATGGGGAAACTCAGAGATCTGAATAAATTGTTAGATTTGGAGAGATTCAATAATTAAATGAATACCAAAGAAACATTTATCCTAATGTTAATACGTTTATTCAAAAGTTTATTGCAACTCAATGGATAGCAAACTGATACAAACACACATTTTAACTTTTTTTAAATCCAGCTAAGGCTCTCCGGGTAGCTCCCAAAATTTTCGTAGTCAATTGTTAGAGTGTTAATAAATCCTAATTTATCTGCACAGTAACCGGAAACAGCAATTTATCTTCATGCATTTGAATGCATATGTACAAAATTTTGATTGAGGGTTCTGAAAAAAACTGTTGTTGTTAAAGTTTCTTCTTTCTATTTTGCCAAAAACAGTGTGCTTTTGAAAATGCCACAAAGGGCTTAGCTCTGGTACCAGATATGGACAAAGAAATCATGAAATCTTTTTAGATATGAACAGATCTGACACCAGATATGATCCTATATGTCCTGATCTGCTCATAATTTTGCTTGTAAATTATCCAATTTTCAGATCCGTTCAGATATGAACAGATCTGGTACTAGATCTGATCAAATCTGGCACCAAATCTAATTATATTCAATCATATATATTTACATTCAATCATATCATTATAGATCTGATCTGATCAAATCGTTTTTTTATTCGTGGTATTTTATTTTATATTTTTTTTAATCGGTTTGTGTCATCCTCCCTGGATCCGCACCTGACATAATGAAACACACTATGTATGCAAGGGTTGTAAGGGGGCGGCAAACACGTAAATTTGTGTACGTTTATGAAGTATCAACAGCCCAAATAAACTTTTTGTTAGTAGTCTAAGAGTAGTTTTAAGACTTTGGTAACAGTGGTTAGTTTAATGTTCTTAACTTAAATAAAAATAAAAGTTTTTATTTTGAGGCCTAAAAACTCGTAACAATATTAAGTCTACTCTAAAAATACCAAATTTACAATGCGGTGTGTATGGACGTTCAATATTAAGGTGTTACTTAAAAGTCAGATAAGTTAATTCGAAAAGGATATTCATGAATATTCCTGCTAGGATATAATTAATAAAATAATAATTTAAATGTGTATGATTTATGGTTAAATAAACCTTAAAACAGATGTGACCCCAATATTGTTTATATATAAATATTTTGGTTAAATAAAATTTTGATAAGAAAAAGTTAAACAAACAACTAAAATAACATACGTTAGTTTAACAATACATCAATCAATTATTTAAGATATAACAAATTAAATAAGTTTACAAAAGGATGACTGTTTAAAACCACAAAGATTGAAAACAACCCAAACTTTAGAAGCAATTTCTAACCCATATCCCCCTCTTAAAAAACAACTACATCCACATCCACATCATCAGCATCATCAAAAAAGTAAAGAAGCGGTAATAAGTTTTTTAATGGATTAATTTCCTTTATACTCAATCAAAAAGAAAACTTTTTTTTATATACTCCCAGTTTACGAACAATAGGAAAATTTCACTTTAAACCAAAATCCTTAAAAAAGCTTAATTCATTGTTAACTCCAACTAACATAAGATATCAAAACATAGCAGATGAAATAGTAGAATTAAAAAAAAAATAAATAAAAATAAAAATATCTATGGTATCATTGCACTAGCCGATATGAACACTTTTTAACGTACAATAGATCAAACAAACTGCTTTTCCTTTAAATAATATTATTTTCTTTAATACTACTACGATGTACAACGATATCATAATTTAGAAAGGCCATAACTCGATTTTTTTTTTGCGGTTAAATAAAAAAAAATATCCTTAAAAATTTAAAAACTTTGGATAAAAAACTTCTTTTAATGCTAGTTTTTAGCAATATTTTCAAAAATAACACAGCGCTGCAAAATTAATCAAATGAAAATGAAAAACGAGTTCCTAAATATTTCGGCCACACTGATTTTAATGGCGTACCCAGCATTTTTACGTATGATCCAGATTTTTCGCCAAATTGCATTAATATTTTTCATGTTTTAACGAAGTTGTTGTACATAAAATTCAAAAAATAATATATTTTCTTTCAATTTTGTATGGCAAATACACTTAGAATACTATGTAGGTAAAGACCACTGCAAATGTAGTTAAAACCAAATGAAATTTCACTTAAAGAAAGGACGACTTACATTTCAGTAAATTCAACTAACATTGTCATTTGTTTTTATATGTTCAAAAAATGACTAACAATTGTAGTAAAAACTAACCACATATTACTAAAAATAAACAAATATTTATTTTTTTTAAATAACAAAAAACTACTGTAAACAATTAATGTAAAATCATAAAACAGTCATTTGATCTGGTTTGTTTTTTTAATGAACTACAAGTTTAGTCAAAAATTAAATTTGTTCTACAAATGACTGAGATTTACATTAAAAATAAAGAAATTGTATTAAAACCAAAACAACTACATATTTTTAAAGCAGAAGTTCCCTGAGTGTACTAATAAGACCTGCATCAACATTTGGGTATCAAATTTATTTAATAAATATGCTGCATTAACAAGTAAATCTACAGTTTTGGCAGTTTACTTTTGCACATTTAACTGTTTTTGCACAATTTATTATCCCATTTTGCAATTTATTATCCCATATTTTTCTGTTCAGAAGCAAAAAGACAAATCTGTACAATTATTTATTGTAAAAAAGTAGAAAAAAGACTGTGCGGTTAATGGCAAAAACGCTAAATGTGATTAAAATTTATATGACAGCATAGTGAAAAAAGATGAAGTTTGAGTTGATCGTTTAGTATAATATATTAATAGTTTAAGAAATTACGTGTACCAAAGTTTAGGCAGAAAACTGCCAACTTTTTGTTTGTGAATATATTGCTGTTTTGAATTCTGATCCTTGTGTGGGACATTTACACATTTGCCCAATCAAAAATGAGTCCGAAAATCGATTTTTTTAACTTCTCGGTTTTTTTTCACAAATAAAACATTCGAATACCAAAAATTATTTGATTGTTTTTTGTGGTTTTTAGATGAAGCTACGAGGTACACCAAAAGCCAATTTGTTCGGAGCTAAAGGTTGATCAAAAAAATCTGACTTTGCTAATAAATATCGCCTATTCATAGCCCTGATGAACAGTTTATGCATATAATAAATTTTTTTCAATGACCAACATCTAATGAATATATTTAAACAAAAATATCAAGTTTTATTTCATTATCGAATTTTTTATATTTTTTTAAAAATGTATACACTTTACAAGGCTAGTGAAGGGGTTAATATTTGCGAAAGTCATTTTAACAAAAACTTTCATTTCATTGAAAGTCTATAAAATATTTTAAGGTTTCATTTTAAAATTGTTCACATATTTGTATGAACTAAAAAATAATAATTTCAATATTTGCAAGACATTCGCTAAAAGTTTTTGTTAAAATAACATTAGCAAATTAAATTTTTTTTGCTGAATTTTAGTACACTGTTTTAAAAGCTTTTTACATTTTATACACTGCATTGGATAACTTTAAAATCAAATTATTTTTGCTATTTTCTCTAATTTTACAAATTTTTTTTTAATTTATAACTGTTTTTAAGAGTGTGATAATTGATCTATTATCATGTAAAATTTAAGAGATTACTTAATCGATTTAAGAGAACAATTGTGTAATAATATTTTGTTAGTGTTTCATAACTACAATTGCTTATAACGGTAACCAAAGAAGAATAAAAAATAAAGAAAAACTAAAGAAGTATTTTTTTTCTCTATGCAATTTTAATTAAGTTGCAATAAAATTCCGAGTGGTTCGTATCTAAGGGAAAATTTCAGCCTATTTAAAAAGTGGCTTAAGTTTTCGGGAAATTGCTAGAAAAATAAAACGTTCACATGTGGTTGTTACAAATTTTTCAAATAATCCGAGTGCTTATAGTAAAAATAAAACAGTTGGCCTGAAAAAAAAGCTTTCTGATCGGGACCGGCGAAAAATAATCAACTGCGCCAGCAACACAATGAAGAATAGAGTCTCAATCAGTAGGCTCTTAAAGGATTCCCAGAAAATTACTCGTCAAAAGCTGATGTATGTGCCAATGTTATAACCACGACGCAAAACTACTCGACTTGATTACGCTAAAAGAAATTAACAAACCAACTGGAGAAGGGTAAGCCAATAATCGCTTTGTTGGTAGGACTTTTTAAACATAAGTTTCATTTAAAGGTGATCTTTTCTGATAAGAAAAAGTTCAATATTGATGGTCCAGATATTTACCAAAAATAAATTTCGCGGGCGGATGCTCAATGGATTGGGTCGCTTTTTGTTTCTACGGTATGGTTAATTTGACATTTCCAAGGATCAACATGAATTCTGGTCATTTATTGAAAATAGCAAAGAAATAGAAATAATTTTCCAACGAGACAATAAATAAGTCGTCAGACAATGGACGTCATGGTACATGGATATCATCAAAAAATATAAGAGTATTATAATGGCCCGTATGTTCTTCGGTTCAAAACTCCATTGAGAATATTTGGGGAGTATTAACCGGTCCAGGAAAGCGTTTTTTATCTAAAAGAAGCAGTTATTGATGCATGGAGATCTATAATGAAAGAACTTCGAGTAATTCTGGTAGACAGTATGACTGATCGAATTTTCGAGTTGATTCAAAAAACTGCTGCTTAAAAATAATTTTCTTAAATTTTTGTAATTTTTCATATATTAAGTTAATGTGTATTTACAGTTGTGAAACAACATTTAAAAACAATATTTAATAGTAAAATCAATAATAAATGAATTGGTTTTTTATTAAATATTATTAATTTTCGATTGGTTTCACATTTCTTCCGGTTAAGCGCTTCTACCTATTTTTAATTCACAAAATTTATTGATATTAATGTCTAATTATAGTTCTGCAACGCACTGTACTAAGAGATAAACTCACAAGTCAGCCTTTTTCGCTATGGTGTCATATACATTTTTAGGCACATTTTGCGTGTTTCCCTGAATGAGAATTAGTTTTTATCTGTTCTACAAGAAATACTTGTTTAGATTTGTCGTTTTGCTTATGCACAAAAATACTTTGATCGATTACAAAATGGGATGTTAAATTGTGACAAAATAGTAAAAAAAAATGACTACTGATTTTTCAATATATTCAACTCTATTTTGATATTTATTTTTAAACATTGTTTAAATATCAGATAAAACTAGTAAAAACGACAGAAAGTCTTTAACAACAATGTTCAATATTTAACGGACAAAACGTAAAAAAACGATTTTTTGGTTTGATTTTGGTATTTAAAAGTTTTTTTTTTTTTGTGACTGCAAAACAGAACACAAGTCAATGTTTGTATTTGCTTGTTTGTTTGTTATGATTAGGGCTCGGAACATCATGTAAATACATGTTTGTTGTCGTTTGCTGGTTAACAATGCTTACCAAATATCATTGGGAATCAACAAAATGGCATCGATTTGTAAATGCATATTTTTTGCATATTTTAATGCATATTATGGCATTTTTTTTTACATATTTTGCTATAAATGCATATTCAAGTTTTACTAAAAATAAATTGTATACAATTTATAAATTTTATAAATAAAATATATTTCAAATAAATAGAACATAAAATTTTTCTTATCACGAAAGGAAAAATAATAGAAAAATCCAATTAATTAATTCGTAATTTTCAAATGTTTAAAATCTTTGGAAAACAAAAATAACTAAAATTGTTAAAACAATACGAGTACAAAGTTCATATTTTGGCAAAGTCTTAGCACATTATTGATATCTCTGATAAGAGCCAGGGGTCAGTAAACCACCACAGACAGTAGTCTCCAAGATATTTCATCCAAAAATCTTCTGCAGTTTAACTTCGGTGGCCAAATGTTTAATTTTTCCCTCTTGTCCGAAGAAATACAAAATCGAGTTAGTACCTTTTTCCATTAAGCGATCAATAAGTAGTTAGTCGTATGTTGATAATTGTATATTTATAAAAGTTTCAGTTTATATATTTGAAAAGATACCGTCAAACAATTTAAAGCCATTCTATGGCATCATTTAACCGTAAGCATTTTATAAAATATAAAAACAACAATTGAATCTACAACATTATTGATATGAAAGTATGACCAACTAATCCGAATTTTATGAAAAAAAAAATTTTATTTTAAACAAATACTTGCCAGACGTAACTTTTTTCAGCTAAGAAACTTAAAGGTTAAACCATCTGTAGATGTTTCTAATTTATTGATTTTTTTTTGTGCGCCCCGGTAGGCTAGTTGGTAACGTACTGCCTTATCAGTGCGGGGGTCGTGGGTTTGATTCCCACCACAGGCACTGGTCTGTTTTCGCTACAACGCGCCGAAAGGCATAGTAGCTAGTGCTCGGTTAGGGTAATAGTATATAATTTGTAATTGTATGATAATTAATTAATTATTAAAAAAAAAAATAGATTTTTTTTATATTTTGCATTTCTATAGTTTGAACTTTTTACTGTGAAAGTATATTTTTTCAGAAAACAACATATTTTAAATCAAGTTCCACTGTGCAGTCCTTAACGATGAATTATAAATCTTTTTTTTTTGTAGAGGACTACAAAATGAAGTCCTTCATATTTTGGGTGTATTTTTGATTCTAATATTGTATTAATTTGTTTAAAGTTTTTACAAGTAAATTTTGCAAGCTAAGGTTATTTAACTTTTTTTTAAGATTTAAAAAAAAAATAAGGTTTTACTTTTAAAGTTTAAAAAATTTAAAACCAAAAGTTTATTTTTCGATCTTATATCATAAACAATTACAGTGTTGCCATATTTGAAGCCCTTCATCTTTCCCCACCTTTCACCTATCTACTATCCCCTATCCAAAGAAAGCAACACATTAATTAATAGGAAGAATTTCCTGAGTGTTGCTTCTCTTTAAAAAAAAAAAAAAAAAAAAAAAAATGGCAAAATCGTTTCGTAAAATTTAAATTATATAAAATTTAGATATTACAATATAATTATGATATAAATAGAATAGAACATAAAAAATATTAAAAAATAAAATTATAAAACAAACAAACATTATAAAATATAGTACATTTTAATGTATACACAAATTTTAAGAGCTCGAGAAAAGTTTATTTTTAAATTGTAAAGCGTTGCCTTTTAATTGAGTACTAAAGGGTAGAGAGTTCCAATGATGTTCAGCTCTTATTAAAAAGTGCCAATCAGAATTTAAACTACGATGTAAGGTATATATTAATGCCTTCCCTCTTTCAGATGAAGAAAACCGCAGACGTCTATATAGGTAATCTGGCTCTTTGGTATATATTATCTTGTGTAAGAATATTAAAGTCTTTATCTTAAACAAGTCACCAAAACTTACGCCATATAAAGATTTAGAAATACTGAAAGCTACATTAAGATTTTTGGTACCAACAGAATCACAGCTAGAAAAAATTTCACAGCCATAAAGCAGTCTGGGCATTATAAAAGCTGTAGCAAGAAGTTTCCGAATATGTACTGGTGTCAAATGTTGTGTTTGGTAAAGAGTTCGTAGCATAGCAAAAGTATATCCGGTTGCAGCATTTATGTGTGTATTCCACCTAAGCTCTTATCAAATATGATACCGAGATTCAATGCAGATTCAACAATTTCAAGTTTTTGGTAGCCTAATATGATCGCGATGTCAGTGGGTATTTTTTGTCTTCTTTTTGAAGACAGACGACAACGACCACAAGTGGTCCAGGCAGCCCTTAACCCTAACAATAACTTAGACAATGCTAGGGACCAACAGATTGAAGACAGACATAGGGACAATTTAAATTACATGGACAAAATCCCAGATGTAGTGAAATGCTTGAAGGAATTTTCTGGTCAACCGGGAGAATTTAGCTCCTGGAAAAAAAGCGTAGATAGAATATTAGCTATTTACGAACCACTTAGGGGTACACCTAAGTATTACGGGATACTTAAGTGCTTATAAGGAATAAAATAACGGGAAATGCTGAGATAGCATTAGAATCATACAATACTCCACTAAATTGGCTCGCAATTTCACAGTGCCTTAGTACACATTACGGCGACAAACGCGATCTATCAACCCTAGAATACCAGATGACGACTCTGGTACAAGGGAATAAAACTATTTCGGAATTTTAGCAAAAAGTTTATACGCATCTTTCTCTTATATTAAATAAACTTGGATGCCTCGAAATGAGCAACGAGTCTCTTAATTTTCTAACGAAATCATACAGGGACAAAGCATTGGATACTTTTGTACGAGGGTTGAATGGAGATTTACCCCGACTTTTGGGAATAAGGGAACCATCGGATTTACCGCAAGCCCTTCACTTGTGTCTTAAGCTGGAAAACTGGAACTTCCGTGCAAGCTATGCCTACAATGCAAAAAAACACAAATGTGAAGTTTATTTAATAATGCAAACCCATGTATTCTCCTGAGGTCATCGTTCAATTTTGAGATACACTCAAAAATAAGATTTTTCTTGCAGCTCAAATATACTTGAACATCATCAGCATAAATCTGTATGTTGCAATTTAATAGTTGAGATGGTAAGTCATTTATATATAAACAGAAAATAGAACCCAGCGGTACACCATTCCTGATGGCCAGTGGAGTGGATGTTGAAACTCCTGCTGTCACTGATTGACTCCAATCTAGAAGATATGTGGCTATCAGAGCGGTGCCCATGTAGAAAAATTAAAATTCGTTATGAGTTTGGTGCAAAGTATGTTATGGTTGACACAATCAAATGCCTTGGAATGATCAAGTAGTACAAGGAACGATATATTACCAACGTCGAGATTAAGTCTGATATCCTCAGATACGTTAATTAGAGCAGTAACGCAGCTATGTTTTGCTCTAAAACCAGATTGGTATTACGAAAGAAGGCGATGATCTGTTAAATATTTGCACATCTGTTGATGAAGAACTCGTTCAAAGACCTTGGATAAATATGGTAGTATTGAAATGGGCCGAAATTCAGTTCCAGATTTAGCGATAGGGATAATCTTTGCATGCTACCAACAACTAGGAAAGCAGCTAGTGGTGATTATGGTATTAAAAATTTGTGTGATCAGTAATAACAACTTCGGTAGTAGAAGTTTTAAGAACTTTGGGTGCATATCATCATATCCAACTGCGTTTGACTTTACTGATAGACAACACGACAACACATCAGGACGAATGACACCTGTGAACTCAAAATTACGCGAGATTGTTGCGTTGGGATATGAATTGGCATAGCAGAAGTATTCCGATCTAAAATGTTCGTAGTTAACGGAAAATTTGTGAACAATCGATTTAATTTGTTAACATTAACATTACAAGCGGTAGTTGTAGTTTTTCCTATTCCAATTTCCTTAATAGTTCGCCATTTTTGATTAGAGTCAACGGCTGATTGAAATCTGGAAGCATAAAACTTATATTTTGCATCACGAATGCTTTTCTTAACATTATGATGTGAGCAAAAAACCGTGCAATGTTTATTTATTAATTAAAAAAGGTTTCTGTCTGCTAATTTAAAGCAGACTTTATCTACTGACAGGTCCTTACATGTTTCATTTCGCGTCATCGAAAATAATCAGAGAACCAATGTAGAAGGGATAGAATATTGCCATTTGAATATTTTGAAGGAAAAAGATCAACAAATGATCTTGAACTTGAATAATCTTGCTCACATCATAATAAAAATAATTTAAATATAACCAATTATTTTGAACCTCCTTGGTAACCACTTATTCTATCATTGTTAAGAACAGTGATTCGTACTTATTACTAATATTAAAGTAATTACATATTCTTTCACCAGGATTAACCAATTTGGTAACTCATTATTCTCACTTTTTTTGTAAGCGAGAGGGTAATGAACACAAATGGGTCATCGCAAACATAAGCAATCAAGCTAGTAAATAGCCTAGTAACTAGTGAATCCCTTTGTGCTCTACTTAAACGCTTAATTACTTGATAATGTCTGTTGTTTCTGGGTATAAAACATTCTGATGATTAAACCAAAAATCTATCATCGATTTTAGTATTCTATTTGATATATCATCAAAACTGTATATGATAATTTATGCATTACTTAGTTTTAATCTTATTTAAATACTTAAAATTTAATTATCAATACAAAATATTGTATTAGTTTTTTTTTTTTTTTAATTACATTATAAATTTTGATTTGGAAATAAATCTTAAAATTTAATTTTTCTATCTGTCATTTTAATCTTTTTATCACAAATGACTTAATATCAATTAATTGTTACCACGTAGGAAAATAAAATCAATGTTAATTGCCAAGATTAGTAAAATATTATTTGGTTTTTATTTCCAATAACTATGATTTTAATAGCACACAAATTTATAAACAATACATGGACAGAACTATTCCATATGGAATATTTATGCAACCTGACAATATGGATTTATATGCACAAAATAACAAAAACCAAAATTGCATATATATATATATATATAAATATATATTATAGTTATAACATACGACAATATGTAGAGTGTTGTGTTATCAACTTTTATTTTTAAAGCCTGTTGGTGGCTGGATCAGAAACTTTACTCTTGACTGCATTAAATTTTCCAGCTCAGGAGGATTACAGGTTTATGTTTTTATATATATATTTGTTTTTTTACATATTTTGTTAACTTATGCATGTATAGTAGACCGACTCACCTTGTATGGAGATAAAAAAGGATTTTTTTTTGTCCACCCCTTGGTATATTCTATGATGATTCCCAAAACATGACGGGTCTAGCATATAGTCCGTGTGCTGCACCGTTTTTAAAAAAGCTAGTTTTTTAGTTTTTCAAAGAATTTTGTACTTAAACTAAAGACAAAATGTTCAACATTAGTATAAATGTTCAACATTAGTTTTTTTAAGGCGCGTCCAACGGTATATAAAACATGCCAAAGCATGTCCCGGCATATCCTTTTTTCAGGTATGTTCTGTAAAAAAAAGACTTTTAACTTTTTTTGTGGAGTTTTTGGCGATACAATTGTCAAATTTACATAATTTAATCTTTAGTTGATTTAAGTAAATACATGTTTCAGCTCTTTTCGAAATTCGTACTTGTTCGCGTTTTAGCAAAAATTCACTAGGGTGTTAAAACTATACTCTAATAAGTTCAATTTCTTTATTAGCATTTTCTTTAGTCAAGTGCATTATCTATGTAGTGAAATAATTGAAAAATTTTCAAATTGAATGCATTTTCCATGGTTGTCTAAACCAAATTTTAAAACAAATTTTGATTTAATCCAGTCTGCAAGCCGTCTGAGTTTATAGTTGATGTTACGAATACGCTATTTTTTGACCGCATAATTTTGTTCGTGAATTCAAAATTTTACAAAGTTTTTTGTTTCAAAAATGTAATGTATTTTTTCTCCTAAGCTACATTATTATATTTACATCAACTAGAAACCGAATATATTTGCAGATTGGATAAATTAAAAATTTGTCTCAATATTTGGTCCAGAGCACCGATGAAAATGCACTTGGTTCGCTAAATTACAAAATATTTGTGTACATAGAAAAATTTTGATATCGCTATTGATATGATTACAACACAGTTTTCCCACCATATTACATTTTTTGGTAAAATGCGAGCTAGTGCGAATTTGAAAAAAGGATTGAAATATGTATGTCAATTTGAGATTTAAATGACAAAAATCTCCGTATAAAAAACATAAAAAAAATCAATTTTTCAATTTTCTCCCCGAAAACGGATATGTCTTGACATGCATTGATATGTTTAATACTTATATATACTAATACTAGCTGACCCGGCAAACGTTGTTTTGCCTTCAAATTTTAATTATAATTAATTCTTGAAATCAAGAAATTTTTTTTACGCAAATAAATAATTAAAAAAATAAATTCACATTAGTAAATCATTTTAAAATTTGTAATTTTATGGGAAGCTCAATGCCTCTTTGTCCTTCTATCGCATTTATTAGCTGAAGTATATAAAATGAATAGCAGTTGTTGCCATAACAACTGCGACGTAACCTATCACCGGTGCATTGAAGCGCCGCTCATGCTCACCAGCCGGTGTCTTGTCAGCTCTTATCACAACCGTATAATCATCGGTCGGCATCTGGTCTAGGGCTGTTTTGAAAAGACGGATGAGGCTGTTGTGTTCGTGTAACATAGCTTGAAGATTAACATAGGTTTTTTGTAAATATCTTCGGAACTACATAACCGATTTAAGAGTTTGATATCTCGTTTTGAAAAACATGACAGCGACTTTCAAAAAAAAAGAAATTATTAAATAACCTTGCAAAAAGTCTTGAATATGATGATTTATTATAATGCTTATTTGTTTTTTGCTTTTGGTAACACGCCCATTTATCCCATTCCGCCCATTTTCAGTTCGACTACTAATATTTGTAATTTATGGACTCGTACAAAATTTGAAGGCTATACATATAGCTAATATAGAACCCTAGATATTTAATATTAATATTAATTTTGTATATGAGCTAAATAATCACTTTGTGTGGGAGCTGCCACGCCCACTGGTATGATCCCGCCCAATTTTCCCATGACTATTCATAATATAATCAATGTGCACAAATTTCTAAGACTCTGGTTATTATAGAAATGTAGATATATGATATTAAATATTTACTTTGTATGGGAGCTGACACACCCACTGGTCCGATCACGCCCATTTTTCCGAAGACTATTCACATTAACAAATAATCAACGAGCACAAATTTCTAAGACTATGGCTATTATAGTACTGTAGATATATGATATTAAATATTTGCTTTGTATGGGAGCTGACACGCCCACTGGTCCGATCACGCCCATTTTTCCCATGACTATTCACATTAACAAATAATCAACGTGCACAAATTTCTAAGACTATGGCTGTTATATTACTGTAGATATATGATATTAAATATTTACTTTGTATGGGAGCTGACTCGGCCACTGGTCCGATCCCACCCATTTTTCCCATGACTATTCACATTAACAAATAATCAACGTGCACAAATTTCTAAGACTATGGCTATTATAGTACTGTAGATATATGATATTAAATATTTACTTTGTATGGGAGCTGACACGCCCACTGGTCCGATCACGCCCATTTTTCCCATGACTATTCACATTAACAAATTATCAACGTGCACAAATTTCTAAGACTATGGCTATTATAGTACTGTAGATATATGATATTAAATATTTACTTTGTATGGGAGCTGACACGCCCACTGGTGCGATCACGCCCATTTTTCCCATGATACTAAATATTTACTTTGTATGGGAGCTGATACGCCCACTGTTCCGATCACGCCCATTTTTAGATGTTGGCCGATTCTCAGACCTACTCAATATGCTCACAAAATTTCATGAGAATCGGTCAAGCCGTTTCGGAGGAGTACGGGAACGAACATTGTGACACGAGAATTTTATATATAAGATTGTATACGTTGTCATTGGTTAAAATGCAAAATTCTTTGAAAAACTAAGAAAAATACCTTTTTTTTTGAAAATGGTCCTGTTCACGGGATGTCAATGTTATGCACAAGATATTTTGGGAATCATCATAAAACATGCTAAAGGTACATTTTGAAGGGTGGATAAAATAAATTTTTTTTCGTGAGTCGGTCTAATGTATAGCATACTCTACAACTACACTCTTAAAATTTTTAACATATTTTGAGAATATACTTGAAATCATTGTTTGTACGATATGTTAATGAGGGTTAAGCTAACATGGCTAAAATGTAACATCCTTCTACAAGCTTTTTCATTTAATTATATTTAAAGTTTAATGTTTCCGGAACAACCAGAGATTTTATCTAGAAGAACTGATTTTAAAACAACCCAGCCAGAAAAATACGAACTGCAAAGCATTGGCCCAGTGCTTTCAACGGTGGTATGAGCGTTGGCAGAGCGTTGTATATCTGAAGATTTAAGTGCTTTGCCAACCCCAACATGATAACACCGGGCAGGGCTTGGCCGTTCCTTTTTTAAAACTTTGGCAAAGCACTGGCAATGAGCGCTTTGCCAGTACCAAAACCAAAAACGACCAATAAAGTCCTACTTAGTAATTCTCTTCAGTAAAGAGTTGTATTATTTCTTATTGAATGATTTTGGTAATTTGAACAGAAATAACAATAGGCTTGCTTCAGCTAAGTTAATTACAAAATAACTGAATATTTTTTTATCAAATTATATTTTTGATTTTTTACTACAATTTTACTAAAGAAAGAAATTTGAAAATAAATTTCTTAAGTAAAATTTTAGTACAAAAACTATACTTTGTACTATAATAGGAGACCTTAATATTCTTAACTTCAAATCATAAATTTAGTTTTGAAGTTTTCCACTCTTGTTGTGAACAAGGGATGTGCCACTGTTTTTATTAAGTTAACGGTTGTAAATTTAGTAAATAAGTACTGGCAATGAACTTTTTGCCAATGTTGGGAAAGCGTTCTAAGTCAGTACTGTTCCAGTGTAAATTTTGCTGTAAATTTTGTTAATTAAGCACTGGCAAAGCACTTTTTACTACAATTGGCAGAGCGTTGTAAATCAGTGCTTTGCCAGCACTTTATTTGTTTGATCATTGGCAAATAGTGCTCTGCTAGTGCTTGATTTTTCAGACCATTGGCAATTTCTGGCTGGGAAGTTATATTCGAAATTATTAGTATGCACATAATCCACCAAAATTTTGAAATTTTTCAAAGGGAAAATAATATTGATTTGAGGCTTATTTTATATAGAAATGAAGAATTTCGAATAAAAACGTTTGCAAATCCTAATACATTATTTTATGTGCACTTGTATGTTTTGCCAGACAGTGTCCAGTTACATAATTATATAAATTCGCATTACCGATAAAATTCGTTTATTAGTCGAACCATCCGTACATGGAATAAACTCCCAGCAAACATCTTTCCAGACATTTACAATTTAGAGAAATTCCAGTCAAATATTCATACACACTATTCCCTCCTCCCCATAACCTATTTTCCTGATATCAACACAATGCATTGCATTAGTAGGGGGAATCCCCTGAGTATTGGTCTATTTTTTTTTTTTTTTTTTTTAATTAAATCAAATATGAAGTTATATATACATAGACATTGCAAAATACAAAATAATATTTATTTAAATATTATATCATATTTGAGAAAAACACTATTTAATTTGGTATAAAATTGTATATTACCCCATACAGTCACACTATGTAATTCAATAATCTTTATTTGGATATAATTTTATATTACATCAAAGCACTTAAAAAACCACTTAAGTTGAATTAAAAAACTTCACAGATTTTAGTCTTTTGAATATGCATATTCAATTCTATCCGGTTCTTTCATTTCTTTACCTTATACATAACCATATGTAGGACCCTTAACATTATCTTATTTCTGTTGTTTGTAAAAATCTAAATTATGTTGTAACTTCAATAATTTCAATAGAATTTTATGAATCAAATAAACGGAGAGGAATTTTCTTACAATTTTAAAGTCGTGAACTTTTTGCAAGCGTCAAAAGTTTGAATGGATTATTAACATTGAAGCAAACCCCATATTTGCAGGAAATTATTATTTAAATACTTCGGATTTAAATGAAGTTTTTAATGCCAACACCGGGTACAACTACAATTATTTTTGTATATGTTTTTATCAACTTAGATATTATTTCATACCATTATATAAAATCAGAATAAATTGTATCAAGCCATTATTCGGATTTAATCTGATACTATCAATTTAAAACAAAACTAACGCAAACTTATAAAATTTTATGGGACCATTTCTCGGATAAAACTGTATAAAGACTCATATTATATTATGTATATAATTTTTTTGTTATTGGGTTTTCATTGAAAAGCAATAAACTGTCTTGAATTAGATTAAATGTTAAGTAATTATTATATTTAACTATTATTTTTCTGTGTGTTATATAAAAACTTTGTTCGGTTTTCCTTTAACTCTATTTTTATTTGAATCGTAATCACTGCCAATGGTCATTTGGGTAGGCTGTATAAAATGTAATATAATCATATAAAAATCGTGTTTGCAATTTGCCTAAAGTCAAATGGAAAATTGTTAAATTTTTCACTACAAGTTGATACAAATGAAAGCCAACTAATTAGTACTACCATGATAGATTTTGGCCAAAAATAAAAGAAATGTTTTTTTTTTAATTTTGAGAAAATGTTGATGTCAAATTGATGATAAAACTCTGACTAGTGTGAAATAATTATTTTTATTTTTTTTTTTGGAAACATTTTTTTTCCAAGTTATATTAAATTACCCTGTTAAAAATCGACATATATGGATCCATACATGCACACACACATGCTTCATACATTTCCACATGCATACATACATGATTCATACGTGTTTATAAATCATTATTATATGTATATATGAGAAATCATAAATGTTCATCTGTGTGCATTAACGAAAATTGAGGTAATATTTATATATATAATCATCCATGCCTATACATTTCAATACATGGTCATATGTATACAATAACGAAAAATGAGGTCATATCACATCTCACATATAACTGTTATGAACATATAATAATCCTATATAGTGGTATATGGACATGTGTGACCTCGAATCACTTCATATATGGGCATGGATGAGTTCATACATGGTCATAAATTAATTTTTTATACTACTGAAAATTTAAAAATAGTAGTTATTAATTTTTGTGTTAAAAAATGTTGTCTTCTTTCTTTGGAATAAAAATTGCCTGTATCAATATCTTCAAACAAATATAATCATATTTGCACCTCATTTTAAAACTGAAATTACTGTGGATTCAGTTATACGACGGGCTGCCAAAATTAGCCGATCTAACAAAAAAAAAAAAACACTTCAAATTTTGGGAAAAGTATTCTTTATTTCTCCACATAATCTCCTCTTAGCTCGATACACTTTTCCCAGCGATATTCAATAGCTTCGATACCGTCTACAGAATTTATACATAATCTTTTGTCTAATTGCCTTTTCCAAATTAACTCAATAACAAATGCCTGCAGTAAAATGCTTGATTTAATATTCGTCAACGAACCAACATATTTTTCTATAGAACGTCATACTCCAATATCTAATCCTGAGGACACATATCATCCTACTATTGAATTAACCTGCTCGTGCTTTTATCCTTCTCAGTATAAAAAAAAAACAACATAACACAAGTAAAATTTATTGTTTTAAACGTACAAACTATGACATCTTAAAACAACATATTTCTAATATCAATTAGAAGAATTATCTGCTATCAACGATCTTGATCAATGCTTAACCACTTTTTATTGTCGTCTCAATGAATGTTTTGCGGCTTCTATACATATAAAGTTTCCAAATACTGTAATTGGTCCGCCTTGGAACTCGAAACACCTTTCGCGTTTAAAAAATAAAAAAAATAGTTTGTATAAAAAATATAAACAATCCCAATCATCTTTAAACTATATGAAATACTCAATTGCTAGATCATCATATACTATTGTGAACTAAACAGCCTATAAAAATTATCTAATACAAGTTAAGAATAGCTTGAAACATGATCCCAAATCATTTTATAAGTTTGTTAATTCAAAAAGACGTGCTGCTGATTACCCATCAACAATGAAACTTGGGGATCACGAGTCATCAGATGACTTAAATATCAGTAATATGTTTGCTGATTTTTTTTTCATCTACTTATTCATCATTGATATACAACTCTCATCGATATCCATACCAAATTCTTGAGTCAACGTTAATTAATATGCCTCCTATAAATGAACTAGCTGTACTTAACTATTTAATTAAGTTAAAATAGTCCTATGCTCCGGGTCCGGATGGTGTTCCTAGTTGTATTCCTCTGTCATTTATTTTTAATAAATCGCTTCAATTGGGTTATTTTCCTTATACTTGGAAGGAATTATTTATTATTCCGCTGTTAAAAAGTGGCTCTAAAGTGGTTGTCTCTAATTATCGAGGAATAGCAAAACTAAGCAATATACCAAAATTATTTGAAGAAATCGTTTATGATTCTTTGTCACATCAAGTTTCATCTATTTTATCCCCGAGTCAACATGGTTTCCACAATTCCGCACTACAGTTACAAATTTGCTTGAACTTACTACTTATGTTAATGAAGGCTTTATCAATAAAAAACAAACCGATGTAATTTATACTGATTTCAGTAAGGTGTTCGACCAAATTAATCATGAACTTTTGTTGTACAAGCTCGATAAGATTGGTTTTAGTATATTATCTCTTAAATGGATTGGATCATACCTACATAATAGAAAACAGTGCGTTAAGAAGCCGATAGCCAGCAGCTAGTGCTTTAATTAGTTTAGTTATAATTTTAATTATAATTAAAAAGAAATAAATAAATAAATAAATATTTAAATTGGCTCTGGCTCACCGTGAGAAATATATTTCAATTTAAGATTGTCATTAAATACTTTAGATTAGATGTAAAATGTAAATTGTATATAATATAATATATTATTATACGTAACATTGCAATAAGCCATATAAAATTATATATGAAATCATACGAGTTAATGATTTCATATACGGTAATATCAATCGATATATATTTAGATATTAATATTTCTATACATATTTAATATTCCCATATCAAAAATTTTCGAAAAACAAAATCGAAGATAAAATTATATTTGATCATATCGTCGTCACATATATCCATATTTGGTATAATATTTTATTTAATAATATATGATTATATACGAAAGATTTCACTCGTGAAATGAAAGTTTCCATAAAATGTTATGAAAATCGGCATTAGTATAATTAAATGTTTAATTTGACTTAAGCTCGTCCAATTAAACATTTTATTAAACATGCAATTTTATTGCTTTTATCGAAAATATCATGCAGAGAATTCTCTCAGTGCAGTCGTAATGTGGTGTAGGGTATCTAAGCGATTAAACTTGACCCATTTATTTACGTATTTCTGTTAATTTTTATATATTTTGTATCTTTGAAAATCCACTTTAACTTTAAGTGCTAGAAAGGGTTTGAAACTTATGCAATTTTCTTCTTCTTCCTACAAAAAAAAAGCAGTTTCTAAACATGAGTGACTGCAATCACCGCTAAAGTAAGTGGAAATTTGAACTGAACAGTTCTTTGTTTAAATTTTAAGTCCTCAAAATTTAGATTTTTATTATATTATATTACTTGATAACTCTTGTAATAAATTTTATTTTTGTTTCCTCTTAGTTAATATGACTTATCATATATTTTAAATATGACTTAAGGAAATGCCAAAAATGTTTACTTCTTTATCTCAAAAACTAAAACTTTTAACTCATCCATGGAAAAAAAACCTAAAAGAATCCAATATAAAATGTAACTTCACTATCAACTCTATCGTCAACAAACAAACTATTTGGAGGTTATATACAAAACATGATATGACATTCAGCTAACCCAACTTCTTAGCATTGCTCTTTAAATTCTGGTTTAAAAACTGTAAAGCTCATCATAAAAAAAGTTTTCCCATTTAACTGTCGGATTTTATAAATTTTTTGTGAAGAAACGAAGGAGGAAAAATATAAGAAAACTATATATAAAAATAAATGAAGAAAATAAAAAATTATCTGTGTATTTGCAATCGATTTATATTTTTCTTTAACTTTAAAATTTGTTTTGTTTAAAATTTTAAGGATACAATAAGAAATTGTTTAATATATTTTATCATTAAGATTACACATTAAATAAAATAGAGTTATGCTGAATAGTTCATTTGTATTTATTAAACCAGTTTGTCCTTTTAGTTCATACACACACAGAAATAAAGTACCAACCGAATCGAAAAGTGTATGCTAATGGTAACAACTTATAAATTCAGTAAGTACAACGATATTTACATTAGATTTCCGAATATTTTAGCTGCTGCAACTAAAATTCATTTGAATTAACCGAACTTTGTTGTGAAAACTAATGTTGAGTTGTACCAACCGACTGAAATTCGTAATAATAGAATTTGAGTGGTATTAACCGAAGGTCAGTTGGCAAATAGCTTAATTTTTCTCTGTGTGTATGTTTGTTCGGAATTTTTTTTTCAATTTTTCATATTGTTATGTTGGTCAATGGTTTTTTTTTAATCAAATCTTCACAGTTTAAGCGAAAATCAAAAATTAACGGTAAAATTTTAACTAGTTTATTTCTAACCGTTCATTTTCGATTTTCTGCATAATTGTTGAATCAACCATTGACCAATATAACAATATGAATAATTAAAAAAATTGTGGAACAAACTTAACTATGAACTAAACGAATGAACTAGTTAAATAAAAACACAGAAATAATAACAACATTAAAATATTTAATCACACAGAGAAATAAAGTGTCAACCGAACCCTTTCTCATTACTGTCTCTAAGTTTTATGGTGGAGAACGTATTGGTTTCTGATTTATTTAGCAAAATGTCACACCAAGTAAAAAAAATAATTAAATTTAATTTTTTGTATGTTATAAAAAATAAATGAAGTGCAAAAAAACTTCTAAAAGAGCCTTCAAACATACCGAAAGTCATAAATATATGAGGGTGGTTTTCTTTGCTAATGAAGCCTCTTTCTGAGCGTTCTTTTATGACTCATAAAAGACTCTTAAATATGAGCATTATTGGAAATTTAAGAATTTTCCGACTCATTTCATAGTCTTTTTTGATTCATTTTTAAGTCATTTATAAGAGTTGGAGAAATTTTAAAATATTTTCCAAAAACGCTCATAAATATGATCATATATATCAGTCAATTGTGACTCTTACACTCAGAGAAAAAAGTACCAACCGAAATAAAAAAAGTGTATTTTAATAGTAAAAACTTATAAAGTACAACGATATGTACAGTCGATTTCTGAATATTTTGGGTGTTGAAACTAAAATGCAGTTGACTTAACCGAGCTTTGTTGTGAAAACTAATGTTAAGTTGTGCCAACTGAATTTCAATTGGAAAATAACTAAATTTTTCTTTGTATATATAAAAAAAAAAATGTATTTATCTAACAACTTTATGCTTTCTGTTTACTTTTAGGATTATCCTACACAAATCGATTTTACACAACCCATGTCAATGGCTCATCTGCAACCTGTTTCACAAGCCTCCATGATAAGTGGCACTATTTTAACAGCCCAACCTATGGGTAATGGCGGTACGGGCACTTTAAGGCGTGGCATACTGAAAGGTGTTTCACAAGTGCCACAACCCGATGTTAACACATCATACCACATCAAATATGGGAGGAGTACAATTATTACATGATTTACATCCTCTGAATATATCATCTACCTCGTCAACATTAACAACCACCTCCAGTGTGGGTAATGGAAGCTTAATGTCAGTGCCAACATCGACACAACACAAACAACCACAAAGTATATTAAAAGATCCCAATCGCAATAAGCAGCAGCAACAACAACAACAACACCACCACCAACAGCCACCAACGCAACTGATAAATACTGGATTAGTTGCCATGTCCGGTGGTCTCGATAGTATACAATTTCTCAATATACCAAATTCGGCGGGCATTAGTAATAATTTACTAATGACCGCCAGCGCGACATATGATCCCACAAATCCTCATAGTTTAACGACATTTAATGCTGGCGGTGCCACAGTAGCCTTTACCGATGCTGATGGTCATCTTGTATAGCTGTAGGATGCCTCACAGGGGTCAACGTTAACGGTAATCACCACTGAAACATCTCAACAACATTTACCCCGCTACTGATATTGAGGCAACCAACATTTAACAAACAACAACATCAACACAAATACCACAAAACCAAACAAAACAAAACAATACATGTATGAATGTTTTCAAAATAATCATAAGTTAGAAAATATTATTATTAATTAATTAATTATTAAAATAATAAATTAAGTACTTATAGCCCTTTACTACTCTTAGAGACAAGACATGACAAACTTACAAACAAACAAACAGACAGACAGACATACAGGCATACATACATACATACATGCATACTTACATACCTGAGTAATTACGTATGTATGTGTGTTTAAATACCAAATATTTTTTAATTATAATTCGTTAATTATTTTGTTCTTTTTTTTTAAATTATTATGGCAGCTAATTACTAAGAAATCCATTTTTTTTTTCTTTTTTTTAACTGATTTCTGTTTTAGTTAGATGAGAAAAAAGAAATAAAACAAATACTAACCAAATAGTTAAGTTTAACAACGAATGATTTTTTGTCAATACAAATATTTAGTTTAATTCAAAATAATTATTAAAAAAAAAAATAAAAAAAAAAAAAAGAAACCAAAAATAAAATAAATATGGCTAAGCCAAATTGAAATAAGTATAACCGCCATTAGTTTTATTGTTTTTATTCTTTTAAAGATCTGTTGCAAAATTTTGGGGTTTTCAAATTAAAACAAATTTGTTATTGAGTAGTTGCACTGTAATTAAATCCATATGTTATATGTACCAAAACTTTTGTGTAATTGTACGAAATATTTCGTTATTTCGCACCACAAAAATAAACCAGAAATTTAAAGGGTCCGTCCAAATAACTTTTTTTTTTGAACTTCTGAACCAATTGGACTTTGTATGGCGTCATACCAAGGTCTTTATGCAAAATTCGTCTCAATGATGTCTCCGAAATGTTCAATTGTTGAGAACGACGGTGAATTGATGTTGATGGCGCTTCACGCACACTTTCTGCCACAGCAGCAATATTCTCGGGTATACGCACTGTTTTTGGCTTTTCACGTTTTGGTTTATCGATGAGGATGCCAGTTTCTTTCACTTTTTTCACAAGATAACGAACATACGGACCATATTCGTTCAGCGTAAGGATAAAACTAATTATCTGTCAAATCAGACATGAGCTAAGTGTTACCATTCACGAAATAAGCACTAGTTGAAAAAAAAAACGTTAGATGGCGGACCCTTTAAAATTTTTAGCTAATACACATTGTTTGTGTAAGGGCTAGAATCTCTAGTCGTAATACACTGGTGTTGTGACTATGACGCGTTTATGAAAAATGTCTTAATATTTATAGCATTTCTTGCATATAATGAAATTCTTCATTGAATCTACGAAAAGAATTGTATGAAATTATTTCATTAACATCATGAAGGATAATTTTTTCTGTGTATAAAAGTGCTTTGCTTTCTGACATAATTGGGACACGATTAATTAAATTAAATTGCATTTTGAAACAAAAAGAAATTCCAAAGCTAACTTGATTTCAGTCATTTATTAAGTCTAGCATATACGACCAATAACATTAATAAATCTACTAGCTGAAGTGCCCGGTGTTTCCCGGGTCAACTGTGACTTTTGAATGCAGAAAAAATTTTAAGCTAGGAAATAGACGACTAAATTCTATTGTGTTTTGCAGAATCAGTTAGGATGTTAACGTTAAACTTGAAATTAAAGATTCCATTTGAAACTTATGAAATTAGGTTTTAGTTTTTGTTTTTCAACCGAATGTGTGCCGAATTTATTGTAAAGTATTAGGATACACAATGTTTTTGGTTTTACCGTCAGCGGCATATATGTAGAGGTTTCGTGGGCATGCAACATATAGTTGGCCAGATGGGGTGCAATAACGCCTTACGAAATACGGCCTTAAAGGCTTTATTTCTCAATGGAAAGTGAAATAAGGCCTTTATTTCCAAAAAGGTTTTATTGCACTTTGAAAGTGAAATAAAGCCGTAAATGTCTTATTTCACTTAAATTTTTTTTAAATGAAGCAATAAAATTTCTTATTCTTATTCTTCTTATATTTTATTAATTATAAAAAAAAATTCATATTAACAAAAATTAATAGAACATTAATAATTAATCCCACTTCTGGAAACGAAATAAATCCCACCAAAATGAAAAAAAATCACTTTAATCATTACACATTTTTGCAAATATGATGATAAGCAAAAATTAATAGAACATTAATAATTCAACAAAAAATTCAACTGCAACAATATTGAAAATCTTTGCTTTATAATGTTTTTCTGCGTGGCGGCTTGCGGCCGCTCTTAGGGGTTTTCTCCTCCATGGGACGCGGCAGGTGGCTTCGCTGAATAAAGTTTCAATGAGCGCGTCACACTAGGGAAGATAATGAGACGCGCGCAGGAAAACTGTATTCATCGAAGCCACCTGCCGCGTCCTATGGCCGCCACGCAGAAAAGCTGAACAGTGTAACAAAAGAATCAAAAAATACAAAATAAAGGCTTTATTGCACCATTGGCTAAATTTCAATAAAGGCCTTATGTCACTTTCAAAGTGCAATAAAGCCCTTTTCGCAATAAAGGCCTTATTTCACAATTGGAAGTGAAATAAAGCCTTAAAGGCCTTATTTCGTAAGGCGTTATTGCACCCCACCAGTTGGCCATGTGAGAAACCTGGATACTCTAGGTTAAGTGATTGTCCCTGTGCCTTCTTTATGGTCATAGCAAATGCTAGACGTGCAGGAAATTGAATTCGTTTGAAATCAAACTGCATGTCGGCAAAAATTAACGGAATTCTCGTAATGAAAACATTTTCTCCAATACCATTGCTTGTGAGAATAGTAGCCATCAATAACATTCCGCAGCAGTTTTTTTTACAAAAAGTCTGGTTCCATACACAACTTAGGTGGATCGGTATTACGTAAAAGAATAATAGGTGGTCCAATTTTTAACGTTTGACGTTTTTGATCAAAAGTCGGTATTGAAGATGGACTATGATAATGAAACTTTCACTGAGGCCTTCCTCGGGAAACGTAGAATATATGTGAGTAATTTCAAAGAAATTCGTTAAAACCTTCTTAGAAGTTTGTATTCGAAAAAAGTTGAAAAAGGTGAAAAAAATTCTAGTTCTAGAATTTTTGTCAAAAGTAAGCGTGGTCGATGAAAACTATAAAAATAAAAGTTTTTTTTTTTTTTTTAATTTATAACGAGCTTTCAACCTCCGTATATTACAAAAATAAAGCAAATCAAACATATTAGCTAGGTTGATACTAGTATTTCGATCTGGCTAAAGATCTCATCAGAACCCGAAGTTTTAGAAAAGTTAGAGCCTCCATAATAGGCAGAACTTTAACAAAAAACCTATTAATAATCAATTTTGCTCCATTCTGTCTTCTTAGTAATCAAGCACGTGGTTAGGTCTTTTCCTAACAAGCATCATGACGTTACTAAACTTTGAAGACCAAAAATGTTCTATTTATATAAAAAATTTTTAGTGTGTACTCTGGCTCAAGTAATATTTTTTTACAGTTATATTAGTTTTTTGTTTTTATATACATCGAGATTATTTTTATGTTATTTTTAATTTTTAACGAGCTTCCAGCCCCCGTATATTTACAAAAATAAAGCAAATCAAACATATTAGCTAGGTTCATACTAGCATTTCGATCTGGCAAAAGATCTCATTAGAATCCGAAGTTTTAGAAAAGTTAGAGCCTCCATAATAGGCAGAACTTTAACAAAAAACCTATTAATCATTAATTTTGATCTATTCTTGTCCTCTTAGTAATAAAGCACGTGGTTAGGGTCTTTTCCTTACAAGCATCATGACGTTACTAAACTTTGAAGACCAAAAATGTTAAAAAAGTTCATATATAGGTACAAATATTTAGGATTTAAAGTAACGATTTGTAGATGTTCGTTCACTACACCCACAAGTTTTATTTTAAATGATTCCAAATGGAAAAAATCGATTGTTTTTTTTTTTTTTTTTGAAAAGGTTACCCCGTGCCGCAAGACGGGGGAAAACTACACATTTTGGAAAAAGATGTATTACTAATAAAAATGGCCAAAATTCGAAATTTCAATCAAATTTACTTTTTATGTCATTTATTTATTTAATATACTCAAAATTTTTCAGATATGGAATTCTGATATCATCGGATATTATTAACCCACTATAGCCAGGAATCCAAAATGGCCCACGAATTTAATAAAAATGCAAAAACGTCTTTTTTTAAATCAATTTAAAAAAAAATTTAAAATGTTAATTTGCAGATGTCGATTGCTGTTTTTATAATACAATAGTTGTTATTGAAGAAAATAATGAATTCGAAAAATGATAACTCAAGTTTGTATATAGAGGGACTCCTTTCCAGGACATTTTATTAAAATAGATTATTTTGTCAAAAATTTAATCAAATTATTTAAAAAATAATTTTCATTATGACTACGAGATTGTTAAGCTTTTAAACTGATACAAAAAAAATTACTTGATAAAAGTAATTATTTTATGTAACTTGATCCATTATTTTTGAACCTTTTGTCCAAAAAAAACACCACCTAGCAAATTTACAGAACAAAATCTTTCATAATTTTCGGAAAAATATCACTTAAATTTTATTAGACTATAATTATATTTACTTTTATTAAACAAATGTTTAACCCATAGTGGCCGGGGTACAAAAAGGACCCATGAAACAAAATTTAATTTATGGCTTTAAGATTATAAGAGAATAAAAAAATTTCACTTAATAAAAATTATTATTTTGTGTAACTTGATCCATATAGGGAAAATTTACAAAACAATAGCATTCAGATTTTTATTAAATTTGGATATGCGATAGTTGGTACACAACTGACGAACAAGCTCAATTCTTTATAGTCCCAATCTTATGTTTAAGGTTATTTTTGACCCCACCTTTTTAACCCTTAAATAAGTGTTATTATGTAAATTTCCTAGTGGGTTTTTTATAATGAAAAGTGAAAACATTATTCCTATATGGATCAAGCCTCATTTTATTTTTTTTAGTCATAATTTAAATTCAGTTTAATGGGTCATTTTTGTCCCGCGGTCACTAAGGGTTAAATATTTTTGGAATAAATGTAAATATAATTATAGTCTTATCAAATTTTAGTGATATTTTTCCAAAAATTATTGTAGCTGTTATTCTGTAAAATTCTTAGTGTGTCTTTTTTGGCCAAATTGTAAAAATTATCCCTATATGGATCAAGTAATTATTTTTATCTAGTTTAAATTTTTTTATCATTTATCAAAGCTTTACTATCGCATAGTCATAATTAAAATAAATTTTATGGTTATTTTTTTTTCCCAGGCCGCTAAATTTTAAAATTTTTTTAAATAGAAGTAAAGATAAATATAGTCTTAATATATTGAATTTCCGAAAATTATGCAAACTTTAATGAACACTTTCAAGTTTTATTCAATTTTTGACGAAATAAGCTATTTTCAAAAAATGTCCTGGAAAGGAGTCGCTCAATATACAGACTCATTTTTCGATTTTTTTTTTCTTTATAAGCAACATCTATATTATAAAAATAGCAATCGAGATCTGCAAATTAGGCATTTTATAAAACCTTTAAAAGCAACTTTAAAAAAAACACGTTTTTTCATTTTCATTAAATCCGTTGGTCATTTTGGATTCCTGACTAAAGTGGGTTAATGATATCCGATGAAGTCAGAATTCCATAGTACATTAAATTAGTAAATGAAATAAGAAGTACATTTTTTAAAATTTCGAATTTTGGGAATTTTTAATAATAATATAATATATCCCAGCAAAAAATTTCCAAAAAGGTAAGCGGGTTTGTAATCAAGCATTTTGTGCAGAACGCATTCCTTACTAGATTACCTACTCGATTCTTTTAACAGGGCGTGAGACTAAAATAATTGATTCTTTAGAATTGATTATTTTTTTTTTACCGAAGAACTATTTACTTTATATTTTTAAGAACTACATACATTTTTTAATAAAGAAATAGTTCCATTGTAAAACTACGAAGTACTTACACAAAAAAAAATAAATAGTTCCCTAGAAAAAATAAGAAGTACTTACATTTAATAAAAAGGAAGTAGTTCCATAAGTAAATTCAACTTTTACCCACATGTGATTCTCCTAGGTCACTCAAATATAACGATCAAAACTCATACGGAAATAAAATCCTAAAAAGTGAAACATCGAATTGTTATGATAACATGGGTTTGTCATAATTTTGGAGCTATAAACCACGAAAATATAAATTTTTCAAAAAAAAGAACAATTCAAAATTGAAAACAAAAATATGACTCACGCACAATCACCCTCGAAAATATTTTTTACACTCACTCACGATAACGTCAGTAATTTCAACTTCCACTCACAATTTTCTGCTCACGTGCGCTTCCCTAATTTATACCTAACCACAGTTTTATTAAATTTAGGCAACATGCAATTTCGGTTTTAGTATTATTTTCCTGCAAATAAAAATTTGTTTGAAAATATATATGAGATAAATTCTTTTTTCAAAATTAGGAACTACTTCCAATAACGTCCTTTTATTAAGAAAAAGTATATGATTACTTCTTGAGTACAAAAAGTTATACATACATACATAAGTTAATAACATTGTTATTTTCTTTTAAGTAAATAATTACTTTGTTATTGAGTTCATGCTTTCTGGTTTAAATTTAAAGAATTGATTACAATACTACTTGCTTTTTTGACTCTATCGTTGGAATGAGTTTGGTATTGCAGTTACTAAATTTGGCAATGAGATATGTAAGCAAGTGTGGGCATCACCTTCTTTTTGGATTGTGTAATTTTTTCCTGGGATATAATATTATAATCTTGTGGCACGGGTTAATGTTTTTCAAAAAAAAATGATTTCTTCGATTTGGAACCATGTCTAATAAACATGGGGGTGTAATGACAAATCTATTTTTAAGGGCCACCCTAATGAACATATATGTTTTCTTATATGGGCAAATATGGAAATATATTATTCATATATGAGTATATATGGTAGTATATGCGAATACATATATTCAAAAAGGACTCATATATGGATATATATGGACGTATATGTTATTTCATATTTGCAAAAGAGGGTCATATATGGAAGTATATGTTATTTTATATTTGTAAAATATGGGTAAATATAGAAGTAATTCCATATAAGTGACTCCATATACCCAAATTCTAATGTACACTGAAAGTATTATCCTTCATGATATTAATGAAACAATTTCATAGAATTTGTTTTCGTATTTTGTATTTTTTCTCTACAACGTCCATTCAAGCTGCGACATCTATATCATTTCCATTCCACTCCGTCCATTCAAGCTGCGACATCTTCATCAGCACAATTTTGGTGGTAATGTAAATTAGTTAAACATTAGTTCAAAACTAGTTTTTTGGTAAAAGCGTTTAACTAAATTTTAGCTAAAAAACTAAATAGAACATTTAACAAAATTTTCAACAAACTTTTTTTTGAGTGAATACATGAAATGAATTGTTGTATATTTACCAAATTAAAGATGCTAACTAGAATATTTTTTTATAAACACGAACACAAAAAAAATATTTTCAATGAATATTTTCAACAGTTATAAATGGTGTTTTTTATAGAGTGATACAAGTTAAAATCATAATAAAACAAGGAAATATTTTTTTAATATCAATTAAACGGGCTTTATTGGAAAGAAAGTTTTATGAAATTAATGTTTAAATATGATTTCAACCATGTGGCCGTCACGGCTGGAGCGTAGAAGGTGCAATCTGGAACACCAATTTTCAACAACTTTTCGCAGCATTTGCGGCCGTATTTCGCCGATAACTCTTCGAATGTTGATTTCCAGGTGTTCAATTGTTTGTGGTTTATCGATGTAGACAAGTGACTTAACATAAGCCCAAAGAAAAAAATCCAATGGAGTTAAATCACACGATCTTGGTGGCCAATTAATTGGGCCATTACGTGAAATTATTTTTTCAACAAAAGTTTCTTTGAGTAAACCAATTGTAGGGCCCGCTGTGTGGCATGTGGCTCCGTCCTGTTGGAACCACATATCGGCAAGATTAATGCCACGTAATTAAGGTACGAAAAAATTTCGAATCATGTTCCTATAACCGCTCACCATTGACAGTAACATTCTGACCATCATCGTTTTTGAAGACATATGGGCAAATGACTCCGCCAGCCAATAAAGCGCACCAAAAAGTAATTTTCAGTGGATATAATGGTGTTATCAGTAACAGTAAATGTGGCCCGAAAACCATATATATTGTTCTTCGAATGAGCCGCTCTGAAGGACGATTATGTACGCCATAAAATGGAAGAAGTCCACGATGAGTTTTACGAATAGAACAATTGTTTTGATTAAAAATTTGAACAATTTGCACGCGTTGCTCTGATGTAAGTCGATTAATAATGAAATTTCAAAGCAAACTAAACAAAAAGCAAATATCAGCTGTTAAATGGGTGGTCAAATAAAGCCGTGATGCCAACTCAAAGTTGTGACACTCTAAAAAAAACACGCTTTACAAATAAAATTTAAGCATACGGGAACTACATAGTGGTCAATCCGCAGATTTTAAAAGGGGTTTCAAAAATAACAGTATTTGTGTTTCAAAACATCACTAAAATTTAACAATTCAGATTTTTTGAGCGCTGTATTAAAGTACCAAAGAAAACAAAAATTGTTATACCCATATTGCATATGATGTGTGCCGAGGGTTGCCACTTATGTGAAATATTTATATATAGTATTATAAATAGCTTTTGGAAAAAGTCGTGTTTAAACAGAACGACTACGCAGACAGCTTACATTCAAATCTGCGAATTCACCACTGTGTAGTTTTGTTGTAAGTTCTAAATAGTAAAGAGTAGCAATTTATTTAGATACAATAAGACTCAATAGGTTAAATGTGTAAAAATTCATTAATATTAGAAAATTATGGGATTTGCGACTTTACCCCTTTTACCATACTACCCCAACATTAATTTTTGTTTTCAATAAAAATAATAAAGAGTTGTTTAAAAAATCTCGCACGAAATACTAGATTTGGGCAATCAAGTTCGTTTCAGTGAGCGTCTTTCCAGTTCCAGAGCGAACTGTTCATATTTTACTCTTCTTCTTAATGCTGTTAGTTAATAAAATTAAAAAAATGGTTTCATAAAAAAAATATCGTCCTTTCATGAGAGAATTTGCAAAAATTGTAACTTTTTTACCTCCAGCTCTTTGATTTGGAATACTTTTACTCTATCTATCTGTTACTCACTACTTTTTTTAGTCCCTTAAAATTGTGTAAAGTAGCGGTCTTATTCCCGTTTTAAATTAAAAAAAAAAAAATACAAAAAAAAAACTCAAAAAAAGGTAACTTTGAAATTGTCTAATTTACAATTTGAAATTAAAAAAATAACCACTTTCTTGTGAAAATGTATTCATAATGCAAATGTAATTTGTGATTGCAATTTCAAAATCGTAAAGTAAACAGTTGAAGCTTTCATGTGCTTTTAAAAATTCACTACTTTTAAAATGTTTTGGATTTTTTAAAAACTGAAAAACTGCAATAAAAACGCGAGTTGACAAAATTTGGAAAAACTGAAAACGGTAGTGACTAACAGACTTCCTGGAGAATACGTGTATAGAACATAAAGCTATTTAAATGACTGCTAGTCACATTTTGGCTGATCTGTCATGGAATTTACGATATATATAAAGAAACATGTGTTAAGTAAAAAAAATATTCTTTATATACTTCGTTTAATTTGGATCTTAAACATTATTTAATATCAAAATTACCTATTGAAAAACGATTGAAAAGAGATGAAATTGTCTCATGTAAATAAATAACGAAGCGAACTATTGAACAAGAAGAGCGAATTATAGTGAACTAGGTCATATTGTTCAATTGTGTGAGTAGTTCAATTGAACTAGTTCGTTCAAGACCAACGCAAGTCTACTAAACACAAATATACAATTTTTGGTTTAAAAAGTCAAGAATAAATTACCATTTATGAGTCCATGTCAAACCGAACGATTTTTTATATCACGATATTTGTTTGAAATTTGGCCGACGTAGCTTTATTCATACATATTTGGCACGTGTTTTTGGAAAGAACTCAATTTATAAAAAAAAAATTAATTGCTTTTTAAAATACAGTGTATTAAAAGTAGATACCGTCTTGCTGTTCTTATTTTATTAATATTTTGCAAAAAAAAATCTTCTAATTTTACAATTTTTCTGCAACGTAATTTTCAGTTATATTCACACATTCAGAATTTTATGTAGTTTACTGTTTGTAGTTTAATGAAAAAGTTTTCAATTGAGTTAAAAATAAAGAAACATGCATTTATTTTTCAAATAAATATTTTTTTCAACTTTTTTTATACATTTGTTCAAAATATTTAACTAATATTTATCGATTTTTAGTTTCATTTACTATTTTTATTTATTTAAAGTTTCAACCACAAAAACGGAATATTGTAGTTTATTTGTTTCCGTTATAGTTATTATAAATAATTTTTCTTTTCCAAAAAAAATATTCAAAAAACTAGTGTCTGTAGTTAAATTTTGAATTTTTATATTTATAATACTCCTATATTATAATATTATATTATAATATTTATAAGATTTATATTTTAATATTTATTCATCTGTTCTCATGGTTTTCTTAGTTATTTAAATAATATTTAAAAATAAATAACAAGAAACATTTGATTTAAATGAACAGTAAGTAGAACGGATTTTAAGTGATTTGTCATTTATGTCAAATTACATATTCAGTAAATTAAAACTGCAAATTATTTTGAGTGTACATTTATTTCTATGAGTGTAGCAAACTGCGGCTATACATACATAATATGGATACAAAATCTGCGGTATTTTTTTAACAGCTAACAAATTAAAAACGGACTCACGTTTACTTGTTCGGGTACCCCTCAAAACAATCAAAAAAGTATTTGACCATCTCCAGAATTGAATAATATTTCTTTTTAATATCGGATTATGTGGCTGATAATGGCACTGATGCCCCAAGGCCCCAAAAACCATGCATTTGTGAAATCATTAGTAAATATCCTTTTGTTTGAGTACCAACACGTATATATTACTTTTTATAGGCGGTCGCATAATTTTTGTTTTGAGGGGTAATCTTCAGCCATAGTTTCTTGGACAATTCTTCATAATATGCCAGAAGATCACAAAAAACGATTAAAATTTTAGTTGAACCGTTTATTTATGATTATACTGCGCAGATTTGCTAATCAAACCATTGACCAACATAATATTATGAACAGTGTTGCCACTTCCTCTGTAATTACACGAAATGTATGAAATTTTGACTTGCTTGTGTAGTCCATGTGTGTAATTTCAAATTTATATTAATTGTTGCTTATTTTGATAAAATTTAGATTCTGAGAATTTTTTTATTCAACTTTTTGAAAGTCTAATGTAATTCAAATTATCAAACTTTCAATAACTCATTCTAGAAGTTTCGTAGAATAAAACTCGTTTAAGACGAACTCAGTTTAGATAAATTATCGGTTATTATAACCTAATTTGAATAGCCCGCCATTTTAGTAATAATTTCAATGCAATATCAGTTAATTTTTCATTTTTAATACAGACTTTCTTTCCAAAACGTTGTAAATTTTACAAAATCTTTTTGGGGTCAGTGAACTAGAAGAACAGCCTCAAGGGGTCCGTGAAGCAAAAGTCGGTGGGAACCGCTATTATTCTTAATAGTTTATATAAAAACCTTTAAAAAATATGCTAGAGGAAACTGACAACTTTTTACTAAAAAAAATGTTTAAGGAAGCGATCCATTAAAAGAACCACTTCTTCTTAAACATTTTTTCAACAAAGGTCTATATTTCACTCTCTATTTTACTCATTATCACTATTACTATCAGAGGATTTTTATGTAGAAAACTCCAAATATATTAAAGAGTTTTGATACACAAATAACCTGTTAAAATCTAACCTTTTTTCAATTGACGGCCCTTGTGTGTGAAAAGATTTTCGTAAGGAAAAGCCGAAGGATTCCAAATATTTGTTCGCATAGAAAAGCGTTTAAAATAACTTCGAAAAAATCAGTGCCCTGTTTCTGTAACTTTCGCATTAACAAATTTGTCGCAAAAAACATGTAAAATATAAACTTGATCTGCTTTAGAAACACTCAAAAGAAAAACTTCATCATATTTATGAAAACATTTATAAATATGATGAAAAACTTTATTGATTTTCGCATAATGTAACGCTTCATAAGTATGATGAAGCTGTTTTATAAAAGTTCAAATTGTAGACAAGCTTCACCATGTTTATGAAATGTTTCATAAATATGAAGAAGTTTCATAGCTCTTCATCAAATGTGTAATAATTGTTATAAGACGATTTGTTAATATGAGCAAATTCATAAATTTTTATGAAATGAAAAATTGTCTTTGGTAGCGTACAAACACAATAAATGCAGTAGCCAATCATGAACATTTATTTTTAAAACACAATATTTTTGAAACTGTAATTCAGAATATATCAATTAAAACTCAGAATTTCAAAATTTAAATTCAGAAAATATAAATTGATGTTAATTTTTATTAAAATTCAGAAAAAAACAAATAAGGTTAAGAATTTTTATTTTGAATTTAAAAGCATTAATTGATGTGAAAAATATCCGTTTCCACTGAAATTAATAAAAATTTAATTTATATTGACAAAATTCCATTTAAACTTTAAATAGAAAATCTAAATTACAAATTACATTTTCTTAATTTTAAATAGAAATTCTTAATTTCAAACGGAAATTCTGAATTTCAATTGATAGGAAAACAACAAAAAAAATATGTTCACAGAGTTTATGAAACTTTTTATGAAATGATGAATAATCATTAAACATATGCATCCATATCCGAAAATGGTAAAATTTTACGAAAATTTTGTAAATTCTTTCTTTCGAAATGATAACGAAAAAATTGAAAAAGTCTTAAACATTTTTTTTCATAATTTTGGTAGTAATACGAGTATTTGAAAGTTCGGTTTACTAGAATCAAAGTACGACAAGATTTTAGGAATACAAAAAGTATCGTTTTTTATTAAATTTTGTATCATTAAAAGCGTCGAAATTCCTCTCTCAAAATGTATAATAACTAAAGCAACCGTCAATGTGGTCAAAAAAATCACTGTTTAGCTCATAAAAAATGCACTTAAAACGCAAAATTTGATTTCAGAATTTGTATTTTAAAACATATTTTTCAGTATAGTTGGAATAACTTTAACAAAACTATTTGAATTGCCAACAGAAAATGGAATAAAAGATTGAATATAGCTAAACCGGTACAGTCTTAAAACAAGAAATTTAAATTTGCAAAAATGGCTTAAACTTCCAAAATCAGTGTTGAAACCCAAAAAATATATATTTTTTTTGTTTAAACATAAAATTGTTCGATAAGTAAAAACTAAATAAAAAATCGCTAAAATATGCTATAAAAATATGCCTTTGTTCTAAAAAGTACTAAAATATGTGCAAGTGACTTCATATAAAGAATAAGTATAACATTTTGTAAAATCATTTATAAATTAGGAGTGGCAAATTAAACACATATACCTCAAAAATAAGTCCGAAATATAAGCGGCTGACTAGAGACCAAAAGCTCATTATTTTTACATTGGAGAAAGAAGAAGTACCTTGCCGCGAAATTGCAAGACGGATAGGCTGTAGTCATCCAACCGTAATAAGTTTGCTGAAAAAAAAGAACCAGGGCAACTGTTTAGAGAGCAGAAACAGGAAAAGAACAAGGAGAAAAACATCTGACCGAACGATGCCGTTATACACCGAATGAGCCTGAAGAATCGTTTTAAAAGTGCCGTCGAAATAAAAAGATATCTCGAAAAAGAGCATCAAGTTAGCATTAGTGTGGAAACGGTTGGCAGACGACTACGGGAATTCGAACTTTGTGACGGTAGAGCAGCAAAAAAAAACATCTCCTAAAACAGAAAATGAGAGCTAAACGGTTGGAGTGGGCCAGAATGCACTGCAATTGGACGATCCACCAATGGAGAAATGTTATATGGTCTGATGAGAGCAAGTTTATCTTGCACTATGTAGACAATCTTCCGTACGTGAGACGTTTTCGAGGAGAAAGATTAAAGAACACGTGTGTTATTAGAACGGACAAGCTTCCTCAAAGTCAAATGTTCTGGGGATGTTTTTCTTATTATGTACGGAGTCCTTTGTTCTTTATGGATGGAATTATGAACGGAGAAAAATATGGCAAAGTCATAATGTCGTTTAGTCGTGCCTGTCAAGTTAGGCTATCTTTCAAGATGACTCTGCACCATGTCACCGCGCAAAATCGGTAAGTTTTGACAAGTAATAAACTATCTATATATCCGAATGTTTGTAGCTAAAAATTATAAAGTAATCCTTCAGATATTTTTTACAGGTGCAAAAAATATTCTAGGACATCTGTATTTAATACATGGATTGGCCTGGAAACTCGCCGGATTTAAATCCTTTCGAACATTTATGGCACGCGATGAAACGTAATGTGGCTCTGCATAAGTCACAGAGTAAACTGGAGTTAAAAAGAATTTTGGAAAATGTCTGGGAAAATGAGATTTCAGACATTGTCAAAAACTTTTTGAGTCAATGCCTGCCCGAATCGATGTTGTTATAACCGCCAAAGGGGGGTCGACATCTTATTAGACTTAATATTACAATAATATTTTATCTTATGTTCAAGTAAACAACCAACATTATTTTTATACCGTTTAATATTGAAAGTATTTTAAAAACCGAGATAAACATATACAAATAAAAATTATCCTTTTATTTATTTTATAGGGAAAAAAGAAAAATAACCTTTCGAAATCAATGAAATTTATCTAAAACGCGTATTATTATCTATAAAATCCATGTTCAAAAAATTTAGCATGTAGTCCAAACGTAAGCTGAGAAATTTAAAAAAAAATTGCGAAAAATTAAGTGGTAAGATGTGCGTGACCACAGGTGTGTATATAAGTTTTTGACAAATTCTTTTCAGATTTTATTCGACATAAGAATTTTTTGTTAAACGGTCACTTTGATGACTTTAAAATGAAAAATTCCGAATTTAACATCCATACGTTTACTGTTGTTAAAGAAGTTTTAATTTGGAAAATTCAGAATTTTTATATTTAAGATCACTAAAAGTAAATAATTTGTAATAATTTGATCCACGAGTCATTTTTTTATTAGTCTTTAACTCTTGAGTAGTGAATTAAACGGTTTTGCGAAAATAAAAATTTTTATGTTCCATATGCTTATTTTTCGGACAAAAGTCCATTCAGAAAAATTTCTTTAAAATTGACAAAAACTTTCACAAATGATCCCCTCCCACCAAAATCGAGGCTGGATCCGCCTCTGTATTTATTATATGTTTCCTCAATTTTTGTTCATTTATATATGAAGCATATTTTGTATTAGGAAGGATTTCATTATTTATGTGTACACAAATTCATCGAGCCCACAAAATGTTTATGAAATGTTCCATAAATATTGATGAAATTGGTACATTGGACGAAAATTTATGGAACTTATTCCTTGTTTTCTCTGGCTGTACTCAACTTTATCATCTTTTAACTCACTCTGCTAAAAGCAGGGTTACCAAGAATTTCACGACGCGAAAACTTCTCGCATTAGATACAGAAACGAATCCTCGTTTTATGTGATTTGATTCAAATGACATGTTCCTATAAAAATTACGCAGATTATTAGAAGTTTCTAAAAAGGAAATCGCCAGATTCCGAGAACATAAAATTATAAATGATTTTTAATTACATGTGTAGCTTGGAATTTTTTGTGAAATTTTGACTCTTATTATGGGTAATTTAGAATTTTCCTTGTGGCAATACTGATTATGAATAACTAAAAAATAAAATTCTAGAACTAAAAGCACGAACTAGTTCATAAAATGAAAATTTCCATTTTCATGAATGAACTATGAACTATAAACAACATTATTTTTCAATAAAAGTCAATAATACAATTAATTAGGCCAATAAATCAATATAATGTATTGCTATTTGTTCAAGCTTATCAGTAAATACCGTAACAGAAATGGCTAATTAAATTTTAAAACATTGTTAGCTGATTTTGTAAAGAATCTATAAAGGCAAAGAAAATCCTAGTGGTGGAGTGATAAAAAAAAAAAAAAAAAATAACGAAACGGTAATACAACAATAACCTAAAACTAACTACCAGTCATAGATTACATAGATCTCAAACTATTCTTCTTCTTTTATCAACAAACACAATTTTTCATAAATATTCAAATATTTTTTGTATAGCATATGTCCAACTCATTCTCATGAGTTATGTGCAGTGACAGCTAATGTCAAAGTGTTGCAGATCTATGTAATCTATGCTACTAGTTAACAGATATTATTTAAGCAAACACTCATTTTATATAATCCACCTTAACTCCGAATAAAGACACACGGAGAAAATTTTCTTGAACAAGTTTTAATAACATTATTCACTAAACTAATGTAGTTTTCTTCACAAAGTAAATGAAAAATTTGTTAAACTTTATGAAAAAGCTTCATAATTTTTAAGAAACTATTTTTAATGAAAGTTTTTCATTAGGCGTAATATATTTTTTATACACAATATAAATATTTTCATAAAATTTTATGAAAAACTGCATTAATTTAATGAAAAGTTTCAATGGACGAATTTCATTGACATTTCAGAAATTAATTCAAAAATTCATTAATAACATGCAGGTAATTCTATCAGTGTAGATAAATCCTCACCAGAACAAAAGAAAAAACTGCTTTCACACATTTTAGCCTGCCAGTTTGCCACCTAAATGAATACAACAAAAATTCAACTTCTTTGTATCCCTATTCTATGGTGGTAGGTAGGTATGTATGTATTATCATATTTTCTATGTTTGGTAGGGTAGAAGGTGGAGCAAACGCCACTTTTTTTTAAATCACTGTCATTACACAAACAAAATTTTTCTGGGAAAAATTCCATTTTATTTAAAATTTTACACATGTTAACTTTAATCTGTATGTTAAAAACATAAATTATGTTTATTCGTTATATTTATATTTTAAGATTTCCAGAGTAACTCAAATACGCTAAACTCTCGCACCTATGCACTATGGCCGAAATTGCGATTTTTGCGGCAAAAAGTCAATTTTTTTACTTTAGATTTTTACAATTTTTTTTGATGGTGTTCAATACCCAACATATTGATAAAAAAATTAAAAAAAATACTGTTGGCAACCCTGTTTATGTACAAACAGCTGTTAATGTTTATATATTTTTTAGTAATACAAGTGAAGCAGCTAAATTTTTATAAAACTAAAAACTGTTTTTTTAATAATATATTCTTGTAAAAAAACTTTGTAAATATGAGTTATAATAGTCGAGGTGAGTATTTTTACTACATACAAATATAGTTTGCTAAATATTTGTATTTCGTACTTATTTTGGTTGTTTTTGTGTGTATTTTTTTGTGAAATTCTGAAGACTTTGATCGTCTTTCGTGGAGTACAACTAAAAATTTCATGAAGTGTCATTGGAACTATTTACATGTGATTGTTTGTAGAAAACTCAAGTTTTATGTCATGGTGAAAGTGTATGCATTTGACTGCTAATGAATGAATTTTTAATATTTTTGTAGAAACACTCAGTTTCAAAAATTCTAAAATATTTGAGGTTTGGTTGAGAAACAACTGGAATGTTTCGAATTACATAAAAAGAAATATTTCATACGAAATTGATAGTGAATTAAGTAAATTAATATGTACTAAAGCTCGGAACTTATCTAATTTTATTAATTTAAAATGAGATAAACAATCCAGAAATGAGAAAGCATTTAGAAAATATAATAAGGAATGGTTTGGTCGAGAAACAATTGTGGTTATACCGAAAAAGATTAGTGCTATCGGGCGACCAAAAATGACTTATGATGATTGCTGTGAAAGAAATAAAAGGAGATTAGCTTCCGAATTAGCTTCCCAGCAAAGAGACAATGCGCAATTATTAGTTCATGCTGCCTCTATATCTGCCAAAAAATCCCACGCAACGGATTTGAAATTTGTCCTATATCTCCAAATCGGCCATCCAAAATTCGAGAAGTTCTTAATTCTAGCCAAGAAACGCCAGTATCACCTGATGAAGCTCTAATATTTTTGTTAGAAAATGGATTAACTAAAAAGCAGTACTTAAATATGCGTCAGTTAAACATAAAAGATAATAGTAGTATTTATCCGACTTTTTTAAACAAAAATTTGTGGAAAATGCTTCGGAAAGTTTCGATCAGTCCCTTTTTGTGACATCAGTCATTCCAATAAAAATAATTTCATCAGCAGGTGATAATATTTGGGGAAACCGTACACTTCAGTCAGTACGCTTTTGTAGACCTTTAAAAGTGGAGCTTGTTGAGGAAACAAAAGAGCAGATTTTAACTGAAAACCACAACATAAATAAACAGATTGAGAAGTTGGAACCACTACAATAAACACTAAGTAATGGTAAAAGAATTAAAGTAAAATAAAATTTATATTTGAATGGGAAATTCCCCCCCCCCCCTCAAATAATATTTTTCAATACAAAAATGTAAGCAAGATTAAAAAATTAATTAACAATACTCTAAGTTCCTCCCACCCCAAACCTTTTCCTGGATCCGAGCCTGATCCTGGACCATGTGTGAAGTTCAAATGCAAAATTTGGTGACATGAAAGATGGTCAAGAACTGCCTAAACTATGGAAAGGAACAGTTTAATAACTCTTTTAAATACAGCGAATATCGGTTGTGGCATATGTGCCCCAGTGACGGAATCTCCCCCCTCTGCCCTACTCGTAAATGGCCAACATTGTTAAATTAACATTAGAACATAAAGTAAACTTGTACTTGATATTCTTCTCATTTGATAAGTATCAACGTACCGTAAACTGAAACTGTATACACTGATAAGTTACAAATTAGTTTTTATGTAAATACATTCATTCATTCATTCACTCATTCTCTAAGTTATAAGGAAGGTATACCATATGATAGAAATTGATTTTTACCCATTACGGAATAAAAGTATAATGAATTTATTTTGTGATCAGCAAGTGTGGAAGGAATTGACATATCAACTAAGATAGTCAGATACACTGGTAAAAGAACATTCTTTACATTCACAGAGAAATTCATCAATCTTTGTTTAATCACCCAGAAAACAAATTTGGTGTTGTTCGGTTGAGGTAACCGAATATTTCAGTTGTGACCACAGAATTTTTGTTGAGTCAACCGAAATTTGGTTGTCGCAGTCAAATTACTCATGTTTATACAAGTTTACGGCTCTCACAACTAAACTATTTTGTTACCACAACTGAATCACTCGATTAGTTAAAAAGTTCTTCAGCTGCCACCATTTCCATTATACGCTCGAAATTACATAGAAAGTCATATACACTGTATGCCCGGTTCTCGCCATCAAATTTCAAAATTGCGTGCTCAATGTCACGAAAGGTCAATCGGCTTGAGGTGGCAAATGGAGTCGTTATTCGTGAAACTTCGGGCTGCGGTGGCTCACCACTTTCCACATCAGCAATGGCATGCTGTAACTTCAATAATTCATGTTTTTCCGCAAAATTTGCAGCTGATAATCGAACTCAGCAGCCTCATTGCCAACATTTTGAGGAAAAACAGTAACATCGCTAGCATCGGACAGACTCTTTGCAGTGGTGACGACAGACTTCTCATCAACATTAAGTTTAACTTCAGAATTTGATTTGGCATCAACTTCCGACCCGACTTCGTTTTCAGATTTGGCATACACTTTAGGGATGGCACCAGAGGGTTCTGAAGTTTTAACTGGGGTCTTAACATTTGCAGCGGGGTCTTCCACACCCAATCCATCGGTAGCAGCAGTTACGGCAGTAATTTCATTTAACACAGCAGAGGCATCCTCGCGATTCTTAAAAGCATTGTTGATGATTGCGGCTTCATACAATTCTCGGAGGCGAGCAGAGGAAGCATTTGCTGGAATCTCCGCACCAGCATTTTTCAATCCATCAAGCAGCTGTAGCTTAGACAAACGCGTAGTCATCTTTATATATTTTAATAACTTTGGGCAATTTACTCTACACCTGAGCTTTAAGGCTTGATAAAAATTGAATTTTATATTAACTTTTATAAATTTATATATCTTTTTATAATATAAGCGTCAACTCGTTTTCAAAGTGGTTTTTTTCAATATCTCCTTTTTATTGATCCCTTGACTTAAAACCTTAATTTTCCTTACTGACAGATTTTAGAAGCTCGATTCTGATTGCTCAATAGCAATTGAACAACTTTCGTCAAGTGGTAATTAAGAAGCTTTGTGCCCATAGGTCAATCAGTACGATGCCACCTGCTATAAATATTGTCAGTGTTGGTAAAGGAATTTGTTAAGTAATTACAATTAGGGAAACTACTCGTTACATAATAAAGGCCGCAATTCTAAACAAAATGAAGTGATTCCGAAATTTTTTGTTAGTAAACTTGAAAATGACAGACAAAATTCGTTGTCTTTTTAACTTAACCGAGTTTAACTGACATCCCAAAAACTCGGACTAAAAGTGTATTTGCATACTAAATCCGTATAGTGATAGTTAATGCAGTGTGGTCAAATTGCAAACAAATATAGGTTCAGGTAGCCAGACTGAAGCGAAAAACAGGGACAAACTTGTTATGTAATTTTATAGGTTTCCTTTTCTTTTTTGCAAAAAAAGTAAGTAGTTGAAAGATAATTTTGTTTACGTGATATATAATTATTTCTATATATTTTCAGATATTAAATTAATTCATGTCGTCAATGTGGGATTAGGAACATTTTTATATTTTGTAACGTATTATAAATTATTTGTAAAAGAATCACAAAAAATGTTTTAATAGATTTCCTAAGTTATAATTTTTCTACAAATTTTTAATTTTTTTCAGTCTACTAATTTTTGATTTTTGAATTTTGAATCAACTAAGTGTTAGCCAAACTTTTGCTGAATCTACTAATTTTGTTGCTAAAAATCAGATCGCTGACTCAGCAAAATTTTTTATTGACTTTACCTAGTTTTTTATTGTAGTGTAGCTATGAAAATGCATACGCGTCAAATTTAGGTTTTAGGAAGTTTTCTCTATTTATTAAAAATTAATTAACTTTTTTACTTGAATTAACACTCATATAAATATCTTTGGACACACAAAACAAATTCTCAGTTAATATAAGCTTGAATCCCAACAAAATCATTATATGTCACTGGGCATAACTTCCTCATATCTCTGTTCTAATTCATTCATTTAAACATCCAGGAAGGAATTTTCTCCATATCCTTGATATTGTTTGTTTTTAAAGCAGCTCGCCGATGGTAAATGTACGAATAAGAAAAAATACAAATTAAAATTCAAATAATTCTTGATAAGAATTGTTAAGAACTCTACTATTACTAAATACTATACTAACAATATATACACAAGTATCAACTATTACAGCAGCCCATGCCTGCTGAACTGTGTTATCAAAAATTTTCAATGTCCAAGTAAACAGAAAAGAAACAAAGCGTAAAAGATTTATGTTCTAGACATACACCCTAACTAAAAACAAAAATCAACGTATATAATTCCAAAAAAAATAAAACTTTTGATATTTTAAATAAAAGACTCTAGAAATTGTGTAACAAAAAAAATTAATGCGTGCAACGCAATTTTCTTTTTAACAACAATGACAACAAAAGGACAGCAAAGAAAAGTTGTAAAATGAATACAGCAACAACTACATAAAATAATACGTTAAAATTCAAATTTGACGCATTCAACATGCCGTAACATTCACAACAATCGAAAAAATGTAATTTTTTTTTTGTTTTAAACACTAATTGGTTTGTAACACTGACTTTAAAACGCTTTAAAGCAACTAAAAACAACAAGTGAAATTTGTCTCAGAATATAAATAAATAACAAGGGAGGTATCCTAACACGAACTCGCAGATTTTAATGAACTTTGGATATGTTGTAAATTAGCAAAAAGAAAGAGACAAGTATTTTTTTTTTAAGCAACCCAATCTCACGTTTAAGGTTTAAAAATGGGCAATTAAAATTTATTGGTTTTTTGTATAAAAACTTTTCTTTAATTTACGAAAACTAGATTTATTTTTACACATGGTTAAAGTTCTTGAGACAACAAAAATATTGATACCCAGATTACCTATATGGTAGACTAAGAGTTGCCATATTTTTCAGTTATATCAAATATAGGTGAAAAAAACCCATAAAACCCAAACGATTTAGAATATCGTAAAAATCGCAGACACCTCTCGATTAAACTAAATAGGCATTAATAGACATTAATATGCAATATTTGTAGCTTAATACAACTTCAATGCCTTAATAAAACGCCATTATTAATGTTCCTCAAAACACATTTTTTTTTGAATAAAAAAAAAATACTTGAATGTCTTTAGACATACACACAAAAAAAATAAAAACCCATTTCAATTACGCAAACCACCGATTCAATAACTTTAATTGCTAAAATTCCGCCAACAACGAAAATTGCATTGAATTATTTTTCAATTAAATAATAACTCATTTCATTAATAAGTGATCAATATCGTATACCTTCCCAAAAACCAAAAAACAAAAATTGTTGTTACCATACCAAACCGTCATAAAATTCTCATTTAGTTAGCAGATTTATTTATACCAATGTGGAAGAAATTCACAGAGAAATTAGTTTTTTTCTTTCTATTGAAGCGTAGGGGTTATGGCTAAATTTGTTCGGATTTTTTCTTGCAGAAATTAGCCTTTGTGTTCAAATCAGAGTATATTTTTTTTTGTTTAAAATAGTTTTTAATTTATTTAGCATTTTCTTTCTGTTTACAAAAAATTTTAAATTTTTATTAAACGAAATTAATTACATTATCAATTTTATGATAATGTTTTAGAATAAATAAATAATCAGATTTAAACAAATGAAACTAAATTATTCAACTTAATAAGGTAATAAACCTAATAAGAATTAAAAGGAATTAATATCTAATCTAATTGAAATAAATTTCAAATATTTATTGCACATAAACATTTATAAAACACAACTACATAAATATTACAAAAACAGCAACAATGTGTTGATGTTTGCTATTGAGTGATAATATAAATAAATGTCAAGCAAGTTCCGAATTTGAGCAAATATTTAATTGCTTCAATTAATTTTTAATTGACAGCTTTTAAAATTTTCAAAAAAACCGATTTAGTTGAAAAAAGTAAGGAAATATTTGTTTCTATATAGTTCGTGCCCCAGTGAATGCGTTTTCAAAAAACTTTTTTTTTTTTTTTTTTTTTTTTTTCATTTGATACCAAATTTGCCTATAGTTACTATAAATAGAAAAACAAAAAAAAAAAACGTTAAATTTGGTAATTTTTGACCCCACTTAGTAACGCCTAAACATGCGATTGGGCAGCTAAAACAAACATCGGCCCCTTAAACTTTTATTTTCTCCTACATATCCGAAGCTCATTAAGATCTAACGGTCCGGGTTGGGATACCTCCCTTGTAAGAATATTGCATTGGGTAAGGGCCGACTTTATAGTGAACTTTTTGTGATAAATAAATCTGCAATAACTTGTAGATTTATTTATACAACTCTCCTAGATGGTACGCACAGTGGTTGTATAGACCTTATGTTATGACTGGGGCAACCAAAAATAAGCTATAACTTGTTTTTTATTTGAAAGGACAGAACTATTTTATTGTTTTTAGCTTATTTGTTGATATTTGCATATTTTAGCTTATTCTGGAAATAATAGTTTACAATTGACTTTTTTTATTTAAAAATTAAGCTTTTTTCTTACAAAATATTTGTTTTTTTCCTTTTCTCTGGAAATATTTAAAAGCTTTTTGATTTTATTTGAAAGTTAAAAATTTAATGTTACTTGCTATAGATTAAACCAAATTGGTTGTCAAAATATTTAGTTAAGAAAGTTAGAGCTTTACAACTTGTTTAACTGACGAAATTTCAAGGAATAAATTATATACACATTTTATTTTTAGTAACAATTTTAATGAAAAATAATGAAATTTAACAGTTTCTTTTTTAAAATTTACAGCTTATTTTTAGATTTGTACTGCTTATTTTACTGTTTATCGAGACTTTTTTTAAGCGCTTAAAACCTTGTTTTTAAAGCTGTTTTTTGGCTGCCCTAGTTATGAGTAAAGCAGCCGAATGGGTTTTGTAGTAAAAATGGGTATACATACATATAAACAGAATTTAGTTAGTTTGAGTGAAACTTTCATTTTGACACTGGAACGTGAGTAAATAAAAAAAAAAATCATGAGCGTGCGTGAGTAACATTTTTGTGTGCGTGAGTAGAAGTTTAATAAGATCACTATTTTAGGCTTTAGATTTATATTACCACTAGCTTAAAATCCCGATACTTCGATACCGGTAGTTTTATGTATCGGAATATATTAGTATGGAAAATGAATTTATTTATCATTAAAAACAGTTTAATAAAAACTATAAAGCTTTCTCATTCACTTTGTTAAGAAAACTTCATTAGTTTTGTGAACATTTTCACTAAAATTAGCCTGAGAAAATTCTCTCTGTATATTGACGTAATAATTAAAAAATGTAATTTTAAAACTATGAAAATAGAGCAGGATATGACAATCCTTTTGAATTTCGTTTTTTATAAAATTATTTTTTGTGCGCCCCGGTAGGCTAGTTGGTAGCGTGCTGGCTTATCAGTGCGGGGGTCGTGGGTTCGATTCCCACCAGAGGCACTGGTCTGTGTTCGCTACAACGCGCCGAAGGCCATAGTAGCTAGTGCTCGGTTAGGGTAATAGTATATAATTTGTAATTATATGATTATTAATTAATAAAATAAAATAAAAAAAATTAAAATTATTTATATACCAAAATTGGTTTTGTTTTTAATCATTGCATGGCGACTTTAAGTATTTCGACTACGTACGATATTTCCATGATTTATTAAATCGTAGAAGCAGAAAAAATTCTCAATTGTTTCCACCTAATTTGTGGCCAATCGAATACTGGCGGTTACAACAACTATCGTAATGTTAAATTATATTTTTAGTCGTGAAAGCTAATTTTCAGTTGCCTAACCCAATATTACATTCCAAATAAATTTTATTCCGTTCCACCAAATTTGATTGAAATTAAAAAACGTTTTTAATTTTTCTGGTATTGAACCGTGACCTTCATATTACTAGTCCTATGTTCTACTGATTGCACCACAATCACTTTTAATTTTCATTGCCTTATTTGCTATTTAAATATTTGAATATTTTATTTTAACTAAAAAACACTTTTTGTGTTTGTCTTTTCCGAGATTTGAACTCGGAATCTTGGAGTAATTGGCTGCCGCTCTATCTGTTACACCAAAAAGACTTCTAAATGTTGTGTGCTAAATTTGAATTTAAATATTTTGTTAGGAAAACAAACATTGTCTCGAATTCTTTTACCAATTCCAATCATTAGTTGCTTCTGCAGACAAATGCAATCCACAATTCACTTGGTACTACTGAAGCTCTAATTTAGTGGCATATTTGATTGCGAATACCGTATTTGCAGTAACCACTTTTGATTACCGACAATTTAAAAAAAAAAAAAAAAAAAACTTGATGGATGGTACCAATACTCTTGTATTATCACAAAATAAATGGTTCCTTCTGCCGTACACAATTACCAACCGAATTTTATTTGGAAAGTTGATTGAAGATACCAATAATTGAAAAATGGATAATTTTTTAGTTCCGTTTCCCTCTTTTTAATTTCCAGTACAGTATTGTTGCTTTATTAATCGATTATAGGAAGTTCCAAATAAAATATGGTCCTATCAAATAAATTTTAATGGTTTCGACCGAATTGCAACCAATGCTTTCTCTGGGTGTAGAAATTGTCTTTTTAAGAAATCAAAACAGTAAAAATACCAAATTTTAATAAGCTCCAGAAAATTATTGGGACTTCTGGGAAGTTTAGGTTTTATACTATTTGATAAAACTTAATGTCATCAGTGATTACTTTACGTTTGAGCTGCCTTTTTCCTGCATTTACTTAATTAACTGTAAACATTTTCGGAACTTCAAGTATTGCAAATGAATTATTGGTAAAGACATCACAAAAGTACAAAAAAACATTTCTCCGCATCAGTAGATATTTAAAATAAAAACTCATCAAAATCGTATGTGAAAATTTACATTGTTTTCATACATTTTCTGAAAATATTTTATTTTTCATATAATCTATGAAACAGGATTCATTAAAGTCAATGTTTATAAAATGTTTGTAGAATGTTCATAAAACTGATGAATCGTTCCGACAATGAAAATTATAGAATTCATGAAACAGTTTCATAAATTTTTTCAATATTTAGAAGATTACTTGAATTAATAAAACTCTGCACTGCATTGGAACTAAGCCCATAAACCGCTTCACATAATTTTTTTAAATAATTTCATTGAAGTCCAAAATTAATATAATGATACATTGAAATAAAAAATCACTTTATGTGATATGTTCAACACTTGAAAACTAAATCTTAAAGCTAAAGTTTGAAAAGTATGAAAATTAATGAAATTATGAAATTTTACGAAAAAATAAAAAAATAAAGTCTTTGAAATAATTTCACAGCTCTAAAGAAAAGTTTCATTAAATTTATTAAGAAATAATTTATGAAATCGAATGAATTTTGTTTTATGAAACTATGAAATAAAAGGTTATAATCAATCAAATTTCTTGGATATAATGAAATTATCCATTGAACCTACGAAAAAAATTCAATGAAATTGTTTCATTAATATCATGAAGGATAATTCTTTCAGAAAGCGCAACTCGCATTTATAAGACTGCGCAACTCAAAAAAAAAACATTAGTAACGACCATTGGTCCTAAATGTTTCGGCCACGTTGATTTTAATGGCGTACCCAGTTTTTGTACTTATTTGCCAGATTTTTCGCAAATTAGCATTAAAGTTTTATGCCCTTATTTTGTAAAATGCTACGCCTCACTTCACCTTGGTTTGGCCTTATTTGAATTTCTTAAATCACCAAAAAAGTGACTGCTCGCGTTGCAACAGCTGATAATTACGTTATTTTAAACGCAACGCTTACTTTTTTTTATCACTTGAACTGTCAAATTAAACACCCAATGTTTTGAACAACACATTTTTTTTTTTTTTTTTTTTTTTTTAAATCATTCTTTATTTGCAATCTATCTTAAGATAATAAGCAAATTTGATTACATAGATACTAAATAACAGGAGTTATTTGGCTCCATTGAGCCAACTAACTATAATAAAAAGAAAACTAATCTTTAAGTAATATATATATTCAAATTTTTTTTTTTAACTTAATCTAATTAGCCTCTCAAGGGCAAATCTAGCACATGAAGGCGCTTTAGTCTTCTTCTTTCATTACTATCGTCTAGGAGAGCAGCAGCTAGAGGATTGGGATGAATGCTCAATCTATTCAAATAGTTTTCACTGAATCTTCGAATTTCATTTTTGACTGTTTCCATTTCGAGGTCTTTAAGTATTGCTTTGTTCGTTACAAACCATGGAGCATTAGTAATTAGTCTTAACGTTTTAGATTGATACCTTTCTAGGATATCCACATTGGAGTTAGCAGAGGTACCCCATAATTGAATTCCGTAAGACCATACTGGCTTAAGGATTGCTTTATATATTCTTAATTTGTTGTTCAAGTTAAGTTCTGATTTAGGCCCTAATAGCCAGTACAATTTACGAGTTTTTATTTTTAATTGCTGCTGCTTTGCTTTTATATGTGGTTTCCAAGTAAGACGCCTATCAAGAGTCATACCCAAGTATTTTACTGTATTTTGGGTCGGAATTACTTCCCCGTTGATAGTTATTGAAGGACAATCACCTCTGCGTAATGTAAATGTTATATGGCTGGATTTGCTTGAGTTTACTTTAATATTCCATTTTTTAACCAATTTTCGATATGAGTAATTCCATTTTGAACAAACATTGACGCTTCGGCTTTACAAATACTACTTCCGACTATGGCTGTATCATCTGCGTATGTGGCAACTGTGACGTCATTGGCAACAGGCATGTCTGCAGTAAATAACGTATACAAAACGGGACCAAGTACGCTACCCTGTGGTATTCCAGCATTGACTTCAGCTATATCCGATCTTTCATCTTTAACTTTCACGTAAAAGAATCTATCAGAAAGATAACTTTTAAAAAATAAATAATATGGGGCTGGTAAAACTTTTTTTATCTTAAAAAGAAGGCCATTATGCCAGACTCTGTCAAAAGCTTGTTGTATATCTAGAAAAACAGCTGAACAATAACGTTTATTTTCGAGAGTATCGGTTACGATATTTACAATTCTGTGACATTGTTCTGGAGTTCCATGCTTATGCCGGAAGCCAAACTGATGGTCTGGGATAATGTTATGTTTTTCAAGCACAGGTAAAAGTCTTTGCAGAAATATTTTTTCAAAGATTTTCGAAAATACGACAAGTAAACTTATAGGTCTGTACGAAGACAACATATTATCCGGCTTATTCGGTTTTGGAATCATGATTATCTCGGCACATTTCCACTGCAAGGGAAAGTGATCTAGTCTGAGTATAGAATTATAAATTAATGTTAAAAGTATTATACTTTTTCGACTGAGGTTGTTGACAACTTTTGCATTGATGAGATCATGGCCAGGTGATTTGTTAGAATTTAATTTTTTAATCTCATGTTTAACTTCAGTAGGTGTGATGTGCTTTATTGGTAGGTCCATTTGGCACGCCGAATTTAAAAACTCTGTAACTTCGTTGTTTTCTTCAACGCTATTAAGGTTATACGGTTGAAATATATCTTTTAGATGAAGGGCGAATGCCTCTGACGTGTTTTTATCCGATTTGCACCATGACCCATTGGCATTCTTTACAAGAGTTTTACGCTTCACCGGCCTTTTTAAATATTTTGTAGATTTCCGTTGTTTTCTTCAACGCTATTAAGGTTATACGGTTGAAATATATCTTTTAGATGAAGGGCGAATGCCTCTGACGTGTTTTTATCCGATTTGCACCATGACCCATTGGCATTCTTTACAAGAGTTTTACGCTTCACCGGCCTTTTTAAATATTTTGTAGATTTCCACAAAAGATGCTCATCATACTTTGCATTATTTATTTTTTCTATAAACTCCGCTGTTGTTTTATTTTTATATTCATAAAGAAGTTGTTTGAGTTCTTTACATGCTTTATTGAATAATCTTTTGTCAGTAGGATTCCTACTTAGCTGCCAATTTCTTCGCAGTCTTCTTTTTTCATTTATAAATTGTCGTATTTCTGTCGATATTCGGATATTATTGTTGTTTGTGTTTCCAATTGAAGGTGTTGAAATTCTAGCTGCTTCGTGTATAAGATTTGTGAAATGTTCTACGGCCTCATCTAGTTCTTCACCGGTTTTTATTCTGATATTTAAATTAATATTCTGATCAAGCCAGTTTTGAAATAAAGTAAAGTTAGTGTTACTATTAACTATATTGTAGTTGTTTGATCTAACGTTTATGGAAGTTGAGTAATTGATGAGAAGGGTTGAGTGGTCAGAGCTCAGGTCATTCATATCTTTAATGCCTAAACGGTGGTTTGGGATTCCTGCATATATAGCAAAATCCAACAGGTCAGGAATTTTTTGTGGATCTGATGGCCAATATGTAGGAGTTCCTGTGGAAAGAACGCTGTAGTTTTTGGATGTTAAACATTTGTATAATTCTCTTCCCTTTGGGTTTATAAGCCTAGAGCCCCACCATGGGTGCTTGGCGTTGAAATCACCGGCCACTATAAATTTCCGACCTAACGAGTGGAAAAATGTTTGATATTCCGGGCATTTTACACTATGTCGAGGGGGAAAATAAATTGATGATACTACTATATCACCATCGTTACTTTTAATTTTTACAGTTGTTGCCTGTAAATAATTTTCTTTTACCGCTGTCATTATTTCGTATTTAATTGAGGATTTTATTAGTACACATGAACCAGCATGAGCACGATTATCTGGATGATTTGTATGAACTAGGTCATAGCCATTTATAAAGAAGTAGGATCTGTTAGCAAAGTGAGTTTCTGACACTAAAAGAATGTCTATAAAATTTGCGTTAAGGAAAACTTCTGTTTCTCTTGTGTGGTTGGAAAGGCCGTTGGCATTCCATATTGCTATTCTCAAGTTTAGTTGCATAGTTTAGTGATAAGAGCAGACATCATGTTGATTAGAGTATTGGTGTTCTCTATCTGTTTTTCAAGCATTGCTTCTATCCTCTGCAAGGTACTAGGTGATGTATCATATTGATGGTTATTATCTTTTAGAGCTTCAGAATATAAAGATCTATTCATGTTGTTACTAGTTTGAGTTTTATTTACATTTGAAAAATTGTTTACTTTTATATTAGGAAAATTTTGAGAATTTATGTTAAATATTGGTTTTTCGTTATTATGGATATGGTTTCTTATTAAATTTTTCTTCCGTAAAAGTTCTTTATATATAGAACATCCTTTATAGTTAGCGGTGTGAGCTTTAAAGCAATTTGTGCACTGTGGAGGAGTATCCTCGGTTTTAGTACATTCTGCTGTTTTGTGATTTAAACCACATTTCACGCATCTGTAAATTTTTCTGCAGTATGTCTTAGTATGGCCAAATTGTTGACATCTGTAGCATTGTACAATATCATTATTTTTTAAAGGGGGTTCTTGCTTTAATTGATATGTGTGAAAATTTATTTTCTTTTCATCAAGATGCTTAACAATAGCTCTATAAGAGTTAGTTGATTTTAACATAATTCTTATTTGCCCATCTCTAAGAGACTTGTAAGAAAAATCTTCTAATTTAATAACTTTCATAAAGCTGTTTACCATATTATTAATATCCGAAACGTTGGGAATAAATATTGGAGGCGGTTTAGGTCCAGCATTTTCATCATTGCTAGTTTGATGATCATCACTGCAATTATTTTGAAGTAATTCAAACATGTTGTTGCTAGTACTTGCTTGATTGTTTGTTGTTATTTTTTTATGTTGGTGAAGTTTTGGTGATTCTGTTGATCGTCGTTTTGTAGGTAAAACTAGTTGCCAGCTAGTATCATCTTTATCCCCACCATCGGTTGATTCGCTGCTACTGTCCATTCTGCTAGCATGCAGTGGATTAGCACACAGCTAATTTGTTGTTTTATGTAAAGTTTTTGTATTTGACTAACAAAACAAAGGGATTAAAATATAATAAAAAAAAAATATTTCAGTTTTCTGTGTTTATTTTCTATAATGTTAACAATTTACCACTTGTATTATTTTTTAATGAAACAAAAAAACTGCTTTTTAATTATCACAATTTAAAAAAATATGTTAATTTTAAATAAAACAAATGAAAAAAAGCTATAAACACAAATTTGAATTTGGTTTTAAATTTGCATCAGCTGTATTTACATTTGTATTCACAATCACAGCTGATGGAGTTACCAGATCATAAAAAACCTGGTTTTCTCAACTTTTTGTTTGTTTAGTTCAGTACTGTCCTGTATGTAGGAAACCATAATAACGCAATGGTTTGACAATTGAAGTGACAACGTATTAGTTCAGTGTTGAGACAACGCGGTGACGTTGTGTTTTATAAAATAACATGTTTTTTACTTAGAGTTTGTATTGGCATAGGAGAAGCGTTGAACGCAGGGGAAATACAAAATATTGGCATTCATTTTTTTATATAAAATTTTAATAATGAAATATTTTATCTTAGTTTTTTATGGTAAATGTTTGGATTATTTATTTATTTTATTTATTTTTATTCATTCAACAATAATACAAAAGCCATTAAGGCCAAAAACTGCATTATAAAGAAAAAAAAAGAAATCCTGAGCAAGAATACTTAAAAATAATTAATATATATAAACAAAATCTTAAATACAATAAAAATATAAATATAAAACTAGTACACTCATTGTCCTAACATATTGGCTCCCCAGCCGAAATAAACACGCAAAATAAGATAATATCACCAGTACAAATATAAAAAGTAAGAAGTAAAAATAAGCCCAAAATAGTGACAAACGGGTATATAAATATCTATATCCTCAAATCTAGTAATCCAACTTGATAAATATGCATAGACAACTAATCAATAGTCAAATATAAAAGAAAATAAAATGCTAAGAGAAGCCACTAGCTACACAAATGTTGAAGAATTTTCAACCGAAAGACATTATTAGAATGCGAAAAGACACGTAAACTATAAGGCAATCTATTCCAGCGCATAGCAACTCTAATCACAAAAGACGTCTCATACATTGAATTTCTAATTCTGGGAATAAATATCTGAGGGTTTCTTGTAGACCGCGTAAAATTAAAGTCCCTACATAAGGGAGAAGGTCTACCACTCTTAACAACTCTATAAAACAGAAGCAACGATCGATAACTTATAAAATCTTCAAACATGCAACCAAGAAAACGCCGCACGTATTCAGAAATATGGTCAAAACGACGTACATTGTAAACGAATCGCACAATAGCATTCACAGCACGTTTGAGCCTAGTAAAATTTACACCAGTAGTACCCAAGATTACCTCAAGACCATACAAGACTTGCGGCATTGAAATGACATGCGCTAACCTCAGCCTTACCGATAAAGGTAAGTAAATATTTGACGAATAAATCCTACGTAGAGCACTACAAACCCTACAGCACAATGTATCAATGTGAGTCTTAAACGAAAGCCTACTATCAATAATAACACCCAAACACTTCATTCGGTTAACAAACTGAATCTGATCACAATCCAAGAATATGTCAAGATCAAAAATAAAACCGTCAGAAGACCCAATCATCATTGCCTTTGATTTAGATGGATTTATAGTAAGCGAATTCTCTGCGGTCCATAGCAAAATACGATCAAGCGTATCATTAATGTTACCTTCTAAGACCTCCGAAAATTCACGTCTACCCCCAAAAATTAAAAATATATCATCAGCATAAAGAAAGGACTTGCAAATACTAGAATTAATGCACCCTGGAAGGTCGTTGACATAAAGAATGAACAAAAGGGGTCCTAAAACAGACCCCTGAGGAACACCAGAAAAAAGATATAACAAACTCGATTCAACACCATTAACAGAAACAAATTGAGATCTACCACTCAAATTAACTGGAAATCAGTTAAAAACAGGACTACTTACTTTTCGTTTAAAACAATTGTATTTTTTAGTTTATTTTCAACTGTTGAAAAAATAATTGACAAAATTCATAAAAACAATAGATTGTTTTCGTTTATTTCAATACTCAATATACGAGTAATATAACAGCTTTTGTTTTAAATAGAAAATTTTAAATAAATATTTTATCAATGAAAATGAAAATTATTTAAGTTCGAGGCCATATACTCTATATTTCTTCATTAGGATATTGTCCTAACAAATAATCTATAGAGTTTTTGTTTTCAAATTTATTATTTGACCCTTTCAGGAATGTGTTGATAGATCTATTTCGGGAATTTTCTAGGTTCCCATCATCAGAACACGTTTTGAAAGCGGTAACAATCCCATGCCAAACCTCAAGCATTCATATGAACTAGTTTACTCACTACATGAGAACTAATATACATATGAGTTTGAAATTAAAGATTATAACCATTGATCAAAAAATAAATTGAAAACTTGTTTGATGTGCAAGATCCACCATTTTATCTATTACCGGAAGTCCGGTATTTATTTGGTTCCTTGAATAACAGACAGAAAGTTAAAAAATATATTTCTTTGGTAATTTAACTTTATATTCCATTGAAACAACTTTGCCGATTAAACTTTTAAACAACTGTTGAAATTTTATGGTAAAGTTCTTGTAAGTGTATAAAAGACCTTCACTAACAATCAGGTATCAACTTTTGTTAATAAATGTGCAGCATTTACAAGAAATTCCGCGTTTTTTCTTGGTTTTTACTATATATGTTTTTACCATTTTTGCACGATTGATTAACGCCTTTTTGTGTTGTGCATAAGCAAAAAGACAAATACGACAAATTATTTCGTGTAAAAATGGAAAATAATGAAATTTTGGCTCATATAAAAAACGTGAATTGTGCCCAAAATTTATATGACAGCATAGTGAAAAAGGATGACCTATAGTAATATATATGTATTCAAGGATACATGGGAGGTAGGCGTGTTAATTTCCAGGATATATAAAATACTTCTTATTGACCAAAAGGTTATATGGAAGGCTGACGTATAATTGTATCGAATAAAATTATATTTGGCTTACATGTTGGTTCCTACCTACACATATTTTCGCTGTTTTCCATTAAGTCTTAGGGCTTTTATTAAAAAAAACCTTAAATTAAGTTCCAATATATTTTGGGGGTAGGAATTTGCTTGAAATTTGCTAAAAGCCAGCATACTTGTTTTGAATGATATGTTTATGATATATACATATTTTAATAATATTAAAATCAAATTTTAGATTCTATATAATTTTTTAGTTCAAGGATACTTTTGGAGCTTGCTGTATTTTTGCTCGGAAATATATAAAAGTTTACAATTCTAGCTGCAAATATAAGCTAATAAATATAAAGGGTCCGCCAAATAACTTTTTTTTTTGAAAATGCTATAAAAAAACTACTGAATATTTTCTCAAATTTGTTTTTTTTATTTGAAAGTACAATCCTTCCGGTTAATAATGGAAAATAATTTCATTCAAATGGCCTCCGCGGCTGGCCATGCAGTAGCCTACTCGATCGGTCCAATTTTTAAGCACATTATCGATTGTGTGCAGCTGTATTTCCTCCTCTTCAATTTTTGTGAACAAAAATTCGTTCAACATGGCCCGATAACGATCGCCATTGACTGTAACGGCCACTCCTTGCTCATTTTCGAAGAAAAATGGCCCAATTATGCCTCTGGACCAAAATCCGCACCAAACAGTGACTCGTTTTGGGTGTATCGGCACACATTCTGCAACATTACCACGATTTTCAAAGTAATGTCGCAATATTTCCCAGCGTTGTTCAAGCGTATACACAACCACATTCGTTCAGCGGAAGGATAAAACTAATTATCTGTCTAATCAGACATGAGCTAAGTGTTACCATTCACGAAATAAGCACTAGTTGAAAAAAAAACGTTAGAGGGCGGACCCTTTATAAATTTTCATCATATTCCAATAATGTATGTAGCCTTTATTGCATTTATAGCTTTCAGGGTATACGACAGGTTGGCGTGTCCTTGCTGCGATTTTGACAAAATATTATAGTTTTATATGTTTAAACAATATATACTGTGCCAAATTTCACTTACGTACGACAACTCATTCTGTTTTTGGCCACTCGATATATCTCAATAAGGGGTGCCGATACCGAAATCCCGATTATAAAGAAAATCCAGGTTTTAAATTTTTTAATTTGTCTATTTTATGCATTTGCTTATTTTATACATTTTTGTATATATGACACCCTGTTAAACAACGAAAACAAAAAATAAAACATACAAATTTGAAAATCATAATTCAGCTTTTATAATATTTCATAAAAGTTAATAAATCTAATTTAAATCAATTTAATTAATTCAGTAACTAAATATTTAATGTGCAATGAATTCCCTTTAAAAGAAAATTTTAAATCATTTTTTAAATTTCCGATATAACTTAATTCAAATACTTTAGAATTAATAAACTGATAAAAATAATATTTTTTTTTCTAAGATCATTAATAAATTTAATTATTACATCGTAAACTTATTAAAGGCATGTCAGGATTCGCTGGATATTTTTCAACGAAATGCTTCCTTAAGAAATTTTTGTAATTTTGTTTGCCCCCTATTGGAAATATTTGCAAACAAAGTAGAACATTTTGCAGAATATAATTAATAGACGGTTGAAGATATATCTTAAAAGTTAAAAACTTTTAACTATTTCGAAAGATACTGCAGTTAAGGCGTATACACTGAGTATACACTGAGAAATATTTATTAAAAATTCCCAACATGAATTGCAAAAGAAAACAATTTAATAATTTTTAATGTAAAAAATGGTAGAAGATGAAACAGTTTTCAATGAAATTCTGGCTAAATACATTTTTCTAGTAATTTTGCATAGTAGTTAAGTGATATATCCTCGTTTTACCAGTCACTGGTGTAGATCTTTTACCAGTCACGGATTAGGTTCTTTTGTGCCGATTTTAGCATGCTGATAGTTTTTTAATAAGATAGTTTTTTAATAAGAAGGAAACCAAATTCAACCGCTTTTAAGTAAAAAATGTAAAAAAATAAAACAATTTCCAATGAATAAATTTCTGACTTATTGGATTTTTCTAGTCAATATGATACCAGTTAAGTAACTAGTCCTTTTAGGTAAATTTACACTACATAACTCACACCAATGGTAAATAATTAGTATTATAATACTAGTCCTGTGATAAGTTCTTTTGAAGCAGTCACGGTATTGGTTCTTTTAGGACAATTTTTGCATGCCTATAATTATTTAATAAACCTAAAAAAAACGTGAATATCGAAAAAAAACAAAATTAATAATTTTTAGTGTAAAAATAAACGAAAACTAATCAACTCCAATGAGTAAAATTATGGCCAATTGGCTTTTTCTTGTTAATAAGTATACTAGTTAAGTGGTATGTCCTCCCTTTTCCAGTCACAGGATTGGTAATTTTAGGCCAATTGACACTCTATAGTAAATTATACCAGTCCTGTGATAAGTCCTTCTTTAACCAGTCACAGGATAAGATCTTTTAGGTCAATTGACTCCCCATTCCCCATAGGGTATTTAAACGAATTTAATTTTGTATAAATTTATTAACAAATCTTTACTCAAATATATATGAAATTTTAATTTTGTAAATTAACCGATTTTAATTTTTTTTGTTTTTCGAAAAATAACGTGTATTTTGACAATTTCTTAAAATTGTGATATTGTAACCCTGACATTATAGTCTTTATAAATATTTTAGTAATTTAATAAAAACTAGCCATTATATATGTTTTGAGTCAAATCGGAATAAATATTAGAATATATTAAACTTTCTGAATTTAAAAATTATTCATTGTCCGATAGGTCAGATTATCAAAAACTTTGCACGACTGATGAAATAATTTTTGGGGGAGAAAACATTTTCATATTGTCTCATTAACATAACAATAAAAAATATATAAGATTAGCGGGCTGCGCCCGCTACGTTGTTAGCGTGCCCAGACCTAGTTTTTGGGATGAAGGCTAAAGTAAATTAAAACTTTTTTTAAAAGGAATTAGGAAATATTGGAATATTAATAAAGATAGGGCCAATCCAGGCTTTTGTTACTTTTTTTGTTGTTTTTTTATGCAAAACTGCAGGAAGTTGGGTCATATCCCAAAGAACACATGGTGAAAATTTTCGCCTCTACTATCCTCATTTTTACCACATTCCTGATGGAAATTATATAAAGTGAAATTCCAGAAAGTTGGGTCAAAGTCGAAAGAAAAGCATTATGGACATTTCAGCCTTCTATCGCAAAGGGTTTGGTCAGACCGGTAAGGGGGGAGACTTTTTCCCTTATTATCCCCCTTTTTACTATGTTACGGAGCAAAATCCTAAAAAGTGAAATTTTAGAAAGTTAGGACATATCCGAAAGAACACTTTTCCCTTATTATCCCCCTTTTTACCACGTCACTGAGCAAAATTGGGAAAAGTGAAATTTTAGAATGTTAGGACATATCCGAAAGAATACATGGTAAAAATTTCAGCCTTCTATCGCAAAGGGTTTGGTCGGGCCGCTAAAGGGGAGACTTTTTCCCTTATTATCCCCCTTTTTACCACGTTACGTATCAAAATTGTAAAAAGTAAATTTTCCAAAGTTGGGACATATCAGAAAGAACACATGGTTAAAATTTCAGCTTTCTATCCCAAAGGGTTTGGTGAGGCCACTGAGGGGGAGACTTTTTCCCCTATTACCACGTTTCTGAGCAAAATTCCAAAAAGTAAAATTGCAGAAAGTTTGGTTATATCCGAATGAACATATGGTGAAAATTTCAGGTATCTATCCTAAAGGGTTCGGTGAGGCCGCTAATGGGGAGACTTTTTCCCACTTTTATCCCCCCTTTTACCACGTTCCTGGGCAAAATTTTTAAAAATAAAAGTGGAGGAAATTTTGTCATGTTCCAAAGAATACATGGTGAAAATTTCAGCTTTCTATCCCAAGGCTAAAGCACCATGTGTATACAATTTCATATAATGAAATAGTGGCCGTAAAAGTGGGCGTGGCCAAAAAAAAGTATCCTATTGAGCATTCCGGAGTTCCAGTTACATACTGTGAAAATTTCAGGAAGATCGGTCCAGTGGTATGGTCAGGCCACTGAGGGGGAGACTTTTTCCCCTATTATCCCCTTTTTTACCACGTTCGTGAGCAAAATTCCTAAAAGTAAAACTTCAGAAAGTTGGGTTATGTCCGAATGAATATATGGTGAAAATTTCAGCTATCTATCGTAAAGGGTTCGGTGAGGCCGCTAATGGGGAGACTTTTTCCCACTTTTATCCCCCCTTTTACCATGTTCCTGGGCAAAATTTTAAAAAGTAAAAGTACAGGAAATTTTGTCATGTTCCAAAGAACACATGGTGAAAATTTTAGCTTTCTATCCCAAGGCTAAAGCATCATGTGTATACAATTTCAAATAATGAAATAGTGGGCGTAAAAGTGGGCGTGGCCAAAAAAAAAGTATCCTATTGACCATTCCGGAGTTCCAGTTACATACTGTGAAAATTTCAGGAAGATCGGTCTCCTATAAGGTACATACATACAAACAAACAAACTAGAGTTGTGTCGTTCATGAACGAACTAGTTCAATTGAACGACTCACTCAATTGAACGATATGACTCGTTCACCAATATTCGATCTTGTCGTTCAATCGTTCATTTCGTTCATTTCGTTCTTTTTATTCACAGAACAATTACATCTCTATTCAATTAAAACTGCTTGTAAGAGCAATTATTAAAAAATAATAGTAAAAAATAGTAGTAATATTGTTTCAAATTAAGAAAAGCAATTATAGTCATACAAATAAATTGTTTTTTGCACAAAATAAATAAATTTTTGTTAGAAAAGTTTCAATTTTATAACACTTTATGTCTATGTACAGTAAAATTTGTGAAAAAACTCGTAAAACAAGAATAGTGCGTAATAATTGTCAAACGAACGACACAGTTCACAACACGCAGTTCAGTCACAAGTCAAAGGAAAAAACAACGATTGAACGATTTGAACGAACTAGTTCACTGACTCGAATTGAACGATACTGACCGAGTCACCAAAATGAACGGTTAATCCCAACTCTAAAACAAACAAATAAACAAACACACATTCTATTTTATATATATAGATTAGGCTTTTCTATATTTTTAAATAATTTTTGAAATTAAAATTGTAAAAAATAGATTTTTCAAATAATTATTTGGCAACTCTGAACAACAATCTTCCACAAGTTTCTATTCATGCTTTTAGTGAAGATGTTAAGGTTGAGGCTTGTAGTGAATATGTTAAGGATACGGTTTTTAAACCGCTTAATTATACTTAACAATTAAAAAATATAACCGTTTAAAAATACGGGTTGAAAATGGAACACTTGGTCAATAATGAGTTAATAGTTTTTGTTTGTGTTTCATGCTGTAAGATGTGAATAGTAAAATTTTCTTTTGAATTATTTTATTTGAATCTTTTCTATGAACTAAAAAATATAAATAAATTTGTTCCAAAATCCCAAAAAATATCGGAGTCCTAAAAAATCCCGGGATCCCGAAAAAAAACCAGGCATCCCGATAAATCACAGGATCCCGGAATTGCAGTTTTCAAAATCCCGAATCCGCGAATTTATAAAAATTAATAAAAAATTTGTAAATGCTTTAAAAATTACTTGATTTTAGGTTTATTTTAAGTGCTTTTTTCCCCAGTAAAAACCCAGTTCATACAAACTAAAATAAACTTTTATTCTTTTTTTTTGTCAATACTGAAAAAATAAACAAAAATAAAAACAAAATTTATTCCGAAGGTTTGAAAGGAATCCGTATTTCTTTCTTCGATTTTAATAAATTTTCCAGAAATTTGCATTTGCTTAATTCTATACTTTATTCTAACATTGTTCTTTCCTCCTATGCAGAGAAAAGAAGTCAACCGTTTAACGCTGTCAGAAAAAGAAAAAGGAATACAAAAATTGTTTCCGGTACCTCAAGATAAAAGATCAAAGCGAACATTACATATGTTGATGTATGTATGTATATCAAAATATTTATATTAACGTTAATAAATTACGCAAAATATAACTTTTATGGTGTTTTAATTGGCTTGTTTTAAGCTTGAAGACAGGGCTTTAATGCGAGGGTTTTTAATGAGATGTTTCAACTGGAATTAAACTACAAATCAAGGCTTGAATTAAAGCATATTTACACTGTTATGTAGGACTTGAGTTCACATAACCATTATGCTGGAGTATGATATTGAATTACAGTGTAAATCAAGTACAAATCAAGGCTAGAAATTGAAAAGGAAGACTTAAATTACACTTGAATTACAGGAAAAATGTTTATTGGAATGAATTGACTACATTGTGCGATACAAAATCAAAATTAAATATATATTAAATAAATATCTGAAAATTTGCATATCATCCATTCTATGAGAAAACATTGAAAACTGGTAATTTTTAGGCCTCCAGCAATTTGATTTTGAAAAAATTTGGCATACACAGTTCCTTAAAATTGTGGAAACTCGAATTTTTATTCCCGTTTTTAATTTTATAAAAAGAAGAAAAATACTACAAGTAATGAAATTTTAAGTGCCATATTTCCCAAAGTTGATGGAATATTTCAAAGATTTAAAAGGCATATGAAAATTGGAAATGTCTACTTTACGATTTGTTATTAAAAAACAACCTACTTTTTTTGCAAAAATGCATTCATAATTTAAATTGCATTATGTATTTATTATGTATAGCATTTTCTGATAGGAGGATTACTTTTGCGCCACCTTATAGAAAATCTAATGTTGCTGATATTTCTGTTAATTGCTATAATATTTTTACCTTGACTTATAATCCTTTGACGACCACAGGCAAGTATGCTTGCCCAAGTGTTATTGGCACAATTCTCCATGTAAAATATAGAGTAAATATGTCCAAAGGGAATTTGTAAGGTATGGTTGGGGCAACAAAAATGTGGAGGGCGGTAAATCTCAAACTAGTCCGACTTACCCGTTCCTAAAGCTGGTAAAAAATAATTCTTTATTTAAGGGGCAAAATTAATTAACTAATTTTTTACAAGCGAAATGAGGTGCAAGGCATGTAGTAGAAATAAGTACATTGTATGCAATTTATTAAAATAATAAAAATATTAAAAACTCTTTTAAAAAATAAATAATTATATGACAAAGAAAATTTCATGATGGGTGGTCTAATTTGAAGACCACCACTCTATATGATAATTGCATAAATCTGTTGAAATTTGTCTAACATAAAGAAATTTTTACCAACAAATTAAAAGAGCCAAAACAAAGCTCGATTTATGGTAAATTTTGCATTTAATTTTGTTCAAGTTGTAATGTCACGTTAGCGTACTTAAAATATATTTTGTTATCAGTACACCGCGACCTTTGGCCGAAAATTTAAAGCTAAACAAAAAAAAGAATTAAAATTAAGTGACGTTATCTAAAAAAAATTCTGATTGTCATAATGGCACTAAACATTTTATTTCGATTTTCAAAGTGTGTCGCGTTAGGAATCGCAAGTGTAGCTTTTTTCATAGTTTTTATCAATTTGATATTTTGGTCAATTATTGTTGTGATTATTGTTGACTAGGTCTAAAAGTTATGTTTTGAGAAATTGACGAAAATTAAATAGCTGAACTTGTTGCCGAAATTTCCGATTTACAAAAATTTTGAAATATATAAAATAAAATAATAAATAAATAAAGGTTCAGCCAAACAACTTTTTTTTTTTTGAAAATGCTATAAAAACAAACTACTGAATATTTTCTCAAATTTCTTTTTTTATTTGAAAGTACAGTCCTTCCGGTTAATAATAGAAAATAATTTCATTCAAATGTCGTTAGATGGCGGACCCTTTAGTTAATTTTAGATAATTAATGCAATTTTGAGTAAAAATTACTTGAACTAGTAGTAATACTAATGGTTGTAAAAAACAACGAATGTAACTATTTCAACATAACAACTATCCACAGAGTGTTAAATTACTTAATTTTAGTACATGCAAAATAGATGCAAAAAAATGTTCCAATTCGCAGATTTTTGCCGCCGAAAATGAATTCTATCTTTTGTCACGTTAGTAATCCGATGTTTATTGCTAATATATTGGAAACAACAAATCGACAAAACCTACTTTTGGGACCGAAAAATAAATACTAAGAAAAAATTTCTTCACTAATTTGTACTATAAACGGGTCACTTTAGGAACCCAGGAAATGCCCATAGGTTATAAAGGTTAATAATAAGTCTGGTTTTTAGCTGACATATTTTGCTTTAATGGATAAAAAATATGACCATTAGGGTCGCACATTTTGACGACTTGGGGATATTTGCTGGGTGCCCTTAAAAATCATGATAGAGGGAGTCATGTTACATACATTGGCCAAATTTCAGCACCCTACGACGATGGGAAGAACTTGCGACGCAATCGAATAAGTTGCCGAAATGGGTAAAAATTCGCCATATTTTTAATTTTTAGTTTTGAGAAAACTATAAATGCAAGAGCTGCAAAGGATAATAAAACTTATAAAGTCAAAAAGTCCTAAGTTTACATAAAAAGGACTATAAGGACCTCCAAATTTAAAAAGGCTACACACAGAGAAATAAATTGCCAACCGAATTGATAACAACTTATAAACTCAGTTAGTACAACGATATTTACGTTCGATTTCTGAATATTTTGGATGTTGAAACTAAAATTCATTTGAATTAACCGAACTTTATTTTGAAGGCTAATGTTGACTTGTGAAAACTGACTGAAAGTCGTAATAATCGATTTTGAGTTGTATTAACTGAATTTCAGTTGGCAAATAGCAACATTTTTCTCTGTTTGTAGTTATAAGAAGACGAATAACTTTTGTTTGATCCAACTAATATTGATGGTTTTTACATCAAATGAAATGTGTTCTAAATATATTTGAAACGCTATAACATGTTACATATATTTTGAAAGATATTTAGAATACATTTCATTTGATGTATTACCCATTAATATTGGTTGTATCAATCAAGAGTTATTTATCTTTTTGTTACAAGCTTTTTAGAACTTTGGAGGTCCTTGTAATCCTTTTTATTCAAACTTAGGTCATTTTGACCTAATGAGGCTTATTATCTTTGAATTGTTAAGTTAATTTTTAAAATCATATTTCCCAAACCTATCGGTGTACAATTTTGGGACCTAAGTCAAAGAGAAAAACTTTTGAACAAACAGTGCAAGTTGTGAATAACAGCGCGACATTATTTCGTCCACCAATTTGAATTTATAAAATCTAAAGGCAAAAACAGTTACCCTAAACCGAAGTCAACATAAGGTTTCTGTTTGTTAGGATGAAAATTTACATTTTTGTCGTTATATTGGATCCGCCATTTCGATTTTTAATATAGTCAGCTGCGACTATTTAATCATCTGCGACTACAGTGAAGACTTTTTGAAAAAAAAAACATTTTATATGAACCTGCCACTTGTTTGTAGGAGGGGGAAATAGATCCTTAGTGACATGCCACAGACATAACCTGGTAAATTTCACCAAACTATGTATTTTAGGAAAGTTTTGTGACATGTTCTAATAAAGTAGGTATCCCGACGAGGATCCACAGATCGCAATGATATAAAGGGCGTGGCATGTACCAGATTTAAAAGTGAATTCGGACTAAAATTGTTGTATTGCTTTGTCAAATGGTGTGTTGTGGGCTATAGTGTTTCCAATTCAGTTATTCGAATAACAGATTGCTCAATTAATCGCCTCTTTTTCGGTTAAGGTTGAAACAAATAATTTAAAACTCAAATAATTATACGACCCGAATAATCGTTTAAGACAGGTCGATCAACAGGCTAAATTTTTATATGGATTTTTTTCTTTTTTTAAAAATAAAAATTATGTTTTTTCGACCTTTAATTGTGCAATGAAAATGAAAATTATTCAAGTTCTAGGCCATACTCTATATTTCTTCATTAGGATATTGTCCTAACAAATAATCTATAGAGTTTTTTGTTTTCAAATTTATTATTTGACCCTTTCAGGAATGTGTTGATATATCTATTTCGGGAATTTTCTAGGTTCCCATCATCAGAACACGTTTTGAAAGCGGTAACAATCATATGCCAAACATCAAACATTCATATGAACTAGTTTACTCACTACATGAGCACTAATATACATATGAGCTTGAAGTTAAAGATTATAACAATTGATCAAAAATAAATTGAAAACTTGTTTGTTATGTGTGCAAGGTCCACCTCTGGTGGATATTCAATACACGTTTTTTGTTTTTCTCTCCTTTTTATATTTTGTTTAGTTTGTAAACAAAACAGGGGAAGTAAACCCGACGGTACTTTGTCTTTTATACAAGTTTGATATAATTTTTATTAAAAATAAAAATTATGTTTTTTTTCGACCTTTAATTGTGCAATGAAAATGAAAATTATTCTAGTTCGAGGCCATACTCTATATTTCTTTATTAGGATATTTTAATTGCATGCAATTAAAAAATAATCACTTTTCATGACTTTATATCTAATCTGTAATTTATGACAGTATAATAAACAATAACTTTATTTAAATTTTTGCCTGGACTTCCAGGGTAGACCTGGTTGATTCTATGAACTTATACCTTCTTCCTTTCTCACAACTTCTTTTTACAAAATCTCAATCAAGAATGACACTAAAAGAGCGAAGACGATTATCTTATAGTTGGAGCAACTATTATATGACTGTAGTTTGATAGAGGAATATGATAATAAATACTATATTATGATTGTAGACGAGACAATAATATGATAACTGAAAAAAGAGATTTTTACTAGAACATAATAAAAGCAACCATATTATTGGTGAAATATGATTGCGATAATAATAATTTAATTGAAACAACCATTTATGGCTGTAGGAAACATAGTCTTGTGGCCGCAATCATATATTTTCTATCCGTGTTGTATAATATAGTTTTTGAAAATAGGTGTAAAATATAATCCCCACTCTCAAATTTTTTTAATGTCAAGAGTAATTAACATCGATTTTTTTTTTTTTTTATCTTTACAAAACTGATCAAAGTCTTCAACCCCTAAATACTCACATTACAAAGTCTTCTTGAAATTTGAAATATACATGTTTTACAATACTGAGACGCAGGGCGTAAGCAAAGTCAGCAAATATTTTATTATTTGCATAACAAAATGAAACGCCCCAATGTACAGTGTAGGGTACAAAACAATACAAGTAAGTAAACTTTAGTTCATTGACGTTGTACGATGCCCAATAAGCATTTTCATTCTGAAGATAATCAAAATAGTATATGAAACATTTTCTTTTCATCAGCAGGAAGATACATCGGTAACATTAAAAAATAATTGTCCAAAATATATATTTTCTCATATTTCCAAAAACTAAATTTTATATAAAAACGGATTAAAATAAAAACAGCTTTATATGGGATAACTATGCGAATTAAATTTGCTAATACTTAAGCTTAAATTATATTATGTTATTTAATTGAATATTGTAAAAAACAAAATTTTTGATTATTTTTCTTTACAGAAAATTGTGTTATGAAAGAAAATTGCGTTATGCATTCCAATAGTTACAACAAATAGTATGCATAACAATTGTAAATTTAAAGTCACATAATGTATAATAAACGTATTTTAATCTTCTGGGAGGTAATCAGGCGATATTTTTTTTAAACTTCTAGATAATAAATAGGCGGCATTTGTAATACTATTATATTTACACACAGGGAAAATATTAGTTGGAATTTAATCTTGCCTACTTAAAATCAACACTTATCATTAAAAGTTGATTAGGGAAACATTATTTATACAGTAAGGGTAAATTGTATGTCCTCTTCACTAATATACATGAAATGATACCATTCGATAGTGTTGTTAACTTTTTTATTAGTTAATACAAATAATTTGAATAAAATTAAGTTACCGTAGTAAGACGATATTGATGCAACTGATTTTAAATCATATTTTATAAACATGAACTGATTTATTTTGTTGTGCCCACAGAAACTCAAATCCAAAATATATATAACCAAACAAAATTTTAGTTTTAACAATTGTTGGTTAGAAAAACAATAAATTTTTTATCAAATTCGGTTGCACTCAAATTTTTAAAAGTTTGTCAACCAGACTACTTAATCGATATATGTAGCTACTGAAAAAACTATCATTTTATTTTCTTTGTACATAATGTCAAAATAAAAATTATACATTTTTATTTATTGAAAAATTTAAAAAAATACTATTTACGTATTAAATTTAAAAATTTAAATGTTTACTGCCAGTTTAGCCCACCAAAAGAAAATACGCGATTTTTATTTGATAAAAGGTATGTTTGTATAATATATTTAACATGTATTTCACTTAAAATATTCATGAAACAAAAACTTTTGCAGAAAAGGATATTACCAAATTATATCTCGTATGACGAAGCCAATGTTAGTTTTTTAAGAAAAAGACGTTCAAAAATCCGGTGAATCATACAACATATATAACTCTGGCATAACAACTTTGATTGTTGTTTTCCAGGAAAACAGTGGTTGTTTGCTGTTTACGTCGTCTCGGGTGCCAATATTGAACATCGAAAAAGAAAAATACGATCTATCTGCGTTAAATAGAATACATTGAGAGTTGTGGCAGACTTCTATTGGTTTTAAGAGAAGTTATATCAGTATAATCTTTTTGCATATGAAATAAATTTTCTAGAGGAAAATTGATGAAAAATCTTGATTATATTTAGAGTAAAACATTTATTTTTGAAGAAAGATTTTAGTCGTTTAATTCTCGAGTGAAGTTAAAGTTTGTGACACCATTAAATTCTTAATGTAAAGATTTTTCGATCTTAGATTTTTGTATGACAAATATCCAATTTTAATTAAATTTTTAAAGATTTCCTTGAAGTACGTTCAGTGTAAATTCTTTACAGGAAAAAAATTATATAAGTTTTTAGGTACTCTACATATAATTGACTTCTGAATTCATGTAAACTATACCGTGTTTAATTTAAGCGCGCAAGTATTTTTCATTTTTATTTGCGTGCTAGTTTGGACATTACGACTTTTTTCCAAACCCATTTTATTTCTTCCTGAGATAACCCTGTGCTAAAACATTGGCGTTATAGGCTTTCTACGCATTATTGTTATGCAGTTTTTGCTTCGACATTCTTTTCGACATGCTTTCAAAGAAAATCAGTACCAAAATGGATTATTTTCATCCCCATATTTAAATTCTTAATCTCCTAGATAACAGAAATGAGACAGGTTATTCTTAGAGTTCTTCTTTCTATTTCATGTAAATACAAATTTTATCCATATCAAAAAGATGAGCTTGAAATACTTTCCTTGTAAGTATTTTTCTGTAGAATGTCAAATATTTTATAAAATCTTAAATTTTTTTTAAGTTTAAAAAGTGTTATAATTTGTAGTTTTAATATAAATGTACTATCAATTTGTAAATATTTCATTAAAAAAAAAATATATTGTAATATTTATTACAATTAATATAAATAAATTTCAAAGAAAAAAATGTTATTGGATACGGTGTACTTTTAAATTTGATCTTACGTACAAACAATTTTTTTTTTAATTCGGTTAGTATAATTAAATATATATCGATTTTTATAACCGAATATTAATTATTCCAATCGTAACTAAAACAAAGAATAAAATTAGTTCACATAACTATCAAAATTCGGTTGGCAAAAAACTCGGTTGTGACTACAAATCTGTTTTCTGTGTGTACAAGATGATAATATAGCGATATCGTCTATTTATCTTCTAGCAGAATTGCTTTCATATTGCTGGTAAGTATTACTTTCGGGACACGTTCTCTTCCGCAATACGAGAACGATTGTTGCCGCAATAATATTTTTCTTCCACGCAATACTATTGTAAATAATTGTAAATTTAACGTGTGTTGATTTTTAATAAAGGACTCACAAAATGTATAATAAAAGTTATTTTAATCTTCTGGAAGTTAATCAGGCGACATTTCTTTTAAACTTCTAGATGATAAATATACGACATATCTGATAATTTTTCATCTTCCAGATGATATGATAGCAATATCGCTCATTTATCTTCTAGAAGAATTGATTTCGTATTGCTAGGAAATATTGCATTCGGGACACGTTTTCTACTAAGTGGTATATCGCCGCAATACGAAAACGATTGTTGCCGCAATACAATTTTTCTTCCAGCCAATACGATTTTAAATAATTGTAAATTTAACGTGTGTTAATTTTTAATAAAAAGTCAGAAAATGTATAATAAAACTTATTTTAATCTTCTGGGAGGTAATCAGACAATATCTTCTTTTAAACTTCTGTGTGATAAATAGGCGACATATCTGTTACTTTTTTATCACCCACATGATATTATGGCGATTTCGCCTATTTATCTTCTAGAAGAATTGCTTTCGTATAGCTGGGAATTATTGCATTCGGAACATGTTTGCTACCAAATGGGGTATCTTCTGCAATACGAAAACAATTATTGCCGCAATAATATTTTTCTTCCAGGCAATACGATGGGTTTATCGCATTCGTATTTCTATGTTTGCTGGGTGGGAATATAGAAATACAATATTGTCGTACTACCACAATTACAACAATGAACATCAATAACGCGCTTCCTGTTTGTCCTTCACTCTGTTGTAAGACGTGTAGCCTTGTAAATGAATACTTTAGTTGACATTTAAAATATTGTTGTTCTTGTTTGAATTTATTTAAAACAACAAAAAAATAAATAACCGAAACAATTTAAACATTTTACTTTGAAACTAGCAACCACTTCATTTCTTCTTTCACTCCTGGCTGTTAAGCAACACCTCATCTACTTAAAAATAATTTCCCCAAGGGGTTTGCAAATATATTTATATATTATATACTTCATATTAAATTCGAAAAAAGAGCTTGTTTAGACTTGAAGCCTTAAACAAGGCAAACAAACAAGCCCTTGTTTTAAAGCATCGCCCCGTTAAACACCATCAACACAGTTACGTCTTGTAAAATGGGATTTTTGCAAAAATTCAAAAAAAAAACGCAACGGGAAAAAAGCGTATGCTTGAGTGGCCAAAGTCATGCCCGAAACATTGAAAATTATAAAAAAAAGAACAAGAAAACTAGTTGTACGTACACTCGAGCATTTAATTCATACATCGTTTACTCTAGTTTTTTCCACCAGCCACTTTTTTAAATTTCATTCTACCTTTATATAAAGAAAAACTTTGTGACATTTGCTCATAGTTGCGTTTGTTAAGGAAAATTCTTAACATAAAACCCCTCCACTATTTGTATAAAGATAATATGTTCATAAAGTATACGGAATTTAATATAGACTATTTTAATTGCAATTTGAATTAAATAAATGTTGGTGCAGCTTTTGTGCAAAAGTTTATACAAATATATAACACACACTGGGTTAGAGCGTTAAGAGTGTATTTCCGATTTCGACACTGGCTCTACGCAGGATCGATGGATAAAATCTTTATGATCTTATATTTCATATCCAATTAAGTAGAATATAATAATCATTTATTAGTACACATATAAAACATAATCGTACTTTATACTAAATATGTTGCCAACCCGAGTAAAAATTATTTATATATAATCACTAGGGCAAGATATTTCATGCAACCTAAAAAAGGAAAATAGGATATGCAGTAAAGAATCTAAAATATCGGCTTAAAATAATCGAAATAATCATAAAAAAAAATAATATGCACTAAAAATCCAAAAATATGCGCTAAAAATCTAAAAAATATGCACGTACATTTTCTTGATTTTTAAAATCGATTTATTAATAGAGATTGTTGGTTTAAAAATTAAATTCAATTTAAATGTATAACAAATGACAACCACATGCTATATTAAGTTTTTCCAAATGTTTTCTTTTATTTAGTTTTCATTAAAACTTAATGTTTATTTTTACAAAATATGCAATAAAATTGAGAATATGAAAAATATGAAACAAATAATGCCAAAATATGCCAAGGAAAAATATTATTAAGCAATCTTATACAAAGTGATCCAGTTTTGAAAAATTTAATTTAGTTAAGTAGGACGGATATCAGGTACACTAAGATTTTATATGTACCGATTCTGTATAGAAAAAAAATAAACTTATCTTAAAAAGGGTTTTTGAGCAGGTGCTATTTACACACTGTTTCGGGTAAGTTCAGAGACTGGTTCCGGACTGGATATTTAGCAATCAGTACATAATATGACGTACGGTGAATAAAAAGTGACAGGTTACATGCTAATTACTTTTCGCATACCCCTCAAACCAGTGCAGTACGTCATAAAACTATTCCATTTAAACTACCCCTATAACAGAACACATTGCGCTTAATATGTGACTAGTTTCCCATCAAAAATTTTTCTCCAGTTCTACTATACGTACACCTATACCAGTCACGTGATAATTAAATTCACACTGGTCCTGTTGCATATCATATAAATCCTAAAATAATCCTAGTTTAACATTGCCTACTTCTAGCTTGTCCCGTAGCTTATTCATTTCAGTCAATACGGTGATATGTTACCTTCATCAAATTATTCGCCACGCCACAAGGTGCTCCAAAGGTAGCAATTGAAATCTGCTATGACCAGCCCATGTTAAAAGTACCGGTCACTATCATATACCAGAATCGAAACTAGGTTCATATACGAAAACTAGTCACGTGACCATACCAGTGACTGGTCCATTTCCCGCAGGGATGTTATATCATTCGTTATTAGACGGGCAATACCCTATGGGGAATGGGACTGGTTCTGCGTGTGCCACAGGATCGGTCCCTTCGTGCCAGAGACCGGTCCTCTACTAAACCTTACCCTATGTAAACAACTGGCAACTTTAACATTGGCTTGTCATAGGAGGGGGTCATTTGTCCTGCTTTAAACCACATAGTGGCATGCCACAGGACTAACCAAAGACTGTCGCAAAAGGGCCATGTCGTATAAAATAAACGAAAACTAAACATCTTCCAATGGGTAAAATTCTGGCCAACTGGCTTTTTCTTGTTAATAAGCATTCTGGTTAAGTGGTATGTCCTTCCTTTACCAGTCACAGGATTGGTAATTTTAGGACAATTGACACTGCTTAACCCACTTTAGTATTAAATTATACCAGTCCTGTGATAAGTCCTTCTTTAACCAGTCACTTTTAGGTCAATTGACTCCTTATTCCCTTATGGGGAATGGGACCGGTCCTGCGTGTGCCACAGGATCGGTCCCTTCGTGCTAGAGACCGGTCCTCTGCTAAACCCTACCCTATGTAAACAACTGGCAACTTTAACATGGGCTTGTCATAGGAGGGGGTCATTTGTCCTGCTTTAAAACACATAGTGGCATGCCGCAGAACTAACCAAAGACTGTAGCAAAAGGGCCATGTCGTATAAAATAAACGAAAACTAAACAGCTTCCAATGGGTAAAATGCTGGCCAACTGTCTTTTTCTTGTTAATAAGTACTCTGGTTAAGTGGTATGTCCTCCCTTTACGAGTCACAGGATTGGTAATTTTAGGACAATTGACACTGCTTAACCCACTTCAATAATAAATTATACTAGTCCTGTGATAAGTTCTTCTTTAACCAGCCACTATATATCAATTGACTCCTCATTCCCCATAGGGTATATCTTGGATTTGCAGAATTAAATTAATATATGGGATTAGACAAAACAATGTATTGCCACATGTAAAAAGATATTAATTTATTTTAAGTTTCCGAAAAGTAATATTTTTGTTTTGAAGTCCATAACTTCTCAAAATTAAAACATCAACTTGAAAATTTTCATTGAAAAAAACTTTTGAAATTTTCTTAAATGGACATCACATTTTAAATTACCAAAGTCCAAAAATTTTAGTTTGACATACAAATTTTGATTGTTAAGAATAAAAATTAAAATTTAACTTATGGTATGAGCAAGATTATTCAAGTCCAAAATCTTTATTCAAGTTCAAAATCATTATAATTATAAAAACCTTCAATGTTTATTTATTAATTAAAAATTTCGTCATCAGCTAATTAAATGCAAACTTTATCTACTGACACGTCCTTACATGTTTCATTTCGCGTCACAGAAAATCTTCAGAGGATCAATGTGTAAGGGATAGAAGATTTACCCAAATTATAATTTTTGAAGGAAAAAATATCAACGCTTAACCCGTATTGTGTTATTTACTTCATGAGAAGTAAAAAAACGTAATTGGAAAAATTTAAGTAATTCAAAGCAAAAATATAAAATTTTTAACTAATAAACATTATTAGTGTATAGGCTGGAGTCTCTAGTCATAATGCACTGTGTTCTTAGTGTTTATTAAATAAACAATAACACTTTCTGACTATAGCATTAGGGCCATAAGTCAGTTTTACAGTACACTGCAATTTTCAAACATTTTGAATTTAATAAAATTAAAACCAAAAGTTTATTTTTCGATCATTTATCATAAATTATGATGTGAGCCACACATCATAACTTATGAAAAAAGATCGAAAAATAAACTTTTGCTGTTAATTTTTCAAAATCGGAAAGTAAATTGTTTGATTAAAATTTAACTTTACGTTAAATTTAAATCTTAACCCTTTGACGACGAATGGTTGATATATGTCCCATTTTTGGTTTTTGGAGTACTAGCTACACTTTTCAAACGATTTTTCCGAGTGTGATGTCTATCGACAAAGAACAGATGTAGCCTTCAGATCATACCAACATTTAGGAGCAATATGGTCTCAGACCCGAATCGGGTGACTCCAGAAAAAAAAAAATTTTAAATTTTTTTCATAATTTTTGGTACATATTTTCTCGAATGTTATTCGGGATCAAACTTTCGCTTGGACATGGTCCAATCTTTCAAGTTTCAAGAAACAATGAGATATTTGGAATTAAGTCGTTCCATTTCCTGCAGGACTCTAATACAATATTGCACATATATGTGCCATTGGCCGTCAAAGATAAAAAAACAGTAGGTTTTCGTAATTTTTTATTTTTAACTGTTTCATTTTTTTGGTTTAATATACATTTAGATCATTTTTTCGTTTTCCTGATTTATTTGCCCTGTGGAAGAAAGGTGAGCCAATATTTGAAAATTAAAAGTCAAGATGAATTTATTTTCCAAATCTTTTTGTAAAAACGAATATAATTGGGAATATAGTTATGATAAGATGTCCTCTTTATAATCATAGAGGTCCAACCTTTTGGCCCCCTTATATCTTCTACAATCTCAAATTGTATAGCAGAAGGTTATTGGCTCACTATTGCACCAATATTCCGATTAACTCAAAACTGTACATTTATTATAATGCAATTACGGAAGGCATTCTGTAGTGCTTCCCAAAATGACTTACTTAAAGCAGTGAATAATGCATACATACATGCAATGAAGCATTAATATTGTCAACATACAAAAAAGCACTTCTTATTGCCTAAGAAGGCATGAATTTAATGCTTCTGAGAGCACATGAAAGAAGCGCTTGTCACCTGAATAAAAGAGACATACCAAGTGGGACATCGCGAACAAAAATCATGCCTTATTTATATGCTTTGGAAGCTCTTCGTTAATAAATAATGTCTTCCGGAAGCTCTTCTGTGTAAGCAGTATTTTTTGCTGGGAAATGTTTCAAAATTATTTAAAAAAAGATTGAAATGTGTACTAATATTTATTTATAATGGTTATTACAATAAAAATGAGTGAAAACGTAGAAGTTTTTTCTTAAAAAAATATAAGACTTATTTATTTTAAGTGGAATAAATAATTATCCTTTGGGAAGATTTTCAGCATTTGGCTCTGGTGTTGGAGAAAAATGCATCGATGGACAAGGTATTTTTACATGATTAGTTGATTTAAATTCCCGTGTTTTAGAAAAATTATAACTAACATTCAAAAACGATGCGTAAACTCATATTTTCATAGTAAAACAGAAGTCATTGAGACCTTTCTTTTTGCATAGTGGGCATGCGTGACCTGCCACCCTATATATTTGTATATATCATTTTGAAAATACCAAAATTTAATACAAGATTAAAGCACTGAAATCGTATAAAAAATACTTTTTTGCAAAAAAAAAATATATCATAAAAATGTGATTAATATTTTGCATATGATGGGGGTGGTTTCCACCCGGTGGAATTGTATAAAATCTATATATATAAAATACAATGTTTGTATGTTTGTCCTCTATAGACTCTAAAACTTTCCAACCGATTTGGCCCAAACCGGTTTCATTTGAAAGGTTATAATCCAAATTAGGTTTTCGGATATATATATTTCCCACATAAATTGAATAAAATTATATATCTTGACTATTGTGGTAGCAAGAGTTTTGATACATTGCACTATCCCATATGTTACTGATTTGAATAATCAGGAAAAAATGGGCGGGATCGGACCAGTGGGAGTGGCAGCTCCCATACAGAGTAAATATTTAATATCCTATATCTACAGTACTATAATAGCCATAGTCTTAGAAATTTGTGCACGTTGATTATTTGTTAATGTGAATAGTCATGGGAAAAATGAGCGTGATCGGACCAGTGGGCGTGTCAGCTCCCATACAAAGTAAATATTTAATATCATATATCTACAGTTCTATAATAGCCAGAGTCTTAAAAATTTGTGCACGTTGATTATATATATATATATATATATATATATATATATATATATATATATATATACATATATATATATTAGGGCGGGTCGATTTAATAATCGCCCAAAGCTCAGTGAAAATCGTATTCTAGGGATCAAAATAAGAAACTTTGCGGAATTAACCATACCTCTAAAACGAATTCTACTACCCCGAAACTGTTGACTTTTGTCCCGTAGGGTCAAGTTTTGAAAAATCCCACTTTGACCCATGTAGAGTGCCCCAATCGAGTCCAAATGTATGACCGACCCCCACTAACTTTGAAGGGCCGATCCACCCATGCTCGTGGCACACCCCCCTGGAACTCCCCTGGGGGGTTCCCCATACAAACATTTCAAAAAATCTCCATTTTTGGCACTTTATTTTATTATTTTTTATTTATTTTATTTATTTTTAATATTTTATTTATTTTTTCTCTTTAGAAATTTATTTAGTCAGAACATATGTAAATGAAAAAAATAATTTAACTTAGTAATAGAAAAGAAATAAAAAAAATTACTGTTTGAAGTCTTTTTTGCTTTCAAGTCTGGGCAATTTCGCACGGCTCTCTTATGTCGTCGCCATAACAGCCTCTACATTTTCCGGTATAACTCGTTTGGAAACGCTAGCTAGCAATTGAACGTGTCGTTCTGTTGCAGGTCGTAAAATAGGTTGTGTGGGTTTTTTAAGCCACCACAAGACACAGCTGCATGTCGTAAACTTACTTAAGCAAAATCGGTTACAGGTAGAATTGAGCATAAAATTATCATAAAGGATTTTCCAGAAGTAATAAAAGGCGCACTTGCTTAACAGAAAGCATAAAATTATCATAAAGGATTTTCCAGAAGTAATAAAAGGCGCACTTGCTTAACAGTATTTGTGGTCAGATTAACGTTTAATTTACATGTAAGTATTTTATGGGCAGTTTTGACAACAAAATCGGTTACAGGTAGAATTGAGCATAAAATTATCATAAAGGATTTTCCAGAAGTAATAAAAGGCGCACTTGCTTAACAGATTTTGTGGTCAGATTAACTTTTAATTTACATGTAAGTATTTAATGGGCAGTTTTAACAACAAAATCGGTTACAGGTAGAATTAAAATTACCATTTCATTTTTATTACCTCGTAGACCATATATAACGCAACAGTTTTTGTGAATGCATTAAGTCGTTGTGAAGAACTCAAAGTGTGAAGTTCTAATTTCAGATAAAAAAATATTTAAAAAAAAAAATCATTCCAAATCAAAAAGTTTACAATGAATCCACCATCCTTTACACCGCAAGATGAAGCAATAACAACATCAACAACTATCGAAAACCCAATGAGTCATATACCCAGGCATGATGTTACTGTTTTTGGTGTGTCTACTGATTTGACTGATCTTAATTTACCAACCCATCTGGATATTTTGAGATATTATTTTTACTTGAGCGAACAAAAAAAATTGCTCTATAAATCATTCACTATTCAAGTACAAGATAAGTTGATTGGAATTTGGAAAAAACTTGGTATGGAAATAATGCTGAAAAAAAGTGTATATAATAAATTGAATAGATTGCTTGTCAAATATCAAGAGCAAATCAAGAATAGAAACAAACACCAAGAATTTACAGAGTATGTAAAATCTCTGGAAACAATTTTTTTCATTGGAACATGTAAATGCGATTTGAAGGCAGCTCCATGTGCATGCGGTTTGGTTCCCGAACGCCTCAAAGAGTTTATGCACGATCAACATAATCAGAGAAGACTAACAATGGATGGATTTGCGATGGAAATTGAAGAGCAAGGAGCAACGTCTATGTCATCAATGCCAACATACCAAGATCCCGATGATTCAACATACGCACCGCCACCGGTTCAAGAAGATTTGGATATAAGCACAAGTTCACAATACACACAGAGATACGATTGTTTTAACTTTGCCTTGGTATGTGACAGATTTGGTGTGCCTGATAGAGTAGCATCAGCAATGGGAACCGCTCTTTTCCAAGATTTTAAAATGAAAGATACCCATGGCAAACCTCTCATCATGGATAAATCGAAAGTTCGCCGAGAAAAAGAGAAATGCAGACAAGAAGTGCTTCGCAAACGGTTAGATGATACCAATTTGTTAGCATTTTCATTCGATGGCAGAAAAGATGATACTTTAACGAGAGATGCAATTGATGAGAAGTATCATACTAGGATGGTAAAAGAACCTCATCTTGTTATTTTGAGAGAACCGAATTCTGAATTGATTGGTTACGTAAGACTGGAACATGAAACCGCTGAATACAAAACAACCAAATTAAATGATTTTTTTAACGATAAAAATATATCACTGAATGAATTAATTGGCATATGCGTTGACGGTGAGCCAACAAACACTGGCCCACACGGTGGAATTATACGACGATTCGAATTGCTGTTAAAAAGACCATTGCATTGGTTCGTTTGCCTTCTACACTTCAACGAACTTCCGTTTCGGCATTTGTTTGAAGCTTTGGATAAATCAACCAGCACTGGACCAAGATCGGCAACCGGAAAATTGAGCCGTCAAATCGAAACTTGTGAAACTCTTCCGGTAAGTTATTGCTATCACTCATTTATTATAATTGTCAACCGTTTTTAATTGCTTTATTTTTATATATTTTCAGGTGGTGGACGGCTTTCAGAAAATTGAGTTGAAAAATATGCCCCCTGCTCCAGAAAAAATTGAATTTTCCACCGATTCCAAGTACTTATACGACATGGCCCATGCAATTTCTAGCGGCGTGGTTTCAGTGGATCTGGCTAACATCAAACCAGGGAAAATTGTACATTCTCGGTGGCTCACCAAGGCCGCTAGACTATTACGATTATATGTGACAACGGAAAATCCAGATGCAAATTTAAGAATACTGGTTGAATTTATAATTACATGTTATGTGCCAATGTACTTCAATATTAAGTATTACAGCTCTGTCGTGTACGGTAGTAGATTATTTTTCAAATTCATTAGTTGGTCAAGATTTCTAGAACCTCGTTTACGCAAAATTGTCAATAAAGTAATTACAGATAATTCATATTATGCGCATTCGGAAAATATCTTGTTATCAATGTTGTTTGATGATAGCAAAGAAAAGCGCGACTGTGCTATCAAGATAATTCTACGCTATCGAACCGATGTTGACGACCCAACGGGACTTAGAGCTTATAAAAAACCAGATATAAACTTTTATTGCACAAGTTACACGGAAATGATCAATATGAATGACATAAATGACGTATTTGAACCACCATTCACTCGAAGCATTCCATACGATACTTTGAAAGAATATTTAAATCAAGATGATCCACCGTTTAATGATCCAAAAATTCCATCACACATACAAGGAACAGAACGACACGTTCAATTGCTAGCTAGCGTTTCCAAACGAGTTATACCGGAAAATGTAGAGGCTGTTATGGCGACGACGTTAGAGAGCCGTGCGAAATTGCCCAGACTTGAAAGCAAAAAAGACTTCAAACAGTAATTTTTATCTTTTCTTTTCTATTACTAAGTTAAATTAATTTTTTCATTTACATATGTTCTGACTAAATAAATTTCTAAAGAGAAAAAATAAATAAAATATTAAAAATAAATAAAATAAATAAAAAATAATAAAATAAAGTGCCAAAAATGGAGATTTTTTGAAATGTTTGTATGGGGAACCCCCCAGGGGAGTTCCAGGGGGGTGTGCCACGAGCATGGGTGGATCGGCCCTTCAAAGTTAGTGGGGGTCGGTCATACATTTGGACTCGATTGGGGCACTCTACATGGGTCAAAGTGGGATTTTTCAAAACTTGACCCTACGGGACAAAAGTCAACAGTTTCGGGGTAGTAGAATTCGTTTTAGAGGTATGGTTAATTCCGCAAAGTTTCTTATTTTGATCCCTAGAATACGATTTTCACTGAGCTTTGGGCGATTTTTTTGCCTCCCCACAAATCGACCCGGCCTAATATATATATATATATATATATATATGTATGCACAGCGCATAGTTTAGAGACATTTATTCGTTCCCCCGCATAGTTTAGGGACATTTGCTTACTTTGGGGACTGTCCCCAAAGTTTTCGCGCCTTTTCATACATCTAGCGTATTAGATGAGGACAATTTTTCCATACACCGCATATTCCGGCGACAATTTTGGGCGTGTCCCTAAACTATGCGCTGTGCATACATATATACATATATATATACATATATATATTATGAGCATGAGCGGCGCTTTAATGCACCGGTAATAGGTGACGTCGCAGTTGTTATGGCAGTTGTTTTCAGCTATTCATTTTATATACTTCAGCAAATAATGGCGATAGAAGGACAAAGAGGCGTTGGGCTTCCCATGAAATTACAAATTTTAAAATGATTTACTAATGTGAATTTATTTTTTTAATTATTTATTTGCGTAAAAGAAATTTCTTGATTTAAAGAATTAATTACAATTTAAATTTGAAGGCAAAACAACGTTTGCCTGGTCATCTAGTATTATATAAGTGTGAAGAGTTGCCATATAATTTCACAATGATAAGTAGTATTTCTCCGAAAAAATTGTATTGGAATCCAGTTGGCATGGAAAATGTATCTTGATGTAGTGATTTTGTTTTGTTTATGGCTGATTTTTCTAAAAGTTCAGAGCCAAATGGGTAAAGTCTCCCCAAAGTATAATTACCCAATCAGAAACTGCTAGTGCTATAAAAAATCAAGCACTGGTATACCGCTGACTAACCGATGAATTGTAAAGATATAATCCTTGTTTAAGACACTTTAAAAGCGTTTACAAAAAGCGTTTTGCCAGTATTTGTTTTGCAAAAAACATTGGCAAAGAATTGGCTGAGAGGAGTGTTTCAACGATGCTGAAAAGTGTTTTCCCAGTGCAATCTAGTTAGAAATTACCAACTGCTCCAAAGTCTAACAACTGGCAAAGCCTTTATTTTATAGAAATTATGATGCTTGGTTTAAAAAAACCTTATAGTCGGAAGGATGCAACTTCAATCCCGGTTCCAGGCGTGTATTTTTTGTGATTTTTTTATACTTCTTAATATTTCTTTAGGACCAACTTTTTTTTGTTTTCCCAATGTAGCAACTTGTTTCCAACAAATCTTATGCCAGTGCCGACATATTTGATCTGCCAACTGTCACCCAGCAGTTATCATTCACTTGCGTTTTAAACTGTCAAGTATTATATGTCTCGTTAGCTTAGTGGCTAGAGCTGTTGGCTGCCAATCTGGCGGCCAGGGTTTAAATCCCGGCGTGACAAAAAAAATTATAAATTAACTTTTTTTTTATTTGTTAAAATCTATTTTTAGACCACATATTTCATGGTTTTGCTAACATGTTGCCAACGCCGGAAATTTTGTTTCCCCAATGCTTGCCCGAAACTTTTTAACAGACGGACCTTTTGTCTAATGATGTTATCTTTTGGGGTTGGGAAAGGACTCGTTGCCAGCACTTGTACCACTTGTTAAAGTGCTTTGATAGCGGCGTCCGTTTGACTTTTTCTGTTATTTCTTTAATAGTTTTGTTTAATTTTGTAATAAAACAGTATCATTAGCATACATTTCAAATTTTTTTGAAATATATATTCGCACATTTTGGTCTAAAAACGTATTTTAAGGATATACATTTTAACAATTATCCTGATCAGTTAAATATTGGAATTTAGTAACTTTTAACTAAAAATGTACTTAATTGACCCATATATATATCTAGTAGCAAAAAATTCTTTGTTCTGGCATATAAGTTCAGTATTTAGTTAATCGGAATCTTAGTGCAAAAGTGAGCCAAGAGAAGAGGACACATTACCATACTTATATATCCAGTTAAATAGTAAAATCCAAATAGCTGGTTGCAGAGCACATTATACTGTATTATAACAGGTTCCAATTTCTGTTCTGCAACTGGTTCTTTTTATATGGAGCTTGTCTTATTTGAAATAGGTTCTTTACCTCCAAAAAAGAACGGGTTGCTTTAGAACCAGTTATAGAACTGGTTCTGGGACAGCGACACCTTACATTTTGACTCCCAGGAAGATGTTCTTGAACGGGTTCCATGTGACCGGTGGTAAAAGAAGTTGTTCTAGAACAGGTTCAGAGGTAATCTGTTCTTATGATTTAAAGAATAAATAAATTTTTCGTTTTAGTTTTGAAACATTGGCTCACTTTTGCACCACAGTGTATAATGAGCTTTCACCCTCCGTATATTTACAAAAATAAAGCAAATTAAACACATTAGCTTAGTTGATACACTCATAGAAATAAACCTGTAAAAATAGCACAAAAAATGTCCTAAAAATTTGTGTAAAACGAGCTTGAAAAAAAAAACAGTTTAAATAAGCAGAATTTTTTACTAAATATTAATAATATAAGAATAGCATAAAATAAATCTGTTGAAATTAGGTTGTGCCAAATTTGATATCAAGTCTGTTTTTATATTATTTATTATTTAAAAATATATTTCATTATATAAAATTATATTAACCGGATCCACCAGTTTTCTGATCAATTTGTATACGCTCATATATGGATTAACGCAATTATATATGTGATTTGATCCAAATAATGATGGATCTGGTTAACATAATTTCATATAGTGTGATATAATCATATAAAAATATACTAAGTGCCACAAAAAGCAATACGAGATGTTATTGTATTAAATAATAAATTATTATATAAAATCGTAAAAACAATTTTGACAATACCACGTGCTACATACAACATTCCTGTTAATACATATACAGTGTCGACCAAAACTAACCAAACATAACCACCTTCCTTTTTCCTTTTGAGTGTATTTTTAAAATCTAACGCTGTAAATGCCAGCCGATAAGAAGACATAGCTACTTTTTCAATTAAAGGCTTTGGTTTATATAAATTTCGTTAGTCTTAAGTATTTGATTAAATAAAGAATATCGTAAACTCAGATACTGAAGCGACAGAACTAACTGATAACTATCTAATATTAAATTTGTTTTGCCAAAATCCAATTTGTTTTCTTAAATAATGAAAATATTTGCTGAATCAGCCTTTAATGGTCTTAAAAACTTGTAGTTCAGAGAAAAAATACAGTTATTTTGTGCTTAAGTTCATGCATATAAGAATATATATAATATTCGAAATTATGCTTTAAGATAGTGAATTATAAAGGAAAACAGAAATTTTTACAGCAACAAAACGTTTTTTATGTGAAATAAAAAATCAAATGATGATGAACTATGACATTTCATCGGAATTTTTTGATTTTAAAATTTTTTGATTCAGCTAATAATACTAAATTGCGGTCATAATTACAATTTTCATAGAAATAGGGCATTTAAGAGAACATTTGTTCAAGGATTTTACAAAAAACATATATAAGGTTAGTAATACACAATTAATGTCCTTTACGATGACACCCAAAATTTTATTATTATGGCAGAAACTATTTACATAGGATATGAATACTTAAAATATTTTTAGAAATACGTGTTTCTCTGCTATACCAAGGACAATTTCCGACAAATTCTGGATAATATTAATTATAATAACACTGTGCAACAAGAAAAAACATCCAGTAACACTCCAACGGAAAATGAAAGCAGACCATTAGTAGACTAAAACCCCCAAAGGGTTTTGAAATCTTTGCTCTTGTTTTGTTTTTATAGACCCTTGAAGTTGACTCTTTTTAAGCATATTTTTGCTCTTTTTTACTATGGATGAAAATAAAATGTTGAAATGTTTAAAAATAAAATGCAATAACGATGAAAGCGAGAATGCTCATTTTCACACAGACTGTTTGGTAGCTTCTTTAGAAGTGTGGTGTTCAAAATGAGCCAAATCGGTCCAGCGCTTCAAAAGATATGAGTAAAAATGTAAGGCTGCCTCAAAATTTTTCATACAAATGTGCGAATTTTACTAAACTACGTGACTTGTCCATTTTGTAACCATTTTGTAGCCAGCACAGAACAACCGTTAAAATGATAAAAGCAATGCACAGCACAGCCCCTGTTTACAAAGCTTTTCCACTGTTGGCCAAAAGTGCTGAATTTACTAAATTTTAAGGATGGTAATCGATTCGAATGCTGGTATCGGTAACGCTATTTGCTTCTATTTCGGTAACGGTTTTTTGGGGGTAACAATGTTTCAGTTGTTTCGGTAACGGTTTTTTAGCGTTAACGGTATTTTATTTATTTCTTTAACGGTATTTTAGCTGTATTTTAGTTATTTCGGTAACGTTATTTTAGGGATAACGATTTTTCATTTATTGCGGTAACGGTATTTTAAGGGTATGGTTATTTTATTTATTCTGGTAATGTTAATGCACACGGTATTTTTAAGGATAGCGTTATTTGAATTATTTCGGTAACGGTATTATAGCGATAACCGTATTTTATTTATTTCGGTAGCGGTATTTTAAGTGGTTTGATATTTTAATTATATCGGTAACGGTATTTTCAAAAAATAATATTTCAATTATTTCGGTAACGGTATTTCAGGGATAACGGTAGTTCGTTGAAAGGGGTTTGAATCGGTAACGGTATTTTAGCGGTATTGTCTGCCATCCCTGCTAAATTTAAAATCTTTATAAAATTAAAAATTATAAAATGAAATTGTAATTTATGATCTGAAGTTGAGAAAATTATGTATAGTTCCGCACTTAAAGTTTACTTAATTAACAGAGCTTAGGCACTTCAGGATTATCATCACTCCAAATACGGCAGTTTTGTTTATTAATGTATCCATTTAATCAAAAGTGAGCTTCATTGCTGCACGAGTTGGACAGCTAACAAAATGGCCGCCAGTTAAAAAAGTGTTGTCAACTTAAAGTTCTATACCTGTATAGAAAACACCCTTTATTTACAGCAATTTTTATTTTAAGATCTTGTTAGATTATTTCGGTAGCGGTAGTTTAAGGATAGCGCTATTTCAATTATTTCGGTAGCGGTATTTTAAATGTTTAGATATTTTAAATTTATCGGTAACGGCATTTTACGGATAACAATATTTATATCATTTCGGTAACGGTATTTTAGGGATAACGGTAGTCAGTTGAAAGGGTTTTGAATCGGTAACGGTATTTTAGCAGTATTGCCTGCCATACCTGCTAAATTTCCAATCTTTATAAAATTTAAAATTATAAAATGAAATTGTAAGTTATGATCTGAAGTTGAGAAAATTATGATGCCTTAGTTAGTACTAAGTATAGTTTCTGTACTAAAAGTTTTTTTAAGTACTAAAAGTTTATTATTTTCCATTTTGCGATTTTATCAAAAAAAAAATATTTTGTTGTAATTTCAATGTATTTGTAACTGTTTTTAAAAATTGCGCTGCAGGCGCTGCATATTATGGATCCTAAAAGTAATATAATTTTTGAAATCCTGAGGAAATTTCCTTTCATTAGAGTATCCACACTTGTATTTTACTACAAGTACCGGTTATTAGGTTTGCTCCCCTTAACCGAAAATAAAAAAAAATTCTTTTTAATTCTGGAGGGGACCACCTACTTTTGTTGTTGGAGAACGTCCCATAAAGAGCTGTTTAGCCCATTTTTATAACAACAACTACAATAATTAAAATTTTTACAATGCCCTGGGCAATGCTTTACAGTGCACTGGGGAATGCTTCTCTGAAATTTTTTTACAGTGATACCACACTTGCCTATTGTGTCTTTGGAAGAAATGCCATAACTATCAAAAAAACTCAAAATGGGGTCATATTTGACCCTAATTTTCAACTATTAAACCTTCAAGATAGCACATTAAAAAACAGTTCAACTTTAGATTTATGTCCTTTATAACAATCATTCAAATCGGAGTGTACACTTCGGGATAGTTCCCTTGTTACCCAGCAAAATTTTTTAGAACAGATTACCTTTGAACCTGTTCTAGAACAACTTCTTTTACCACCGGTTACATGGAACCGGTTCTAGAACAGGTTGCTGGGAGTCGAAATGTAAGGTGTCATAGTCCCAGAACCAGTTCTATAACTGCTTCTAGAACCGGTTCTAAAGCAACCTGTTCTTGTTTGGAGGTAAAGAACCTATTGCAAATAGTACAAACTCCATATAAAAAGAACCAGTTGCAGAACAGAAATTAGAACCTGTTACAATACAGTATAATCTGTTCTGCAACCAGTTATTTGGATTTTACTATTTTACTGGGTAGTGCTAGCTTATGATAAGAATAATTTAATAAAAATAATATTCAGTTATTTTCAAATTCACTTACAAAGGGAGTCTTCCGATGTGTTCTTTCTTATCTTAATGAAATTTGGATATGTAAGGGACACATATTTTTTTTTTGCTGCCCAATCTCATGTTTAAGGGATAAAAGGTAGATCCAAAGTTAATAAAATTTTGTACGGAAACATATCTGAAACTAATAAAATTCAGATTTTTTTGAACGAAGTTTTGATGTACTTGAGAAAACGCAAAATGTTGATATTAATATTGCCTATGTAGAGTGCTAGTCTTTGAAGAAATTGGAAGCTTTTTATTCTTTTATAAATTTTAAATATCTCTATGAAAAAATACAAATTTTAAATGATTTATTTTAAATTAATTTTTTTTTAATTTACATTGCAAAAATTAAAATTGTGTGTTATTTTTCTACATAATTTTATTATTTGAAATAATAAATACAAAATTTTATAATAATTATTTTTACAATAAAATTATAATTAGTACGTTTTTCTATTAATGTTTTTATTAATTTATTAATTGTTTTACTAATGCTTTGCCAACGGTTTAAATTTATTTATTTTTTTTTACTGGCGAAGCACTCATTGCCAGTGCTTTGCCAATGCTTTAAAAAAGAAGTGGAAGAAGCCAATTGTTATCATTTAAATCTTCAGAAATCCAACGCTCATACCACCGTTGAAACCACACGGTTGCCGTTCGTATTTTTCTAGCTTCATAAAAATTTCATAAAATTTAATTATTTTTTTTTTTTTTGAGATATTCACGAATTAAGGAATTTTTTTTTTATTTCAATATCATTTCAGCAAAAAAAAATGTTTTTGTGTAGCACTGTTTAGAAAATACACTCAAAAAAAAGTTTGTAAAGTCAGCAAAAAATTTTGCTGAGTCAGCAAAATTTTAGTCAGGAGGGTGCTAGCAAAAAAATTGCTAATGTCAGCAAAAGCTTTTGCTGAAAATCAGCGAGCTGATTTTTAGCAACAAAATTAATAGATTCAGCAAAAGTTTTGCTAACACTTAGTAGATTAGAAATAAAAAAGCCTTGCTAAAAATTAATAAATTTTTTGCTGAATTTTAGTAGACTGAAAAAAACGCAAAAAAAATCGTAAAAAAATTGTAATTTAGTTAATATATTTGCTGAAAATCATAAAACATATTTTTGTGATTCTTTTAAAAATAATTTACAATAATTACGAAATATAAAAATTTTCATATTTCCACATTGATGTCATGAATTAATTTAATATCTGAAAATATATAGAAATAAATATATATAACATAACAAAAATTTTCTTTCAACTACTTACATCAATGGTAGTCTAAATGATGCTTTCCTTTAAAGGACTCAACTGCCGAAGATAATTATAGAAACGAAACGAAAAAATAAACAAAAACAAACGAAACGAAAAAAACAACCTTTTTTTTGCAATAAGAAAAAGGAACCAAACAAATCTACCTAAGATGTGTGTCTTTGTCTTTCGCTTTACTATGTTTGTTTGACCACACTAGATTATTGATCTATTAACATTTATTATAGAAATACATATTAAATTTAAATATTTTCTTTTGTCTTTTATTTTATTAATAGACAATTATTTTCAGAAGCCGGTGACAACGCAAAATTTAAGTTGTTTTAATCCTCAATTTTGTTTTATGTATGAAAAACAGATACAAAAGTCTTCCATGGTTGATTTTTTTATATGTCTTATTAGAGTTGTACTTTTTAGTATCATTTTCTTCTTCTCTACTACATCTTGACATGACGCGACATCTGCTTCATTCTGCGTATATCTTTCAATCTGGTTGTCGTGCACACTATTAATGTGCTTATCAGCACAATTTTTTTTTAGCAAAATTAACTAGTAAAACATTAGTATATTAGTAAAGCATTAGTATAAAACAGTTAAGTGCTGAATAAGAATAACAAAAATTTTAGCTGAAAACACGATTTTAGCAAAAAATTTTGCTAAAAAATAGTATACCTGATTTACAAGACGTTTTAGTAACTTATTTTTTTGAGTGTAGGATTTGATATTTAAAATGACATTAAGTAATTTTTCAAACATTGTATATCTCTTACAAATTTGTTAAAATCCTCCAAATTTAAGCGGAGAGTAAAAACGAACTATAACAAATTTTGGAAAAACAAAAAATACGTAAACTCCATATTTCTTAGGAGAATATAAGTACCAAGTTCGACGAAATTTGAAAGGTGTGTCGAAAGTTTTTAAAAGCTCCGTACACAATAATATTCCTTGGTATAATATTGCGAGGTATACAGTATTTTAAAAATATTTCAAGAATTCATACCCTATTTAACCGATGTAGTTTGTAAGCGAATTGTGAAATATCAGTATCACCGCAACGGTATGGAACCACAGAATTGTTTTTTGAAAAATCTTTGATAAGTCCTGCTTTTAGGGATATTCAATTATAAATTAATCTGGTAAATCAAAGAAAAAATTTAAAACTCAAAAATTAATAAGTAAGTATAATAAGTATTAGTGTCCGACCGAACAGTTCGGCCAAAAACCTATATTTTGTCGGTTTTTTGATATCTAGAGGCAATGATGACAAATTTTGGTATTCGATACATGTTTGTTAAGCCGATTTAATTCGATTTTGTGTATAAAATTTAAGAGAGAATCCGAAGTTTAGCTATAAAGTTAAAAGTTCGGCGGCCGAACTATTTTCAATTTGGCCGAACTTTCTGAGGCCGAACAGTGAATTCATTGCTTAACTACAGACTTTTCTTCAAGTTTGACACTCAAAATAGCATCTAATTAGCCCAATAAACATTTTTTCATCCGCCAAATTTGTCCATAATTCTTTAAAATACCGAATACAGACCAAATGCATTTTCTGGCCGAACTGTTCGGTCGGACACTAATAAGTATACACTCACAATACATTTTCTATTACCGATTAAAGTTTATTTATAAATTTTTACGTAAAGTTTGTTTTCCAATACAGGATCAATTATAGAAATATTTTTTCAACTTTTTCTATCGGTAGATTTAAAAAAAAAAAAAAACTATGGAAATATACGTTCTTTTGATAGTAGTTAAATATTGGCAGTTAAATTTCGAATTTTATTTTTTCTCTTTCAAAAAAAATGACAATTCTCATAAAATTTTTTACAAAAGAGTTAGAATTTACAAGAAATTCAAACATACCAACACAAGAAACATACAAACAAACACAAACATTGGCATGTGGATGTGGATGTGTTCTATTTTGCAATCACAAAAAAAAAAAACTTTTAAATTTCAAAAACAAAGGAAGAATATCGTTTTTTGTACGTTTTGTCCGTTAAATATTAAAGGTAGTTTTAAAAGACTTTCTGTTGTTTTTACTAATTGTATCGGTTATTTAAACAATGTTTAAAAACAAATATCAATATTCAATGTAATGATAAATCATTAATCCTTTTGTTAGTTGTGTTTTCAGTTAATTTAATTGGCATTTTAAGTATTTTTTAACGCAATAATATTGTGAGTGTATGTATGTTTACAATGATTCAGATTTTTAAACCCAAACAAATATATTTATATTTGCAAATTTTAAAATTTTTAGATATTATGTTTGGGACATGCAAACATACTTATAATAAACAGATTTGGTGCGGTTAACATGCCGAAGGCGTCATCGGCCCGATTTGTATTTAAATCCGAAACCAGTGCCAACATTACCGTGATTGGCGAACGCTACAGCAAATGATTCGTGATTTTTTTTATTCCTCATGTCATTGAACATCATTTGGTGGAGAAATGGTTCCAATAAGACGGCACAACATGCCATACGGCACGTGAAACCATCACTTTGTTGAGCCAATCCTTTGGTGAAAGAATTATCGCCAGAAATGGAAATGTGAATTGGCTGTTTGTGTGATTTGATACCTTTAGACTACTTTGTGTGGGGGTACATCAAATCTCTGTTCTATGCTGATAAAGCAGCAACGATTGATCATTTAGAAGCCATCATTCGACGAACTATTGACGAAATAAGATATTGTATGCTCGAAAAATTGATACAAAATTGGACCGACAGCATGGCGTTAATAAGGAGGAATCGCGGAGGTCATATGCCAGAAATTATATTTAAATATTAAAAGTCATGAAATTTGTGAGCTAATAAAGCCAAAATTTTGGTAATTCCATTAAATTTGTTGTTTTATTTTAAAAAAAAAGCTATGCCTCAAAAAAACACCCTATATTTGCAGCCAAAATATATATATTTGCATCCAAACAAATGTGTCCAAACATATAAATATATTTATGTTTACAGGGAAACATAATTATATTTGCTAGCAAACATGTTATATTAGAGATATGGGAAACAGAAATCTTTTCCAAACAAAAGTATATTACCAGCATTTATATTTCCAGCAGGTCGTTTTTTTCTGCGTGTATTTTTAGTCGCATCAGTATTTGAGACTATAATATTCCTTATTTCCTTAAATATTTAAATTAAACGAAATATGATAAAAACAAAGCATTATATTCAAATAATTACGTCTTTTATCTATAACCGTTTAGAGAATATGATTATGAGCTTTATTTTTTTTTACAGTTAGTTTTGGCCGACACTGTACATCCTAACATAAGTACATATCTATGAGTATAGAAACGAGTAAGAAAGAATTAGCTTATGTCAAACATGTTTATTTAATACGTATGAAATGTAAGAGTAGATGTGTAATTGCCTCAAACCCACTAATTTATACAGAAAAAACAAAAAAAAAATAAAAAAGAACAAGCTAAATAACAAAATTTTGAGATGCCTCAATAAGTACTCAAGCTTGCGTAAGAAATACTCACGTGTAAAAAGAAATCAAATAATTTTTTAAATAAATATGTGCGCAGTGCACAAATATTAAATTGGAATTATTTATGAAATAAATAAATTTTTAATAATTTTAAATATTATGCCTTACTTCAAAGATTTTAAGCCGTTGAATAATTGCAATTTTTCCTATATTGGCAATGCCAAAATTACGTTGATTTTCAGCGCTTAAAAGAGTTGATTTTTTTAATGGCAAATTAATGCAATTTTTTTGGTAATATTGACTGGCAAGGAAAACACACAGTGGTGAACCCACAGAGTTAAATGAAAATTTATACAGAAAATTTTACGTTTTTTGTGTTTTTGATCAAAAGTCAGGATTCGGCATACGAAAACTCGGCATTTCAGTTCAAAAATCGCGTTATTGTTTTGTATAAAAATCCGGATTTAAAAACAGGAAAAAAAGGATTTAAGACCATACATGGTAATTTTTTATTACCATTGAAATTTTATAAGCGTTAATTGATACTAGGGGTGCCGATTCCAATCTCGAAAATACAGGGTTATTCTCAATTTATAAATCCCGGAAACAAAAAACAAAAAACAACGAAAACAAAACTAACAATTTTGAAAATCATAATTCAGCTTTAATAATATTTCACAAAAGGAAATAAATCTAATTTAAATAAATTTAATTGGTTGAAATAAAATGTAATAACTAAATATTTTATATGCAATATTTAGTTATTAAATTTCCTTTGAAAGAAAAATTTGAATCATTTTTTAACCTTCCGATATAACTCAATTAAAATACTTTTGCATTAATAAACTTTTTTTTTTTATTTATTACTGCAACTATTTTAATAAAAACTAATAAGCAATTTATTTCATATAGATTGGTTAATAAAAATATATATATTTTTTATGATGAAAAATATATGGTGTGTTTATACGTTATGCCATTAAGGGACGACATTAAAGGTTCTGACGAGGTCGTAGGGTTTTATACGTTTGAGTCGGCGCTCAATTCCTGTTACATTAACCAGGGATTATGCTTCCGGGTTGACATGTTCTTGCAGCCTTTCATGATGTTTTGTTGCAAGATTATGAATAACAGAGGATACCACTTCCACACTCAGGTCACGAAGGAGATCAGATATTCGGATGTACCATGGTGCATTGACGATGTTTTTCAAAACTTTGTTTTGAAAACGTTGTATTGAATTTATATGACTTTTCGCAGCACAGCCCTAGAGTTGTGCACCGTAAGTCTATATTGGTTTTAGCATTTGATTGTATATTAATAGCTTGTTTTCGATGGATAGCGTTGACTTTCTTCCTATTAGCCATTTTAGCTTTTTATATTTAAGTTCGAGTTCCACACATTTGGTTTTGATATGTTCCTTCCATCGGAGTTTTGCATCTAAGGTCATGCCGAGATATTTCGCCTTATTTCCATAGGGCAGCTCTACATTATCTATTACTATTGGAATATGTCTTATGGGTTTGTTTGTAAAGTCTATATGTACAGACTTAGTTGTGTTTAATTTCAGTTTCCACTTGTTCGTCCATTATATTACCAGATCGAGAGCAGTTTGTAGGGTTCGTGTTGATTCATCGACAGTTGCCGCTACTGAGAGAATAGCTGTGTCATCCGCAAAAGTTGCCATTGTTGTATTTTCTAACTCTGGGACATCACACGTGTATAAAAGGTACAGAATTGGTCCCAAAATGCTTCCCTGTGGAACGCCTGCCTTTATTTCTTTTAAATCTGAATATACTTCTTCATGTTCTATTCGAAAATATCTTTCTTCTAAATACGATTTAAGCAGGTCCCAGTAACTGGTGGGTAGTTGAGATGCGAGTTTTGCAATAAGTCCTTCATGTCAAACCTTATCAAACGCCTGGGAAACATCCAGAAAAATGGCAGAGCATATCTTTTTTTCTTCTAGAGCCTTTTCTATAACGTGTGTGATCCGATGAATAGAATAATATGATAAGAATAATATTTTATTTTCTAAGATCATTAATAAATTTAATTTTTACTTCTCGTAAATTTATGAAAGATATGTCATAGATACGCTGGACATTTTTCAACCAAACTTCGCAGATATATAGAAAACTTGCTTTTTAAGAATTTTATGATTTTTCCTTCTATTGGAAATATTTGCAAACAAAGTTAAAACTTTTAAAGAATAGAAATAATAGACGGTTAAAGATATTTAAAAAAATATTTATTTTGTATAATCTTGTGAACTAATCTTCCCAGTCAGCAACTGCCAATGGTACGAAAAATGAAGCATTGGCACTGGCTAACCGAGGAATTGTAAATATATTACTGGCAGCGATCCAATTTGACCTTAACCCTCTAACTGGCAAACGATGTTTTGCAACGAAATTCGTTCCATGTGCTCCAATCGAAGAACAAATAATAAGTTCTTCAACAAAATTGTTTATCATTGCATATAAAAGAGAAGTTTTGAGCAACAAATATTTCTCATACCAAGACATAAGCACGCTCGAAAAACTATTTTTTTCTGTTCCTATTTAAGAACATATCGCGATTTTCGCTTTTTGGAAAAAGCGAAATTAGGCGAAAAAGTATCTAAACTGCAATTTATATTGTTCAAATTTCAGCGCTTTGCTATTAATACTTAATATCTTCTTTCTGCAAAATTTCATAAAAGTCCGTCTATTAGTTTATAAGTTAAGACGATGTCCTTTAGACGAATCTTGATAAAATTCTTGGACAAAAGTAAGGACTTATTATTAAAGATAATGCTTCAATCTTACTTATATTTTATTATAAAGAGTTTTCAGTCAACTTAAATTATACCACGGTCAGTGATTGCACATAAAAATTTCATATAGACGCAATCGAACAAATAAAAACATAACAAATATTACATTATTCAAAAATTCAAAAAACAGGGTCACTGACGAAGGTTCAATACCAGAAACTGCGCAGTCTGATTCAGAAAAAATTTAAAATTTGCAATGTAGTTATGATTTCTAGAAAATACACTCATTCTTCTCTACCACGCCTTTCACAATTGGGTTTTTAGATTTTTAAAAATTATGTTTTTTTAAAAATATGTAATCAGTTTTTCAAATTTTACGAAATTTTGATATTGAAGCTTTCTCGCTACCAAACCGTGGACGGCACACAAAAAATTTCTTCGCAAAATATTTAGAAAGTTTTGTTTTCTATGGGAATATAATAATTTCTAAGTATAAAACGCTCCTTTGACGCATTTGTGATAAATTTTATGAAGACTGCCCTGAGGCAGCTTTGCCTCATTGCAAATTGGTTTTTAAAATCCGTTAAAAATTTACTGAGGTATAAAACTTTTTATTAAAACCAAATTTTTGCAACAATGTCTGCATAATGTTTTTCGTGTTCATTGTATGCGCGTTTTACCTAGTGAAGCTAATAGAATGATGCACGTAATATTTTCTAAACACACAAATGGGCACATAATAGAAAATTGGTAGAACAGTTTTCGCCAAACTTTTTTGCTTGAGAGCGGAATTTGTCAGTTATACAAAACTATACATTCCGCTAAATTAAAATTTGATTTTACTGGGGATATTTTAGTAAACTCATTAACGCCGAAATAAAATCTGCCGAAGACTATGTAGCAATTAGCAAAGATATGTTTTTATGATAGGCAAATGTGTCGAATAGGATAAAGCGAAATGAAATTTAAGAAAAGTTGAAAGATGTTTTTGTAAAGTGCCAAGCAAAAAGTAAAAACCGATTCCCTAATCGACCCGTTTCGAAATTGGGTATCACAAAATTTGATTCAAGAGATTTAATTAATGCCATTAGATTAGACTAGAGTGGCACTATGCACCGCTACCAGAAGTTGGTATTTTGTGCTGCCAGCGAATACACCCTATAGGTTCAGGCTCCCTACGAAGCCAACTATCCTACCAGGTAAACAATTCCAAACGTCCGATGGCGTCACTATTCGACCACTAAAATAACGCACCCTCCTGTCGGAGAGCCTCGGATATTTACAATTGATACCTAAGGCCACAGTGTCCCGTGAGGTAACCCGTCCCGGTCCTTAGTTCGCCCCTTGTCATAGACAAGAGTTTCCGCGACCTCTCCCCAGAGGGAGATATAAACAGCCTCGCCTGTCGCTGCCCAGGCGATCTGGCCCAATAGGCCCCAAAACTCCGACTCCCTCCATCTTCTGAGCCTCTCTCTGACATACAATAATGCCATAAGTGAACCAAAATAAAATTAGGTATTCATGTATTTCTTTCCAAATCTACTCTTTTTATCGTTTTTATCTGTGCTAATGAATTTTAGGTATTTGCATTGGGCCTAAAATTCGTAAAATTATGAGAAATGAGAACTTTATGAACGACCTAAGTGCCGTTGTTGCACTATATGATAATTTTATGGGTAATCACAGAAGCGACGACTATGTAACGGTTGCTAATGAGTTTTTAAGGGCGTATGGCGAAATGGGCTGCAACATGTCCATAAAAATTAATTTCCTGCATTCACATTTAGACCTCAGTCCAGACAATCGCGGCCAGTTCAGCGATGAACACGGCGAACATTTTTACGAAGAAATTGTTACAATGTAAAAACGTTTTAACATAAAAATGATTTGAGAATATTGTTGGTCACTTCAACGGGATAGTGATGATGCTGAATTAAAAAAAGAAACGGTCAAGCAAACATTTTTGGGTGAAATGGCCAAAAATTGTATTTTTTACAAATATTTTGTGTTAATAAAAAGCTTAATAACTCAGTCAATTTTTAACCGATTTTTAAATAAAAAAAAAAAATCATATATTGTATGGTTCCTTTACAGAATACTTTGTAAAAAAGTCTCCAAAATTGAAAAATTAAAAAAAAAAAACTTGTTTGCTGGAGATATTCACACAGATTTTTCAAGGTAACTTAAATACCATATATAACATTCGAAAGGTCTCGCTTTCTTCTTTCGCTAAGAAATCGCATGATATTCAACTATGTTACTGGCTTAAACGGGCATTTATTTTTACATTTTCACTCGTAACTCAAGATTTTGGAGGTGTTTGGTAAATTCCAAAAACAGATTCTTGTTTTACTCTACAACTTTTACCAGAAAAATATTATCACTTCACACGTATTTTAACCTCATTCTTTTTTGTATCACTGTGTAATGAAAGCGCTTAACTGTTCACTTTCCCTGCCCAAACTGCTTCCAAGTAAGCAGTGGTTTTTGCTGGGATGCAACTTGTATATATGTTGGAAATTTTGGAAAAATTATTTTTATTAATGATATATTTGGTACACAACGAAAAGCTGTGTAATTTTAAGTAACATGTGGCATTTAAAAAAAAAAATTAAAAGTTTTTCATCAAAACTTCAGGAACTTTTCTAACAACTGCACTATGGGTCAAAATAATTTTTTTGTCAGAAATTAAAAAAAAAAATTAAGAAATTGGTAAATGTTAATACATATTTTTAATGACAACACACCAAGCCAATCAGAAAATGTAATAAAAAAAAAATAAGGGGACAACACTGGCAGTGGGCCAAGCTTTCAAAGTTAAAAGACATGTGAATTTAAGTCAGGCTCAAAACTGTTTTACAATTATATTATCAGAAAAGTTTTAAATTGAAACTATAATATAATGGAAATTGATATTCAATGTAAGTAGTTTAAAATCATTATTTTCAATTTTATTTTTATTGAGTGTTGTGGTAATGTGGATTTTAGGTAACATAACCTTACTCTTTCGCAGAAAAAAATTATATGTGGGCATGAATGGGTATGAAGTTTTTAACGTGAAAGTATTTATCGAGATGTGTATAATTAGTTGGAACTTAGAACCAGTTCTATAACTGGTTATAGAGCCGTTTCCAAAGCAACCTGTTCCAGTTTGGAGACAAATAAAATAAACTCCATATAAAAGAATCGGTTGTAGAAGAGAATTTAGAACCTGTTATAATACAGTATTAGTTGTTCTGCAACCTGTTATTTGGATTTAACTATTTTACTGGGTGTATTCATGTTTTTGTGCAAGTTTTTTCATTAACACTTGCGAAATTCTTTCCGACTTTATTTGTACAAATATTATAAATTTTTTGAGCTTAATACAAAAGTTGAAAAAATATAAAAACTTTATTTTGCACTTTTTTCAACATTGTTGTTTATTTTTTTCAACTTTTCTAAAATAAAAATAACTTTCTGAAACAAAAAAATAATATTTGATTTTTTGTGGAAAAAAATAAAAAGTTCGTTTTAAAATGTTCAAAATCGGCTGTCTGGTATTTAACATAGAAAATTAAGAGATCATATATTAATTTAAAAATTGTATGTATAAAAAACTTCGTTGAAACATGCAAAACTTTAATGAAATTTTGCGACAATCTGGCATATAAGTGAAAAAACAGCGTGTCCGAAATATTTTTGATCAGTGATCGGCACTCTTGGACTTAGGGGTTAATTTTGTAGCGCTGTGTAATGAACAGACAAACAAAAATTATAAAAACCGAAAAAAGCTAATCACAAAAGATAATTTATTTAAACGATTCGCATAAAAACCCTAAGAGACAAGTATTTAGCTGCCTACTTTCATGTTTAAGGGTTAAAAATGTTAATTAATGGTCTTTGTATGAAAATATGTCTGAAATTTACTAAAATAAGACTTATTTGTACAAGAGGAAAAAGTAATCAAGAAAAAAAAGAATTTGATACTCATACTGCCTATATTGTGGACCCAAAGTGACCACGTTTTTAAATTATATGAAATATAGGAGAATATAGCTCATCGGTAAAAGTCGCATAACATTTTAACGGTTACCCCCAGCAAAATAAGAGCTGAGGAAGAAGTAGTAAAAACACCACATCTACTGAGTGGTGCAAATTAAGGTGAATCATTAATGATTTTAACATTGTCGTGTCATTGGGCGGATGGAGTGAATATATAACTTCTTTAATAGCATTTTAAACAGTGCATGGATGCTATTTTTCAATAGTTCATGGAAGGTAGTTTTCAAATATATATTAACATTTTTATTTAATAAAAATGTGCAGCATACTTTAGGGAGGTTTCTTTAATTATTAAAAAAAAAATCTTTTGGTGCCAGCGAGTATTGAACACACGAATCTAAGTTACGATCTGCTGTATTAAAGTAGACCGCGCTACCATTTGCACCAAAGTTACTTATGAAATACAACAAACTTAAAACGAACTTAAGTTGAAAATATTGATATATTTTTATGAAAACAAGAAAAATATGCCACACAAATATATAATAAAAAAGATAAAATAATGATTTTTAAAACATTTTCATTATGTGATTTCGTATCACTGAGATATAAATTAATTTTAAAATATTTTTAAGTTTTGATGAGGCTAAAAAAAATCTTAAGAAATAATAAAAATGCTCATTTAACAATTTTGAACTCATTGGATATTTTAAATATTTTTTTAATAATTAATTTGACGAGAAGTGTCTTTAATAAGATAATGACAATGAGAAAAAAAATATTGGAGTATTTTAGGTACAGGTAGGGAAAAGTGGCCGGCAATGAAACTAGTGTGAATGGAACTTAAGATCTTTTAATGTTCCCGTATTTTTTTCCAAAGATTTGGAGAAAGAGGTCGGTAAAAACTCTATAGGTAAATTAAAGTGATATATTTAAATTAAGTAAAAGTTATTAATTAATTAATTAATTAATTATTATTATTAATAAACTAGCTTTCAAAATTTGGCTTCGACATTTTTCGGTTTTGCTAATTTTTTGCGATCCGAAACAATAGAATTAAAAACTCAAATAGTTTTTTGAAACCAAAATCAAATTTTTTTACCTATTTTTTTGGCACACCTGAAAAGTATATCTTCAAACAAATATGAAAAATTCGATAAACTAATTTTTACCAGTGAAATACATCTTTGCATTTTCTTATCAACATAACAATAAAAAATACAAAACCTTAGTTTTTTTTATATTTTTAAATAAGTTTTACAAAAAGTTCCATCGCAATAGATTTTTATCGAATAATTATTTGTCCACTCTGGACAACAATTTTCTAAAAAAAAAAATGCTTTATGATAAATTAAATTACTTAATTCTCTTAAATACTCAGAAAAACTAAATCAAATAAAAAAAAATACTAAAAAAATTAATTAGAATTAAAAAAAAAAAAAAAAATTATCTCCCCGGCCCGGAATCGATCTTGCAACCTTCTGATTGCAAATCCAACCACTTACCACCTCAACCTCCATATAAAAAAAAGAATATATGAACTTAAGAAATAGTACTTCTTACGATGTTATTAATTTAGATAGCAATTAATTTATATGGTGATGCAAATGCTGTTTAAAATAACTTTTATTTACCATTTTTGGCAGTTGTTAACAATAACTTCTATTGAAGTAAAAAATGTGCGTGTGCTAATGCTTTGGAAGTCAAGTTAAAGAGGTTCTTAAAGCACTACTTCCGTTTTATTTTGCTGGGCCTATATAGGAAAAAAACCTCAGACACGCCTTTGATCCAATTTAATAGGCATACTTTTATGCTTAATCCAACTCCAATTCCTTAACAACGTTTTAATGTCAATTCAAACACATTATTTTGAATTACAGGAATACTTGAAAGTTTTTGGATATATTTTGTATACCATCGAATATGTCGTCAGAAACCCATTCATTTGATGCTCAATTTGTCCGTAGGTGGTTTAAAATCGAATTAAAATTTAAACCGGCTCATATTTGACCCCACTCAGTAACCCCTAATTATGAGATTGGGCAACACAATTTCCCTTAAAATTTCTTCTTTACAACATACCCAAAGTTCATTAAAATCTGAGGGTTGGAGGTGCGATAATCCACTTGTGATTTTTCCCATTTTTTTTTTTTTTACTATAGCAGAATGTTTATCAACTCTAGTAAAAATTTTAAAACAAGTTCAAAAATATAATATGAACAAACACAACTATTAAATTCGAAATAGGTCCAGAAATGACGCAAAATGTAAGCAAACATAAATATATTATTAACAATTCACAAAAGTCTCTAAAAAATAAATTCTTTAGCCGCAAGAATTTTGTTGACTCCTGTTGTTTTGGGTATTTTTTTGAATAATTTGGAAATGAACCTTTTTCAACCTTTTTCAAAAAAAAACTATTAAAAATATATTTTGTGCCTGATTTGTATTCTCTTGTTTGCTAGTTAAAAAGTTAAAAAATTGCAATTCAAGAATGCTATAAAAAAATCATATTAAATATTAGAAAAAATAATATTAAATTATTGTTTTTTTACTTGCATTTCGAACCACCCTAACAAATATGTTTAAGCACTTACTTTCTCATGAATGATGTTTGTATTAACTTTTTAAAGCAAACATACTACAATATTATACTTTGCAGCTACTAGGTATATTAATGGTCATAAATTGACAACACTAAATTGAAATATTTATTATCTTAAACCGAAGATACCACCCTCTTCTTTTTCTACATCCATATTATTAATTTGTAGTACTAATCTAAAATTGTTGAAAAATTATAACTTAGACATGTCAATCTATGACCATCAATGTATCAGTCATACAAAATAAAGTTTATCTGCAACCAATAAGAACTGTTTAAAGTTAAATTTTACTGTATAGTATAGTTCAGTGTGAATTAAAATGCAATTAAAGTGAAATACGTGAAAATTTCAAATTGCTTTTCAAACTTATTGATAAACAAATGATTTCACTTTAAAGTGCAAACGATTAAAAAACCATTACAAATTATTGCAGATATACAGACGATATTCGTGTGTTTTTTTCCATTAAAAAGTTATTAATAAAAAATGTACTTAACAATATTTAAATTGTTAGTTTTAAAAATGGATAATATGGGGGTTTTTATACATTTTAAAGTATTTTGTTTACTGAATATTAACTTTTTAAATTTAGTAGTAATTTTATGTGGTATAAACTTTAAAAAGTTAAAATATTTACCTTATGGCCCTAATGCTATAGTCAGAAAGTGTTATTGTTTATTTAATAAACACTAACAACACAGTGTATTATGACTAGAGACTCTAGCCTATACACTAACAATGTTTAGTAGTTAAAAATTTTATATTTTTGATTTGAATTAGTTCAATTCTTCAAATTACTTTGTTTTAATTCTCATCAAGTAAATAACACAATACGGGTAAAGCGTTGATCTTTTTCCTTCAAAAATTATAATTTAGGTAAATCTTCATCTTCTTCCCTCTTAATTGAAACATGTAAGGACATGTCAGTAGATAAGTCTGTATTGAATTAGCGGATGATGTAATTTGTTTAACGAAGAACAAATCATCTTGAATAATGTTGCTCACATCATATTTTAACTTGCTTTTAAATTTTTTTCAACTACGCAGGTGAAAATGTTCATATATTTTCATATATGGCCACATATGTATATTAGACCGACTCATGAAAAAAATGTTATTTTGTCCACACTTTAAAATGTACTTTGGTTTGTTTTATGATCATTCCGAAAATATTTCGGGTCTAGCATTGAGATCCCGTGAGCTGTACCGTTTTGCAAACAAGATATTTTTATTTTTAGTTTGATCGGACAGTAATATATTTGATCGATCTAATCGGATACTACTGGATGCCCTAATTTTTAGACAATCTTTGATAAGATCTGGTTAATTGTTTTTTTTTTTTTTTAAATATTACTAAATTCCCATTAGTTAAACTCTTCTACTTGTCGGTTAAATTCTGCTACTTGTATTTATTGTGGTTTTCAAGCTACAAACGAGTTTGTTATATTTATTTACCATTTCCGCTGAAATCAAGAAAATTTCAAATAAAATATAATGTGTTCTATATGAAATGCAGAAAATTTCTACTTGAAACTGAAAATTTTCATTTGTAATTAAAGAAGATATAAATCAATTATCAATTTTTTAAGCTTTCACCCAGAAAACAATATCAATTATGGCCACCGAATTTGTCACCGACGGAATTTTGGGTGGTTACGACAACTATCTTCATATTAAATTAAATTTTTAGTCGAGAAAACTAAGATTTAGTTGTCTCATTCAATATTATATTCCACGTAATACTAATTACTTTCCACAATTTTTTTTTTTTTAAATAAAAAAACTTTTTTATTTTTCAAGTATTGAACCGTTGCCTTCAGATTAATAGCTTACTCATGACACCACAATTGCTTTTTTTTAAATTATTGGCTTTTTGAATATCTCGAGTAAAATTGTAAGATGAAGTCTAATATAATTATATCTCATTTAATAAGTTCCCATACAAATTGGTCCGAAAAAATGCGTCATATACACGTATCTAATTATATCAAATTAGATATAACTTGAAACAATTTTATCCCAGTTTTGTCAATATCCGAGACATTAAATTATATCTAATTATATGTAAATATATCTTTGTACCTATTTTTTTATTCAAATTATATAAAAACAAATATTTTTCAGTATGACGTCACATATAGTTTAGTAAGAATTAGCATGGGAACATGTATAATCATATCGATCACTACATATAAAAATTATCTGATATGACTTAACCTTATTATATACAGTAGAGGTCAAAACATTTGGAACTGAGATCGCATTTGTTGTTTACATTGATTTATTTTCTTTCAAATCACACTTAGTTACTAAAATTTATTTTTACATATTCTTCATACATTGTTTTGACTGTTTCGGCATGACTTTGCACGCACCCATTTGAACTGAACTCAACAGCAATGGAAAAATGCATTGTGGTCAGATGAGTCTAAATTCAACCTCCGGGATCAGATGGAAGAGCCAATGTTCGAAGAGCACGAGGCGAAAAGTTTAATCCCAGATACCCAACCGCCACAGTGAAGCACGGAGGGGGAAACATTATGGTGTGGGGGTGTTTTTCGGGAAATTGGATTGCCCAATTCACCGCATTACTAGCACAATGACGGCCACAATCTATATAGATCTTTTGAGTTCAGTTATGTTTCCGTATGCTGAATGGGAAATGCCACTCTCATGCACCTTCCAGCACGACAACGACCCAAAACACACTGCGGGGGTCGTAAAAGTTTGGCTGCAGGAAAATTAAATTAATATCTATATCATTATCAAATATCATTAATTTCAATCTCCCGATCTCAACCCGATTGAGAACATGTGGATGATTGTAAAACGGAATATCGGCAATAAAGTATTCCGAAATGGTGATGAACTTTTCGTCGAGTTGGAGAAGCAGTGGAAAGAAATTTCTGACGATTATATTAAAAAGCTCATTGCCTCAATGCCTAAGAGGTGTTCAGAAGTTATAAAAAATAATGGCTACGCTACAAAATACTGAGCGTTAAAACCATTGTTTGTATTTCCTCTTAATTACTTTAAGAGTTACAAATGTTTTGAACACTGCACTATCGACTTATTTGTTTAAAATTACTTTTTTTTTATTTTTGAGAAGTTATGAATAATTTTGTTTGTATTTGTAAAATAATTGTTATAACTGAATTTAATAAAAAAAACAAAAACTTATATAATTATAATTACCTAAACCATGATTTCAGTTGCAAATGTTTTGAACACCACTGTATGCCTAGATATAACTATTTTTACTCCAGATTTTAGTATTTAATTTTAATTAAAAAAAAAAAAATTTTTTTGCATTTATCTTTTTAAATGTTTAATTTAATTATTCAATGAGTCCAAAGCTAAATTTCATTTTCAATTTAAAATGTCATTAAACCCTTTACATTCGATGTAAAACTAAATTTATTATGATACCATATATTATTATGTGTAACATTGTATTAAGCCATATACAATTACATATGAAATCAAGATAATTAATATATACCATATGCAGTAATATATGCGTTATCTACGGTTATATCAATCGATATATGTTCGAAAAACAAAATTCAAGGTAAAGTTATATATAATCATATGTGCCAACACATATGTCCCATACTAAGCTATAGAAAGCTATATATTTTTTATATAATGTTATATTCAATAACATATGATTGTACATTATCTTTTTTACTGGGGTACACATATATGATTCCATTTATTGAAGTTTGTCAGACTATGCGTTATTAATTTGTTACTAGTTGGATATATAATTACGATGACGATGTTACAAATCTGATGAACATTTATAAATATTTCCTAACTTAAATTATGTGTTTGCATTAATGATTTTAGCTACTGCTTTTTAATATATCGAAGGAAAATATTTTTATAATTAAAAGAAAAAAACTCTTAAACAAAAAAACAAAAATGCTTAAACAAACTGTCGATGTTCATTTTGTTATTTTATCGAAGAACAATAAACACGACAAAATGGACGTAAAAAAGACCAGCGACATATATAATGATAAAATTGTTCTTCTTTATTAGCAGACTTTTTAATAGGGAATTCATAAAAATTTAATAAATATTAAAAAAAATAAATAAATAAATAAATTGTAAAAAATATTTGTTATGTTAAGTTTGGCTACTTTAAAAATTTCATCGTTTCATATGTTTTTATTTTTAAGGATTTTATTGAAGAATAACGATTAGTTATAACAAACTCGTAAAAAAAATGGCTATTTTCACTATGAATTGTTAGCATTTGATGTTTGGCTTGGTTTCTGCAAAAAGCTCTATACAATTTTCAGATATCTGATTTTTCAGATATTAGCACTAATAGCGAAACATAATGTCAATGAAAACATAATGTCAAAGGACGATTTCTCCGAGAAGGAATAAGATATTAAAAACCTGCATTTTGAAAGCAACAGACAGGACTTCAGATGACATACAATGTTTTGTACCAAAATTTAATTAATTAATTTATAACGTCCCGAATATAGCGAAAATTAGGGTTTTATAAGTTTGGGTTAAAATATCTCGAAAACCTGATATGTTGGAGAAATTCAGAGCTCAGAGAATATTCTACTCTCAGTTTATAAATATTTCGCGGTGCTAAAAAAAAACTTTTAATTGCAATCACATATCAAGTGACCTAGTATAGGTTGTAAGTCTAGATGAATGTATTACAAAACCGGTTTGAGAAGTTCCAACACACAACCAAATTTTCGAGGTAACGTTGAAAGATTTGGAACTCAGTCATTTTTAAATAATTTTGAATTTTTAAAAGGTTTTTAAAATAAAATAACCTGGTCTTTCTAAACAAATATACTTTCTTTATATTATTGGTATAAATATGTAGAGATTTTTTTTAATAACAAATAAAATGGTAAATTTTTATTAAACTTCTTTGACTTCTACGAGCTTTTTTTTCGAATCATCTTTTACAACTACAATATTCTTAAAGATAGTATTAACCTGAGTAAAATGAGCCATTATTTGTTAAAATCGGTTGAAAAGCATTAGTTTGCTTTAGAAATAGGAAAATCCACTCTGAATAAATAGAAAAAGTACCATAACTTTGTCAGTTTTAAACCGATTTTTACAAATGATATCTCATTTTTGCCAGGAAAACATTAAATTTCAGAATAAAATTAAAAAAAAACTTTAATTGTTAAATAAAAATGGCCTAGAGCTTGAGCATTTTTATTTAATTAAAACGTAAAGGTCGAATATATACAACTTTTCATTTTAATTGTTATTAGGAAAATATATACATATTTATATCAATAAATGAAATATATTTGGAAACCCCAGGTAATGTTCTTTAAGAAAGAAAAGGTTAAGAAATAGCTGAGTTACAAATGTCTATATGCGCCAGTCAAACAGGTTTTGTAATACACTCAGGTCGACTTACAACCTACACTAGGTGTTTTTACTTTCTAGTGTTAGCACAGTGTTATTAATACAATTATCACCAATTTAAAAAAATAATATACCTATGTAATAATCAGGGACAGAAGCAACATACAATAAAAAAAGTGTTTTAGACGCATATAATATCATGCAAAATCTTAAAAATATGCACTAAAAACTAAAAAAATATGCACTTGACGTTTTTTTAATAAATTGTTTTTAAGCTTTTAGCAATTTTAATTAAAGTTTTAAGTTAATTTCTATTGTTTAATATATCATTTTGCTTAATTAATCCAAATTTTAATAATTTGTATTGGCAAACTCTATCTCTTGATCCCAGTTGCAAATAAAATTTAAGTGAACACTATATTTATTTAAGTGAGACTATATGCTCGGCGGTCAAAAATAAAATAATATTAAAATAATAAAAAATAAAATAATATGCCAAATTAAGTAAAAATATGCAAAAAACGATATATGCATTTAAAGCAAAATAAATAAAAATATGCGATATAAATATGCGATAAAAGTAAATTATGCAAAAACATGCATTTATAGAAAAAATACGCAAAAACATGCACTAACAAAACGATGTCATTTTAATGCATGAACTGTAGGTCACTGAAAATAATATTTTCCAATTTGTTCCGTTTTACTAGTTTGTTACATTTTTCTAGCGGATCGTAATTAAAAAAAAAATAAATATTTAACGAATTTTAAAACAAATTAATATGTTTTTAAAATTAAGAATACACTCTAAACTTTATGATTATTCAGTTTTAGTATTATTTTATTACTTTTAACAACACAAGAAAACTTTAAAACTTTTTGCGCTTACGGACGAATGAAAAATAAATTTTTTCCCCATACAAAATTATTTATTTCCAAATTTACCGCAACTTCAGAAATGCTTGCTATTAAGTATTAAAATTTAGTTTTTTTCAAATAATCAAAAAAAATTGATTTAGATTCATTCACAAGGTGTCTCAAATTATTTATTACCTATATGTAACGCCATGCAGTTATGGGTTAATTTAATTGTTTTTTTAGTTCGATTTTTACAGGAAGAATAAGAAGAAGAAACATTTTTATTAAGTCCTCCAAGGACTCGTCAGTATGTAATTTATATTATGTGTCAATTGAACAAAGTATTTTATATTGTTAAATTTCTCTATATGAAAAAGTTTTAACTTTGTGTCGTAGTGAGTTTCAAACCCACAGCCTAAGCTATGACTCGTAGCAAGTTGGGCCACGGTCGTCACAGCGATGAATGTATCTAAGTGGAGTTTTGTCAATCACAGCATTCGCAATATATTGTTTTTATCAGAAGAGACAGAGTTAACTAATACATATGAACAATTTAGTTTTCAACTAGAATGCTTCCTCTTTTTCACAAGTAATCATCACATTATGATATGCTTTATTCGCATTCATTAGTGTGTATGTTAGGGGACTGTTAAGGGGGGAAATTTTCCGGCACTATTTTCGCAGGGCGGGGAACAGGTGGCATAATTTGGATACATGTAGGACCGCGAGACTTACGTGGCCCAACTACGACCTAGGGCGTACAAACTCTCTCCTGAGCAGGAGCAGGAAGGATGTCTCGAGGCTGACGGCTGTTCTGACCGGTCACTGGCTGATTGGTAGGCATGGCATTAGACTTGGGATTGTACGCGGTTCGCATTGTCGCAGCTGCGGCATACCGGGCGAGGAGGAGACTGTGGAGCATCTTCTCTGCGATTGTCCGGCGCTGCAGAATATTCGACTCCGGATCTTGGGTGACCATATACTGGACGACCTCTCGGTAATATCACGTGTGGGATTCGGTGATCTCATACGTTATCTTAACCGAACGGGGTGGGTCTAGTACTCCGGATACTAGTTCCTTACGGGTAGTGTGGTCTCTTCAAAACGGAGTCGCTTTTTGACTCTACTTGATGCTCACGAGTAGCGTGAGCTGCCACTTAAACCAACCAACCAACCAACCGTGTATGTTAGAGATAGAGTTGCCGCTGTTCAATTTTTTTTTTGATTTGTATTGTTTGCATATTTTTAATTATCAGGGACAGAAACTTCATGCAGTAAAACGTATGTTTTAGGCGTCTATAATATGCAAGAATAATGGAAAAATATGCACTAAAAAATAAAAAAATATCCAATTAAAATTTCTTTTTAGTTTTATGAAAACTAAAAACATAACAAAAAAAAAAAAAATAAATAAATACGAAATATGGACATTTTTAAAATTGTATTAATTTTTGGGGTTAATAAAACTTAAAATTTTTTAATGCCACATCAATGACGCTTTCTTCACTTGAAATACTAGATATAAGAAACTGAAACCCGTTCGCGTGCATCAATTTGAGCGAGAGACGCGCGGTTTAAAAAAAATTGTCAAAATTACAATTGTTGAAAATTTTCAAAACTTGTTACAGATATGGATTACAATCATTAGTGTTTAAAAAACTGCGTTTAAAATTGCAATTTATCTCTAAGTGATATATGGACCCAAAATTATTTTTTGTGCCTTATGTATATTTTTTTTCAAAATATCGAAGCACATACACACAGAGAAAAATTTAGCTATTTGCCAACTGAAATTAGGCTAATACGACTCAAATTCGGTTATTATGAATTTCAGACAGTTGGCACAACTTATCAATAGTTTTCACAACAAAGTTCAGTTAATTCAATTGAATTTTTTTTGCAACACCTAAATATTCAGAAATATAATGTAAATATCGTTGTACTAACTGAATTTATAAGTTGTTACCATTAATATATACATTTCTATTCGGTTGACACTTTATTTCCCTGTGTGTATAAATTCTAAACTGTTCTATAAAATATACATCATATTTAGCGGACAATAAATAAGTTTTGAAGGTCATATCTTAATTTGTTTAGGAATTATAAAGGCTTCAAAGTACTATCTAAAATATTTGGGTTTGTTTTCGACGGCACAATAATTCCGATTTGCACGCATGAAGTCCTAGACATAAGTAACTTAAATCTGTTCACGGCTATTGATTTTTATGAGGGCAACAACAGTTATAGCGGTTTTTTCAATTTTTCAGGCGTAGTTTTCAACGAGAATTTCAATCGTTTCCGGAAAAGTGTTATTGTTTTTTGGTTTAATTCGTTGAAAAAAAACGAAGCTTCATTTTAAGCTTTTAGCAATTCTTCTGTATGTCACCTTCGTGTTGTATGTCCTTTAAAAAAAAATGCATTTTTTTTAAATAAAACACGATTCTTGCGACATTTAAATTTGGTATAGAATTCTTTATGGCGAAATCAAACTGATCACTACCAATTGATGGAAAACCTTATATATAACACTAATATTTTTAACCAATTATGTATTCTGTTAAGTGATGCTAATTAGATCAATAAAATATTTACTCTATAATCCTTAGAATTTTTTTGCGTCCTCTTAGTTGTACACTCAAAAAAAAGTTAGTAAAGTCAGCAAAATTGCAAAGAAATTGCTTATGTCAGCAAAATCTTTTGCTGTAAATCAGGGAGCTGATTTTCAGGAACAAAATGCGGTAAATGAAGTGTCAATTGTTCGAAAGTGACAGTTCTGTGATATATGCTTGTTATTATTTATAATTTCATTCTTAAGTCTTAAAGAAAATAAAAATAACAGTAGGTGAAAAATAGATAAATTGTCAGTTTTAAAGCTAATAAATTTTTTCAAGTGTAAAAGTACCCAGTCAGAAACTGTCAGTGGTAGTAAAAATGAAGCAAATAAATTACTGGCAACACACTTTTTTTAAGATGCTTTACCAGCGTTTCCAAAAGCGTTTTGCCATTATTTTTTTACAATAAATTCAGTCTATAAAAAATCACAAATTTTGTTCAACTTTTTGTTTAACCCCTTAACGCCCGCGGAACTATAAATAGTACACTACTTCAATTTGAAATAACAATTATCTAATGCAGTTTTTCACTCTGGCAACGCTTTTTACGTGTCAATAAGAGTACATACAATAACAATGTATCTATAATAAATCATAGTTATAAACTAAGAATGAGGGTAATCCCCGTTTTGTGCTAGCGATTTATTTCATGTTGGCGAGTGAGTGCTTATTTAGTTTATTGTACATGATTTGACTTGAAAAGCGTTAACAAGCATTATATTTTCTCGATTATATCACATTCTAATAAAAACTACACAAAACAGTTTAGTTCGTATAGAGTTGTTCCTGCTGTAATATATAAAAGCTGCTGTACTAAGTTTAGTACATTGGGCGCTTGAGGTAAATTAATTAGCAAAGTAAAACATTTTTTTTTGTACTGTGCTTTCGAGTTGAAGTTTTTACTTGTTTTTTGTTTATTTTTCTTTCAAATAGTGACCTTTATAAATATTATTAACTAAAATATAACTGCGAAGGTATAAAATGGCGAACCGATATACTTTTACACGCAACAAAAACTATTTTGGGTTAGAAGAAGCTATACAGGACATTATTAGCCAAGATAGTGAAGATGATGCTACTTACGATGTTTTTATGCTTGCCACCCAATCCTGGTGTTATCACCGATGAAGAGGAAGGTGAAGACGACGACCTGTGTGGAAACAAATTACCTCGAGATGTTCCCGGTAGTAGTAAGAAGTTAGTATTCACAGACATACCACTACCTTTGAGGATCAATGGAGTAGCGATGACGACGAACCCCTCAAAACATTCGCGTCATCTACTTCACGGAATGTGTCAAAGAGAAAAGAATTGAAAGTAGTGCTGCGTCACCAACTTGGAGAAAATGTTCCCCGTTTTATTCAGTTTTGCCATCTACTCCAGATCAAAAATATATTGAAGAACGACGTGCTAATGTTTCGGAAATCTTACATGATATGACCCCAGTGAAAGTCTTTGAGCATCTTTTTGACGATGAAGTGCTAGAGCTTATCGCAACGCAAAGTACAATATATGCAGGACAAAACAATAGGCACGATAGCGTTTTTTACCAAAGATGAACTCCGTAAATCCTTGGGAATACTTATACTTACCGGATATCACAAATTACCTAGTTAAAAATAATCATATTGGAGCTTAGATGACGACCCTAGGTGTGCCATTAGTTTCAGAGTGCATGTCAAGAAATAGATTTCTGGAAATTAAAAGAAACCTACATTTTGCAGATAACGCTTTGGCTATTACATCTACTGATAAGAGATGTTTAAAATGCGCCCACTTTGTGATGTTTTACAAAGAAAATTTGTCAATTCGGAATGTTACATGAAAATTTATCGAAAGACGAATCAATGGTTAAGTACTTTGGCCACCATTCAGCCAAACAATTTATAATGGGGTAAACCTGTGCGATACGGATATCGTAATTGGGCGTTGACCAGCTTCGATAGTTATGTTATACATTTGACATATATTGTGGAAAAATTTCCGAGGCTACCACTGATTCTCTTGGCTCTCGCGTTGTGAAGAATTTGTTAACAAAAGCACCAACAAAACCAGAGGAACATGCAGTTTACTTTGATAATTTTTTTTAAGAATTAAGACCTGCTTGTAGACCTGAAGAACCTTGGATATAGAGGTGGAACCTTGCGTGAAAATAGAACTAAACGGTTGTCCATTGATTCATCGAAGTAAATGCGTAGTTAAAAGCCCAGGGCTGAATACGACCACAGATTTGATAAGATATAAACGAAATTCTTATGGTTAGATGAAAGACAATAATGTGTGCACGATTGGAACAAATTTCGATACTTTAGAGCCTTTAGGGAAAGTTAAAAGATGGTGTTCTATGAAGAAACAAAAGTTGATGTAGACGTACCTCACGTACCTCAAATGGACCAGTCTATAGGTATGTACCGAATTGCGGTTGAAAGGAAAGAAGTGGTGGTGGGTATGTTTACTTACGTAGTGGACATGACTATTTCAAATGCATGGAGATTATACTGCATTGCAAACCCTGATGATCGTGTGATCAGTTATGGTTTCGCAGGCATATAGCACGCACGTATCTGAGCGACAAGAAGGACAATAAAGCTAGGCAAACGTCCTCTGGAATTGACGGAGAAGGCAGAAAAAGTAATGGTCACAACTCCCAAAAAATACCAAACCAACTTAGATGTGTTATGTGCTCAAATCGAGTTAAAACGTCATGTGATAAGTGCCTGAAAACGCTATGTTGGAAAGAGGATGTTTTGTAATATACCACTCCTAAGCGCCCATTGTACAAACTAGTACACCTCTAAAAACACAACTTTTGAATATTTTTTCTTTTTTTTTTTTTTTTATATTATTTTAAGAAAACTGTTTTAATACTGATATTAAAATTGAATTATTAAAATTGTTCGTGGTTTTCATTTGGGCGTTAATGGGTTAATCGTGTTAAAATGTTGGAATTGGCAAAGTTCTCGTTGCCAGCTCTTGTATCACCTGTTAAAGTACCTTGCCTGCGGCGGTCCGTTTATATTTTTATGATCCGGTAGTATTACCTCGTCATAGCATATTTTTTAATTAAATTTAGCAGAAGAAGAAAACCTTCAGGAAGAAGTGTTTGTGTATTATTTGTCTTATAGCGCCTTCTAGTAGAAATATCAAAAGTTGAAATGTTGATAGGTTATGAATCCTAGATATGTGAAAGTATTTGAAAATTTTTTTACTTCAAGGTAACCGATTTTTCACATTCTTTAACAATAATATAGCGGTCTTTGGTCACATTACAAGCCTACATTATAATTTTTGTAAGTGTAGTAGTATTTTAATAAAAAGTACCCATAATTTATGTTTTCAAGTGAAAACGTAATTTTATTTTGAAGTTATGACGAAAATCGTTAACTTGAATTTCAAAAATAAATTATATACATAATTTTAAGTTTTTTTGTTACTATTTGTAAATGAATTGCCCTAATTGCAAATAAAAGAAATAACTCAAACCAAAAAAAACTGATTATTGGCTATGAATTCAGCAATACGTTTTGTAATCATAAGTGTATTTATATACACTAGAGCCCCGACTTGCGTCGTCCCGATTTGCGTCGTT
>CM037855.1:50950825-51112364 GCA_021234595.1 Delia radicum | reverse complement strand
CTAACCACCTTCCTTTTTCCTTTTGAGTATATTTTTAAAAATCTAACGCTGGTAAATGCCAGCCGATAAAAAGATATAGCTACTTTTTCAATTAAAGGCTTGGTTTATATAAATTTCGTTAGTCTTAAGTATTTGATTAAATAAAGAATATCGTAAACTCAGATACTGAAGCGACAGAACTAACTGATAACTATCTAATATTAAATTTGTTTTGCCAAAATCCAATTTGTTTTCTTAAATAATGAAAATATTTGCTGAATCAGCCATGAATGATCTTAAAAACTTGTAGCTCAGAGAAAAAAAAAATACAGTTATTTTGTGCTTAAGTTCATGCATATAAGAATATATATAATATTCGAAATTATGCCTTTAAGATAGTGAATTATAAAGGAAAACAGAAATTTTTTTCAGCAACAAAACGTTTTTATGTGAAATGAAAAATCAAATGATGATGAACTATGACATTTCATCGGAATTTTTTGATTTTAAAATTTTTGATTCAGCTAATAATACTAAATTGCGGTCATAATTACAATTTTCATAGAAACAGGGCATTAAGAGAACATTTGTTCAAGGATTTTACAAAAAACATATATAAGGTTAGGAATACACAATTAATGTCCTTTACGATGACACCCAAAATTTCATTATTATGGCAGAAACTATTTACATAGGATATTAATACTTAAAATATTTTAGAAATACGTGTTTCTCTGCTATCCCAAGGACAATTTCCGTCAAATTCTGGACAATATTAATTATAATAACACTGTGCAACAAGAAAAACATCCCGTACCACTCCAACGGAAAATGAAAGTAGACCATTAGTAGACTAAACCCCCAAAGGGTTTTTGAAATCTTTGCTCTTGTTTTGTTTTTATAGACCCTTGAAGTTGACTCTTTTTTAGCATATTTTTACTATGGATGAAAATAATATGTTGAAATGTTTAAAAATAAATACAATAACGATGAAAGCGATTATGCTCATTTTCACACAGACTGGTTGGTAGCTTCTTTAGAAGTGTGGTGTTCAAAATGAGCCAAATCGGTCCAGCGCTTCAAAAGATATGAGTGAAAATGTAAGGCTTCCTCAAAATTTTTCATACAAATTTGCGAATTTTACTAAACTACGTGACCTTGTCCATTTTGAAAAAAGACATATAGAGGTGAACAGTGTGAATAGTGAATAGTATGAATATTTCACCTCGAATACTTTTTTCACCAAAATTATTTTTCACCTCAAACGTTTTTACACCTTGATATTTTTTACCTCATGATAATTACGTAATTGCGTGTACTGAGTTTGTCAAAGACGTCTAAAAATGAAGAATAATTATTATTCTTCCTTTATTTCTTTTCGAAAATGTATTACGGTTTTTAAAATAAAAGTGAATTTCGTGTAATTTAAAAAGAAACTGAAAGTTGGCGTTTCAAATTTGGAAATCAATGTGAATTATGTCAATGGGTTTAAAAAAAAATAAATGAGAGAAAAATTTATCGAGGTGACAAAACATCTCTGAGATTAAAAAACATTTTGAAATGTAAAAAAAATTAATTGTAGTAAAAAAATATCGAGGTAAAGAATAATTTTGGTGAAAAAAGTATTCGAGGTGAAATATTCAATACTATTCACCTCTATGTATCTGGTTACAAAATGTCCAACTTTTCTTGTAGTAAACAAAAATTTAGGTGAACAAAAATTTCGAGGTGAAAAAAGTTTGAGGTAAAAAAAAAAATTGTTGAAAAAAGTACTTGTGGCGAATATTCAACACTATTCACCTCTATATGTCTGGTTACAAAATGGACAAGTCACGTAATTTAGTAAAATTCGTCACATTTGTATGAAAACTTTTAAGGCAGGCCTTACATTTCACTCATAACTTTTGAAGCGCTGGACCGATTTAGCTCATTTTGAACGCCACACTTCTAAAGAAGCTACCAAACAGTCTGTGTGAAAATGAGCATCCTCGCTTTCGTCGTTATTGCATTTTATTTTTACACATTTCAACATTTTATTTTCATCCATAGTAAAAAAAATACCAAAAATATGCGAAAAAAGAGTCAACTTCAAAAGCCTATAAAAACGAAACAAGAGCAAAGATTTCAAACCCCATTGGGGGTTTTAGTCTACTAATGGTCTAATGGTCTTCATTTTCCGTTGGAATGGTCCGGGATGTCTGCCATGACCCGAAATTTGTTGCACAGTGTAATTTGTTTAAAAATTTAATTTTAAATGTCCTTTTGAAAGGATATAGAATGGGATATCGATAATCTGACTACGCAGTTTAGCTACATGCGGTCTCCTGTTTAACATGCATATAGATTTCCCATGTGTGGCAAATAATATTTAAAATTGTCGTACGGTGCTATATTAAATATCAAAGATAGGAAAAATTCCGTTTATTTTTGAACGCCTCTGATGACCAACTGTAAATATTTATATGTTGTTGGTGATACTTTCAGTTAATTGCCAAATAATCCAGCTCGAAATTGCCGATGGTCTGAAAAACCAAGCACTGTTTGCCAATGGTAAAACAAATAAAGTGATGGAAAAGCACGGATTTGAAACGCTCTGCCAGCTTTAGTAAAAAATGCGTTGCCAGCACAGGATTTAAAAAATTTACAACCGTTAAAATGATAAAAGCAATGCACAGCCCCTGTTTACAAAGCTTTTCCAATGGTGGCCAAAAGTGCTGAATTTACTAAATTTTATGGATGGTAACCGATTCGAATGCTGGTATCGGTAACGCTATTTGCTTCTATTTCGGTAACGGGTTTTTGGGGGTAACAATGTTTCAGTTGTTTCGGTAACGGTTTTTTTAGCGTTAACGGTATTTTAGCGGTATTTTAGTTATTTTGGTAACGTTATTTAGGGATAACGATTTTTCATTTATTGCGGTAACGGTATTTTAAGGGTATCGTTATTTATTTATTCAGGTAATGTTAATGCACACCAATATTTTTAGCCTCGTTATGGCCGAGTTTTAATGATTGGCTAGTTTATGAGCAAACTTTAGAAAACTATATAATTTACAGCAATTTTTATTTTCAGATCTTGTTAGATTATTTCGGTAACGGTATTTTTAAGGATAGCGTTATTTGAATTATTTCGGTAACGGTATTATAGCGATAACCGTATTTTATTTATTTCGGTAGCGGTATTTTAAGTGGTTTGATATTTCAATTACATCGGTAACGGTATTTTCAAATAATGATATTTCAATTATTTCGGTAACGGTATTTCAGGGATAACGCTAGTTCGTTGAAAGGGGTTTGAATCGGTAACGGTATTTTAGCGGTATTGTCTGCCATCCCTGCTAAATTTAAAATCTTTATAAAATTAAAAATTATAAAATGAAATTGTAATTTATGATCTGAAGTTGAGAAAATTATGTATAGTTTCTGCACTTAAAGTTTACTTAATTAACAGGGCTCTAATTCCCGCAGTCGTGATCGAAATAATTTCGTATCGGAATTAATTTCGATAGTTCGAAATTTTCTGATGATGGCACTCGTTAAGAATCGAAACGATTTTATGTTTCAGTGTTAAAAAAGGAAAATCTTAAAAAGTTATACAACACTGTACAAATGTAAAAGACTAATAAAAAAAGGTAAACAAAAAACATATGTTTAATTTTTCAACAACCACAAAAAAAATTTCAAAGTGAAAAAATATTTTAAAAACTAATTTAAACAAAAAAAAAAATGGATTCAAGTTTCTTTTTTTATTCATCATCATCCGAATCTGACTATGAGCAAGATTTGAATAAAATTAGAAAGAAAATTCGTGATTCCAGCGACCCATTAAAATTGTCAAATTTTGAGTAAGTAAATAATTTTTTTTTTTAATTTGATACAAATTTTACTCGGGTTCCACCAAAAATTCAGTTGGCTGCAACATTATCCTTTTTGGCAACAAGCGGTTTTCAACACAATGTTGGAAACGACTCCTTAATTGCATTTAGCCAAAGCACTCTTTGTAAAATAGTAAACAGAGTTTTGAAAGAAATGGAACGTAAGCTATGTGGAAAATTCATAAACTTTTCGCCCCGAAATAGTGATGAATGTAAAGAATACTTCATGAGAAAATACAAACTGCCAGGAGGTTTGTGAAATAAATACTTTTATATAAATACTTTTACAATTTTTTTTTGTTGCTATTATTATTAGTAATTGGGTGCGTGGACGTTACACATTTTGGTATGCAGAAACCATCTTTGAATGAACACACATTTTTAAACCGGAAGTGTTTCCATAGCCTTAACTCTATGATTGAATGTAAAAATAATTATTATACCTATACAATGCGTAATTTGATTAAAAACGTTTCTTTAAAGATATGTGACCATAACTACAAAGTATTAGGCATTAATTCAAATATGGAGGTGCCGCACATGATTCGTTTGTATGGAAGGAATCAAGAGAAAGAGATAACCTGGAAGAAGAGTATAACAATCAATTAAGAAATTTTTGGCTCTTAGGTAAGTATTGCAATGATCATTAACGACCTTAATTTAACTCGAAAATAATCGGCATAACATACTTCAATATTTCTTACATTGGAAAGTTATTCTTCTGACATCCAACAACAAACAAAAACCCTCACTGAGTTTTGGAAAATTAGCTCGATTTTTTTATGACCTAAAGTTTTCCGGCTTAAATAAAGTTTAGCCGCCCTCTTGAAAATTGACAAAAATTTGGTCCCTCGACTAATATTTCGACGATGGTAAAAATTCCGGGGGGAGGGGCCCAAAGATGAATAATTTGTTTTGCGCTTAGAGCCAAAAGTTGTGAACGGATCGGAATGATTTAAGCACTGTTGGAAAGGTAATTTATCTTTCCAAAAGTGGTAACATTTCATTAACGCATTACAAACGAGTTTACAATTTTGTATTTTTATTGCGTTTTTTCATGTTTTTTTACCATCCGCATCATCAGGATGGAATTTAATCAATTTTGGATAGATTTGATTTGTTCCAATGGTTGATTACAGTCCTTTATTAAACTTTATTGAAGTCTACTAAACCGGCGTTGAAAGGTTAAAATGTTTGTACGAATATTTTTTGCATCAAATTTCAAAACCAGAAGGTTTGTCGAAATATATGAAATCTAAAAATAATTAGATTGTAACGTATGTTTTTTTTTTATTAAACGCCGTTTTTTGTAGACTTATTATTTATTATTTTATTTATTATAATTATTTAAATATTTGTTTTTTTAAGGTGATTCGGGTTATCCACTTGAACCTTGGTTGTTAACCCCCTATCGAAATCCCTCAACACGGTTCAGTGGAATCTCATTTTAATGACGTTCACTCTAAAGCAAGATGTATTGTCGAAAGAACAATAGGTATACTAAAAGGTCGATGGAAAATTCTAATCCACGATAAAAGAAGCCTGGTATATACCAGAAAAGGTAGCGCTATTTACAAATGTTTGTGCTGCGTTACATAACATATGCATCGAATTCAAAGTACCAAACTACAAGAACGTACAGCAACTCCCTGTTGAAATCAACATACCCGAAATAGATGTTGGTACGGAAACACAAATTACAAAAATTGGGAAAACAATAAGAGATAATATAAAAATTTCCTTATGTACAAATTAAACAAAAATATTTTTATGAATCAAATTAACAATGTTTAAATTTATTATATGTATACAGCAGTGTTCGAATTAATAGTAGCAACTAAAATGTGTCAATACATTAAAATTTTGAAAGAAATGTCTTCAAAACAAAAACGTGTATTTTAAACAACTTAAAGTGCGCTGTAAAGACTTTATATAGTTTAAATTTAAGTTCAATCCCGTCCATATTGGGTAAATAAGAAATGATATTCAAAAGTCGAACTGAAAAATAAAATTATGTATTTTAAACTTTTTTTTAGATTTTTTTTTTAAATATTAAGAAGTCGATTTTTTCGAATAGCTCTTATTAAGTTATCTGATAATTCTTTTTTACCGAAAAAAACTCAAATTGTGCAAATAACCCGTTTTCAGAGCTACACATTTTTTAAACTAAATTTTTTGTTAACAAAGAAAATCTTTTATTATTTATTAGTGGTGTTAACCTTAGTACTCTATACTAATGAAATAAAAACAAACAAAAAATAATACCTTTGTTAACAAAAAATTGTTGGTCAAAGAAATTGTAAGTCTAAAAAGGGGTTACTCGCACAATTTTTTTTTTTTGGTAAAAAAGAATTATCAGATAACTGAATATGAGCTACTGACCTATTACTTAAAATACAAAATTGGGAATTAAAAAAATCGATTTCTAAATATTTAAAAAATAATTAAAAAAAAAATTTAAAAATACATAATTTAGTGTTTCAGTTCGACCTTTGTGTCTCATTTCTTATTTAATCAATATGGACGGTATTGGAATTATTTAAAGCTAGATAACTTATCTAAACAGCAATTTTTATTTGTTTAAACGATTTTTGAATTGATACACAATTCTTCGTTGCTCCTTTTACTTTAAACACACATGTAAAAAAAGAAAACATTCAGTATGAATAAAAAGAAATAACAATTCATTTAAAATTAAATAAAAACCAAAGAAAAACACTACAATAGAAGTTTCATTTTCTAAAAAATGTAAATAAAAAATATAATCAATTGTTAGCTTTTCAAGTTCCTTAGCACGTATTTGGAGTTCAAGACTTTTGATTTGCATATCTATATCATGTTCATCCTCCTTCATTTTTAAAGACTTGTTTTTTATTTCGAGTAGTTTATCGAATTTCTTAAGAACCTCTGTGTGGTACTCTTCATGGGATATAATATTTTGTTTTAACAAACTTGTTTTGGTTTCTCTTTGTCCTTTGCTTGTTGTTGGCAGTTCCTTTTGCGATAATTTTACTTTTTTTGGAAGTGGTTCTTCTTCTTCCTCATCTTCTAAATCCAAACAATATGAAAAGCTATCGTCCATTGCTTAATTTTGGGATTCACATTCTAAAGAACGTTTAGAATTTCCTTCTTTTCTTTTAGGCGTAGACCCGAAGCTCTCAATACCTTTCAGACCCTCAACAGACACATGTAATCCTGCTGCTTCAACTATTTGCTCCTCTGCATGTGTCAGAACTTTCTCCTTATAGGGACCTCCGCCGGTTCTTCTTTTTGAAGACTTATTAAAAGAAAGCTTCTTTTTCACCATTTGCTTCTGATCGGCATAAACCTATATAAAAACGTACACCATTAGGGAATCGAAAATATAATTTTATTATCTTACCTTGCGCCAGGATTTGGAGTCTTTAGATGGAGGCCCAGAAAAATTAAGCTTGGTCGTCAAGTCCTCCCAAAGTCTGTTGGCTGTTGCTTTGCCTTGTGCACAATTTGGCAAAATACCTTTGGCCAAGTCCGAGTGCTCTTCCATAAAATTAGCAAGTGCCTGCTTTTGCGTTGCATTTATTTTTGTTATATTTGACCTAAAATTATTAATTTATATTCAATTAATAAAATTTACAAAAAATTTAAAAATATTAACTTACATATTCTTTTTTTCCAAATTTATAATTTTCAAAAACGTTAACTCGATAGATAATTTGCTAACGAGTACAATATCGTATGGTTGCGTTTGAGTACTCGCACGTTATCGAGTAACATCATTAGAAATTTCGATACTTTTTACTCGATAACGGCTGAGAGCATCCCAAAAGAAAAAAATTCGCACGTTCGAGTAGAATTTCGATCGCTATCGACTCCGAGAATTAGCCCCCAGACCTTCGGCACTTCAGGATTATCATCACTCCAAATACGGCAGTTTTGTTTATTAATGTACACATTTAACAAAAAGTGAACTTCATTGATAAAGAAAATTCGCTTATGAAAATCGGGATCAACGGAAATCTTGTTTTGGTCCCATTCACGGAATCTACGCTTTGCTAGGTGATCGTGTGGCTTCAATTGCTGCACGAGTTGGACAGCTAACAAAATGGCCGCCAGTTAAAAAAGTGTTGCCAACTTAAAGTTCTATACCTGTATAAAAAACACCCTTTATTTACAGCATTTTTATTTTCAGATCTTGTTAGATTATTTCGGTAGCGGTAGTTTAAGGATAGCGCTATTTCAATTATTTCGGTAGCGGTATTTTAAATGTTTAGATATTTTAATTATATCGGTAACGGCAGTTTACGGATAACAATATTTATATTATTTCGTTAACGGTATTTTAGGGATAACGGTAGTCAGTTGAAAGGGTTTTGAATCGGTAACGGTATTTTAGCAGTATTGCCTGCCATACCTGCTAAATTTCCAATCTTTATAAAATTTAAATTATAAAATGAAATTGTAAGTTATGATCTGAAGTTGAGAAAATTATGATGCCTTAGTTAGTACTAAGTATAGTTTCTGTACTAAAAGTTTTTTTAAGTACTAAAAGTTTATTATTTTCCATTTTGCGATTTTATCAAAAAAAAAATATTTTGTTGTAATTTCAATGTATTTGTAACTGTTTTTAAAAATTGCGCTGCAGGCGCTGCATATTATAGATCCTAAAAGTAATATAATTTTTGAAATCCTGAGGAAATTTCCTTTCATTAGAGTATCCACACTTGTATTTTACTACAAGTACCGGTTATTAGGTTTTGCTCCCCTTAACCGAAAATAAAAAAAAATTCTTTTTTAATTCTGGAGGGGACCACCTACTTTTGTTGTTGGAGAACGTCCCATAAAAGAGCTGTTTAGCCCATTTTTATAACAACAACTACAATAATTAAAATTTTTACAATGCCCTGGGCAATGCTTTACAGTGCACTGGGGAATGCTTCTCTGAAATTTTTTTACAGTGATACCACACTTGCCTATTGTGTCTTTGGAAGAAATGCCATAACTATCAAAAAAACTCAAAATGGGGTCATATTTGACCCTAATTTTCAACTATTAAACCTTCAAGATAGCACATTAAAAAACAGGTCAACTTTAGATTTATGTCCTTTATAAAAATCATTCAAATCGGAGTGTACACTTCGGGATAGTTCCCTTGTTAGTGCTAGCTTATGATAAGAATAATTTAATAAAAATAATATTCAGTTATTTTCAAATTCACTTACAAAGGGAGTCTTCCGATGTGTTCTTTCTTATCTTAATGAAATTTGGATATGTAAGGGACACATATTTTTTTTTGTTGCCCAATCTCATGTTTAAGGGATAAAGGTAGATCCAAAGTTAATAAAATTTTGTACGGAAACATATCTGAAACTAATAAAATTCAGATTTTTTTGAACGAAGTTTGATGTACTTGAGAAAACGCAAAATGTTGATATTAATATTGCCTATGTAGAGTGCTAGTCTTTGAAGAAATTGGAAGCTTTTTTATTCTTTTATAAATTTTAAATGTCTCTAAGAAAAACTACAAATTTTAAATGATTTATTTCAAATTAATTTTTTTTTAATTTACATTGCAAAAATTAAAATTGTGTGTTATTTTTCTACATAATTTTATTATTTGAAATAATAAATACAAAATTTTATAATAATTATTTTTACAATAAAATTATAATTAGTACGTTTTTCTATTAATGTTTTTATTAATTTATTAATTGGTTTACCAATGCTTTGCCAACGGTTTAAATTTATTTATTTTTGGTACTGGCGAAGCACTCATTGCTAGTTCTTTGCCAATGCTTTAAAAAAGAAGTGGAAGAAGCCAATTGTTATCATTTAAATCTTCAGAATCCAACGCTCATACCACCGTTGAAACCACACGGTTGCCGTTCGTATTTTTCTAGCTTCATAAAAATTTCATAAAATTTAATTTTTTTTTGAGATATTCACGAATTAGGGATTTTTTTTTTTTTATTTTAATATCTTTTCTGCAAAAAAAAATGTTTTTGTGTAACACTGTTTAGAAAATAGGATTTGATATTTAAAATAAAATTAAGTAATTTTTCAAACATTGTATATTTCTTACAAATTTGTTAAAAACCTCCAAATTTAAGCGGAGAGTAAAAACGAACTATAACAAATTTTGGAAAAACAAAAAATACGTAAACTCCATATTTCCTAGGAGAATATAAGTACCAGGTTCTACGAAATTTGAAAGGTGTGTCGAAAGTTTTTAAAAGCTCCCTACACAAAAATATTCCTTGATATAATATTTCGAGGTATACAGGATTTTAAAAATATATTTATGTGAAATATCAGTATCACAGCAACGGTATGGAACCACACAATTGTTTTTTGAAAAATCTTTGATAAGTCCTGCTTTTAGGGATATTCAATTATAAATTAATCTGGTAAATCGAAGAATAAAATTGAAAACTCAAAAATTAATAAGTAAGTATAATAAGTATTAGTGTCCGACCGAACAGTTCGGCCAAAAACCTATATTTTGTCGGTTTTTTTGATATCTAGAGGCAATGATGACAAATTTTGGTATTGGAAACATGTTTGTTAAGCCGATTTAATTCGATTTTGTGTATAAAATTTAAGAGAAAAGCCGAAGTTTAGGTATAAAGTTAAAAGTTCGGCCGCCGAACTATTTTCAATTTGGCCGAACTTTCTGAGGCCGAATAGTGAATTCATTGCTTAACTACAGGACTTTTCTTCAAATTTGACACTCAAAATAGCATCTAATTAGCCCAATAAACATTTTTTCATCCGCCAAATTTGTCCATAATTCTTTAAAATACCGAATACAGACCAAATGCATTTTCTGGCCGAACTGTTCGGTCGACACTAATAAGTATACACTCACAATACATTTTCTGTTACCGATTAAAGTTTATTATAAAGTCTTACGTACGTTTGTTTTCCAATACAGGATCAATTATAGAAATATTTTTTCAACTTTTTCTATCGGTAGATTTAAAAAAAAAAAAAACTATGGAAATATACGTTCTTTTGATAGTAGTTAAATATTGGCAGTTAAATTTCGAATTTTATTTTTTCTCTTTCAAAAAAAAATGACAATTCTCATAAAATTTTTTACAAAAGAGTTAGAATTTACAAGAAATTCAAACATACCAACACAAGAAACATACAAACAAACACAAACATTGGCTTGTGGATATGTTCTATTTTGCAATCACAAAAAAAACTTTTAAATTTCAAAAACAAAAGATGAATATCGTTTTTTTGTACGTTTGTCCGTTAAATATTAAAGGTAGTTTTAAAAGACTTTCTGTTGTTTTTACTAATTGTATCTGTTATTTAAACAATGTTTAAAAACAAATATCAATATTCAATGTAATGGTAAATCATTAATCCTTTTTTTAGTTGTGTTTTCAGTTAATTTAATTTGTATTTTAAGTATTTTTTAACGCAATAATATTGTGAGTGTATGTATGTTTACAATGATTCAAATTTTCAAACCCAAACAAATATACATTTGCAATTTTAAAATTTTTAGATATTATGTTTGGGACATGCAAACATACTTATAATAAACATATTTGGTGCGGTTAAAATCCGAAACCAGTGCCAACAATTACCGTGAATGGCGAACGCTACAGGCAAATGATTCGTGATTTGTTTATTCCTCATGTCATTGAACATCATTTGGTGGAGAAATGGTTCCAATAAGACGGCACAACAGTGCCATACGGCGCGTGAGCCAATCCTTTGGTGACAGAATTATGGAAATGTGGAATTGACACCTTTAGACTACTTTTTGTGGGGGTACATCAAATTTCTGTTCTATGCTGATAAAGCAGCAACGATTGATCATTCAGAAGCCAACATTCGACGAACTATTGACGAAATAAGATATTGTATGCTCGAAAAGTTTATACAAAATTGGACCGACAGAATGGCGTTAATAAGGAGCAATCGCTTAGGTCATATGCCAGAAATTATATTTAAATATTAAAAGTCATGAAATTTGTGAGCTAATAAAGCCAAAATTTTGGTCATTCCATTAACTTTGTTGTGTTTTATTTTTAAAGAAAATTCTATGCCTCTAAAAAAACACCCTATATTTGCATCCAAACAAATGTGTCCAAACATATAAATATATTTATGTTTACAGGGAAACATAATTATATTTGCTAGCAAACATGTTATATTAGAGTTATGGGAAACAGAAATGTTTTCCAAACAAAAGTATATTACCAGCATTTATATTTCCGGCAGGTCGTTTTTTTCTGCGTGTATTTTTTGTCGCATCAGTATTTGAGACTATAATATTCCTTATTTCCTTAAATATTTAAATTAAACGAAATATGAAAAAAAACAAAGCATTATATTCAAATAAGTACGTCTTTTATCTATAACCGTTTAGAGAATATGATTATGAGCTTTATTTTTTTTTACAGTTAGTTTTGGCCGACACTGTACATCCTAACATAAGTACATATCTATGAGTATAGAAACGAGTAAGAAAGAATTAGCTTATGTCAAACATGTTTATTTAATACGTATGAAATGTAAGAGTAGATGTGTAATTGACTCAAACCCACTAATTTATACAGAAAAAACAAAAAAAAAAAAAAGAACAAGCTAAATAACAAAATTTTGAGATGCCTCAATAAGTACTCAAGCTTGCGTAAGATATACTCACGTGTAAAAAGAAATCAAATAATTTTTAAATAAATATGTGCGCAGTGCACAAATATTAAATTTGAATTAATTATGGAATAAATAAATTTTTAATAATTTTAAATATTATGCCTTCCTTCAAAGATTTTAAGCCGTTGAATAATTGCAATTTTTCCTATATTGGCAATGCCAAAATTACGTTGATTTTCAGCGCTTAAAACAGTTGATTTTTTTAAATGGCAAATTAATGCAATTTTTTTTGGTAATATTGATTGGCAAGGAAACACACAGTGGTGAACCCACAGAGTTAAATGAAAATTTATACAGAAAATTTTACGTTTTTTGTGTTTTTGATCAAAAGTCAGGATTCGGCATACGAAAACTCGGCATTTCAGTTCAAAAATCGCGGTATTGTTTTGTATAAAAATTCGGATTTAAAAAACAGGAAAAAAAGGATTTAAGACCATACATGGTAATTTTTTATTGCCATTGAAATTTTATTAGCGTTAATTGATACTAGGGGTGCCGATTCCAATCTCGAAAATCCAGGGTTATTCTCAATTTATAAATCCCGGAATTTTTTTCAGAATATCACGGGATTTTCAATATTTTAATTTGCCTTTGTGATTACATCTTTGTATATATGGCACACGGTTAAACAACGAAAACAAAAAATAAAACTAACAATTTTGAAAATCATAATTCAGCTTTAATAATATTTCACAAAAGTAAATAAATTTAATTGGTTGAAATAAAAATGTAATAACTAAATATTTTATATGCAATATTTAGTTATTAAATTTCCTTTGAAGGAAAAATTTTAATCATTTTTTAACCTTCCGATATAACTCAATTAAAATACTTTTGCATTAATAGACTGATAAGAATAATATTTTATTTTCTAAGATCATTAATAAATTTAATTTTACTTCTCGTAAATTTATTAAAGATATGTCATAGATACGCTGAACATTTTTCAACCAAACTTCGCAGATATATAGAAACTTGCTTTTTTAAGAATTTTATGATTTTTTCCTTCTATTGGAAATATTTGCAAACAAAGTTAAAACTTTTAAAGAATAGAAATAATAGACGGTTAAAGATATTTAAAAAATATTTATTTTGTATAATCTTGTGAACAAATCTTCCCAGTCAGCAACTGCCAATGATACGAAAAATGAAGCATTGGCACTGGCTAACCGAGGAATTGTAAATATATTACTGGCAGCTATCCAATTTGACCTTAACCCTCTAACTGGCAAACGATGTTTTGCAACGAAATTCATACCATTTGCTCCAATTGAAAACCAAATAATAAGTTCTTCAACAAAATTGTTTATCATTGCATATAAAAGAGAAGTTTTGAGCAACAAATATTTCTCATACCAAGACATAAGCACGCTCGAAAAACTATTTTTTTTCTGTTCCTATTTAAGAAGATCTCGCGATTTTCGCTTTTTAAAAAAAGCGAAATTAGGCGAAAAAGTATCTAAACTGCAATTTATATTGTTCAAATTTCAACGCTTTGCTATTAATACTTAATATCTTCTTTCTGCAAAATTTCATAAAAGTCCGTCTATTAGTTTATAAGTTAAGACGATATCCTTTAGACGAATCTTGATAAAATTCTTGGACAAAAGTAAGGACTTATTATTAAAGATAAAGCTTCAATCTTACTTATATTTTATTATAAAGAGTTTTCAGTCACTTAAATTATACCACGGTCAGTGATTGCACAGAAAAATTTCATATAGACGCAATCGAACAAATAAAAACATAACAAATATTACATTATTCAAAAATTCAAAAAACAGGGTCACTGACGAAGGTTCAATACCAGAAACTGCGCATGTCTGATTCAGAAAACATTGAAATTTGCAAATGTAGTTATGATTTCTAGAAAATACACTCATTCTTCTCTACCACGCCTTTCACAATTGGGTTTTTAGATTTTTAAAAATTATGTTTTTTTAAAAATATGTAATCAGTTTTCAAATTTTACGAAATTTTGATATTGAAGCTTTCTCGCTACCAAACCGTGGACGGCACACAAAAAAGTTCTTCGCAAAATATTTAGAAATTTTGTTTTCTTTCGGAATATAATAATTTCTAAGTATAAAACGCTCCTTTGACGCATTTGTGATAAATTTATGAAGACTGCCCTGAGGCAGCTTTGCCTCATTGCAAATTGGTTTTTAAAATCCGTTAAAAATTTACTGAGTTATAAAACTTTTTATAAAACCAAATTTTTGCAACAATGTCTGCATAATGTTTTCGTGTTCATTGTAATGCGCGTTCTACCTAGTGAAGCTAATAGAATGATGCAGGTAATATTTTCTAAACACACAAATGGGCACATAATAGAAAATTGGTAGAACAGTTTTCGCCAAACTTTTTTGCTTGAGAGCGGAATTTGTCAGTTATACAAAACTTTACATTCCGCTAAATTAAAATTTGATTTTACTGGGGATATTCTAGTAAACTCATTAACGCCGAAATAAAATCTGCCGAAGACTATGTAGCAAAGATATATTTTTATGATAGGCAAATGTGTCGAATAGGATAAAGCGAAATGAAATTTAAGAAAAGTTGAAAGATGTTTTTGTAAAGTGCCAAGCAAAAAGTAAAAACCGATTCCCTAATCGAACCGTTTCGAAATTGGGTATCACAAAATTTGATTCAAGAGATTTAATTAAGGCCATTAGATTAGACTAGAGTGGCACTATGCACCGCTACCAGAAGTTGGTATTTTGTGCTGCCAGCGAATACACCCTATAGGTTCAGGCTCCCTACGAAACCAACTATCCTACCAGGTAAACAATTCCAAACGTCCGATGGCGTCACTATTCGACCACCAAAATAACGCACCCTCCTGTCGGAGAGCCTCGGACATTTGCAGAGAACATGCTCTGAGGTCTCGGGTTCCAATTCACAAAACCTGCACGTATCCGTTGGGGATCGTCCCATCTTGTACAATTGATACCTAAGGCCACGGTGTCCCGAGAGGTAACCCGTCCCGGGTCCTTAGTTCGCCCCTTGTCATAGACAAGAGTTTCCGCGACCTCTCCCCAGAGGGGAGATATAAACAGCCTCGCCTGTCGCTGCCCAGGCGATCTGGCCCAATAGGCCCCCAAAACTCCGACTCCCTCCATCTTCTGAGCCTCTCTCTGACATACAATAATGCCATAAGTGAAGCCAAAATAAAATTAGGTATTCATGTATTTCTTTCCAAATCTACTCTTTTTTTATCGTTTTTATCTGTGCTAATGAATTTTAGGTATTTTCATTGGGCCTAAAATTCGTAAAATTATGAGAAATGAGAACTTTATGAACGACCTAAGTGCCGTTGTTGCACTATATGATAATTTTATGGGTAATCACAGAAGCGACGACTATGTAACGGTTGCTAATGAGTTTTTAAGGGCGTATGGCGAAATGGGCTGCAACATGTCCATAAAAATTAATTTCCTGCATTCACATTTAGACCTCATTCCAGATAATCTCGGCCAGTTCAGCGATGAACACGGCGAACATTTTTACTAAGAAATTGTTACAATGTAAAAACGTTTTAACATAAAAATGATTTCAGAATATTGTTGGTCACTTCAACGGGATACTGATGATGCTGAATTAAAAAGAAACGGTCAAGCAAACATTTTTGAGTGGAATGGCCAAAAACTGTATTTTTTACAAATATTTTGTGTTAATAAAAAGTTTAATAACTCAGTTAATGTTTAACCGATTTTTAAATAAAGAAAAAAAGTTGTAAAAAAGTCTCCAAAATTGAAAAAAAATTTGTTTGCTGGTGAAATTTACACAGATTTTTGAAGGTAACTTAAATACCATATATAACATTCGAAAGTTCTCGCTTTCTTATTTCGCTGAGAAATCGCATGATATTCAACTATGTTACTGGCTTATACGTGCATAAAGGTACGCAAAACGGGTTTTTACTCCTAGCCAGAATTAAAAAAAAAAAAATTAAGAAATTGGTAAGTATTAATACATATTTTCAATGACAACACACCAAGCCAATCAGAAATGCAATAAAAAAAATAAGGTGACAACACTGGCAGTGGGCCAAGCTTTCAAAGTTAAAAGACATGTGAATTTAAGTCAGGCTCAAAACTGTTTTACAATTATATTATCAGAAAAGTTTTAAATTGAAACTATAATATAATGGAAATTGATATTCAATGTAAGTAGTTTAAAATCATTATTTTTCAATTTTATTTTTATTGAGTGTTGTGGTAATGTGGATTTTAGGTAACATAACCTTACTCTTTCGCAGAAAAAAAATTATATGTGGGCATGAATGGGTATGCAGTTTTTAACGTGAAAGTGTTTATCGAGATGTGTATAATTAGTTGGAACTTAGAACCAGTTCTATAACTGGTTAAGAGAGCCCGTTTCCAAAGCAACCTGTTCCAGTTTGGAGGCAAATAAAATAAACTCCATATAAAAGAATCGGTTGTAGAAGAGAATTTAGAACCTGTTATAATACAGTATAAGTTGTTCTGCAACCTGTTATTTGGATTTAACTATTTTACTGGGTGTATTCATGGTTTTGTGCAAGTTTTTTTATTAACACTCGCGAAATTCTTTCCGACTTTATTTGTACAAATATTATAAATTTTAGAGCTTAATACAAAAGTTGAAAAAAATATAAAAACTTTATTTTGCACTTTTTTCAACATTGTTGTTTATTTTTTTTCAACCTTTTCTAAAATAAAAATAACTTTCTGAAACAAAAAAATAATATTTGATTTTTTGTGGAAAAAAATAAAAAGTTCGTTTTAAAATGTTCAAAATCGGCTGTCTGGTATTTAACATAGAAAATTAAGAGAACATATATTAATATAAAAATTGTATGTATAAAAAACTTCGTTGAAACATGCAAAACTTTAATGAAATTTTGCGACAATCTGGCATATAAGTGAAAAAACACCATTAGAATCAGCGTGTCCGAAATATTTTTGATCAGTGATCGGCACTCTTGGACTTAGGGGTTAATTTTGTAGCGCTGTGTAATGAACAGACAAACAAAAATTATAAAAACCGAAAAAAGCTAATCACAAAAGATAATTTATTTTAACGATTCGCATAAAAACCCTAAGAGACAAGTATTTAGCTGCCTATTTTCATGTTTAAGGGTTAAAAATGTTAATTAATGGTCTTTGTATGCAAATATGTCTGAAATTTACTAAAATAAGACTTATGTGTACAACAGGAAAAAGTAATCAAGAAAAGAAAGAATTTGATACTCATACTGCCTATATTGTGGACCCAAAGTGACCACGTTTTTTAAATTATATGAAATATAGGAGAATATAGCTCATCGGTAAAAGTAGCATAAAATTTTAACGGTTACCTATATAGGAAAAAACCTCAGACACGCCTTTGATCCAATTTAATAGGCATACTTTTATGCTTAATCCAACTTCCAATTCCTTAACAACGTTTTAATGTCAATTCAAACACATTATTTGAATTACAGGAATACTTGAAAGTTTTTGGATATATTTTGTATACCATCGAATATGTCGTCAGAAACCCATTCATTTGATGCTCAATTTGTCCGTAGGTGGTTTAAAATCGAATTAAAATTTAAACCGGCTCATATTTGACCCCACTCAGTAACCCCTAATTATGAGATTGGGCAACAAAATCTCCCTTAAAATTTCTTCTTTACAACATACCCAAAGTTTATTAAAATCTGAGGGTTGCGATATTCCACTTGTGATTTTTCCCAATTTTTTTTTTTTTACTATAGCAGAATGTTTATCAACTCTAGTAAAAATTTTAAAACAAGTTCAAAAATATAATATGAACAAACACAACTATTAAATTCGAAATAGGTCCAGAAATGACGCAAAATGTAAGCAAACATAAATATATTAGGAACAATTCACAAAAGTCTCTAAAAAAAATAAATTCTTTAGCCGCAAGAATTTTGTTGACTCCTGTTGTTTTGGGTATTTTTTTGAATAATTTGGAAATGAACCTTTTTCAACCTTTTTCAAAAAAAAAACTATTAAAAATATATTTTGTGCCTGATTTGTATACTCTTGTTGCTAGTTAAAAAGTTAAAAAATTGCAATTCAAGAATGCTATAAAAAAATCATATTAAATATTAAAAAAATAATATTAAATTATTATTTTTTTACTTGCATTTCGAACCACCCTAACAAATATGTTTAAGCACTTACTTTCTCATGAATGATGTTTGTATTAACTTTTTAAAGCAAACATTCTACAATATTATACTTTGCAGCTACTAGGTATATTAATGGTCATAAATTGACAACACTAAATTGGAATATTTATTATCTTAAACCAAAGATACGTGCCACCCTCTTCTTTTTTCTACATCCATATTATTAATTTGTAGTACTAATCTAAAATTGTTGAAAAATTATACTTAAACATGTCAATCTATGACCATCAATCTATCAGTCATACAAAATAAAGTTTATCTGCAACCAATAAGAACTGTTTAAAGTTAAATTTTACTGTATAGTATAGTTCAGTGTGAATTAAAATGCAATTAAAGTGAAATACGTGAAAATTTCAAATTGCTTTTCAAACTTATTGATAAACAAATGATTTCACTTTAAAGTGCAAACGATTAAAAACCATTACAAATTATTGCAGATATACAGACGATATTCGTGTGTTTTTTTCCATTAAAAAGTTATTAATAAAAAATGTACTTAACAATATTTAAATTGTGAGTTTTAAAAATGGATCATATGGGGGTTTTTATACATTTTAAAGTATTTTGTTTACTGAATATTGACATTTTAAATTTAGTAGTAATTTATGTGGTATAAAGTAAATATTTTAACTAGCGACTCTTATGGCCCTAATGCTATAGTCAGAAAGTGTTATTGTTTATTTAATAAACACTGACAACACAGTGTATTATGACTAGAGACTCTAGTCTATACGCTAACAATGTTTATTAGTTAAAAATTTTATATTTTTGATTTGAATTAGTTCAATTCTTCAAATTACTTTGTTTTAATTCTCATCAAGTAAATAACACAATACGGGTAAAGCGTTGATCTTTTTCCATCAAAAATTATAATTTAGGTAACTCTTTATCTTCGTTCCTCTTCATTGAAACATGAAAGGACATGTCAGTAATAAAGTCTGTATTGAATTAGCGGATGATGAAATTTTTAATTAATAAATAAAAATTGCACGGTTTTTTGTTTAACGAAAAACAAATGATCTTGAATAATTTTGCTCACATCATATTTTAACTTGCTTTTAAATTTTTTTCAACTACCCAGGTGAAAATGTTCATATATTGTCATATATTTCCACATATGTATATTAGACCGACTCATGAAAAAAATATTATTTTGTCCACCCTTTGAAATGTACTTTGGTTTGTTTTATGATCATTCCGAAAATATTCGGGTCTAGCATTGAGATCCCGTGAGCTGTACCGTTTTGCAAACAAGATATTTTTATTTTTAGTTTGATCGGGCAGTAATATATTTGAGCGATCTAATCGGATATTACTGGATGCCCTAATCTTTAGATAATCTTTGATAAGAATACATATCGTTCAATATCAAATGAGATCTGATTTTGTATTTGAAATGTGACTTTTTTGATCTGGTTAATTGTTTTTTTTTTTAATATTACTAAATACCCATTAGTTAAACTCTTCTACTTGCCGGTTAAATTCTGCTACTTGTATTTATTGTAGTTTTCAAGCTACAAACGAGTTTGTAATATTTATTTACCCTTCCGCTGAAATCAAGAAAATTTCAAATAAAATATAATGTGTTCTACACTTAGGAAATTATGTTGGTAAAGACGACAGCAATTGTAGTCAAAAACAAATGAAATTTCATTTAAAGAAAGGACGACTTACATTTCATTAAATTTAACTAACATTGTCAATTTGTTTTTTAATGTTCAAAAAATGACTAACAATTGTAGTAAAAATGAACCACATGGTAGTAAAAAATAAACATAAATTTACATATTTTTATTTTTTTAAATAACAAAAAACAACTGTAGAAAATGAATGTAAAATCATAAAACAGTCATTTGATGTGAGTTGTTTTTTTAAATGAACAACAAGTTTAGTTAAAAATTTTATTTGTTCTACAAATGACTTAATTTACATTAAAAATAAAGAAACTGTATTACAACCCAAACAACTACATATTTTAAAGCAGAAGTTCCCTGAGTGTATATGAAATGCAGAAAATTTCTAATTGAAATTGAAAATTTTCCTTTTTAATTAAAGAAGATATAAATCAATTATCAATTTTTTCTTAAGCTTTCACCCAGAAAACAATATCAATTGTGGCCACCGAATTTGTCACCGACGGAATTTTGGTGTTTACGACACCTATCTTCATATTAAATTAAATTTTTAGTCGAGAAAACTAAGATTTAGTTGTCTCATTCAATATTATATTCGACGTAATACTAATTACTTTCCACAAATTTTTTTTTATAAATAAAAAAAACTTTTTTATTTTTCAAGTATTGAACCGTGGCCTTCAGATTAATAGCCTACTCATGACACCACAATTACTTTTTATTTTTTTTTTAATTATTGGCTGTTTGAATATCTCGAGTAAAAAATTGTAAGATGAAGTCTAATATAATTATATCTCATTTTTTTTTTTTTTTTTTAAGAGAAGCAACACTCAGGAAATTCTTCCTATTTATTAATGTGTTGCTTTCTTTCGAAAGGGGATAGTGGAGAGATGAAAGGTGGTGAAAGATGAAGGGCTTTAAACATGGCAACACTGTAATAGCGCGAGATGATAAGTCTTAGAACAGAGTTGGCGAACTATATATTTTGTTAATAGCCCTGATTCATTATTTTACTTCGGTGGGGTTAAGTGCTATGGGAACACCGAAGGTGGGCGCAGCAATACATATAAGTGATAGAAAACTCATACACATTATTTTTCTAAATTAATGTTGTCGTCACCGGGAATCGAACCAGGGACCATCTGTGTAACAGTCCAACGCGCTAACCATTACACCACAACGCCCACCATTTAATCATTTTAATAAGTTCCTATACAAATTGGTCAGAAAAATGCGTCATATACACGTATCTAATTATATCAAATTAGATATAACTTGATACAATTTTATCCCAGTTTTATCAATATCCGGGACATTAAATTATATCTAATTATATATAAATATATCTGATCTGATAGTAGGTATGCTTTCTGTAACTTGAAGTTATGCTTAAACGTATTTAAGCTGAATATAATATCTAGAAATCAACAATTTTAAAGACCCAAATTATATAAAATAAATATTGCGAATTCTTAAAAATTATCCAGAATAAATTTAGTGTTTCGAAAATGTACCTATTTGTTTTATTTCAAATTATATGAAAACAAATATTTTCAGTATGACGTAACATAGAGTTTAGTAAGAATTAGCATGGGACCATGTATAATCATATCGATCACTACATATATTTGGATTATTATTATATGGCTTATGTACTTAGTTAAATATAGAGTAAGATTTGGCGACACATAATAATATCAAGTACCATATAAAAAATTATCTAAATAAAAATTATCAGATGTATTTGTATATAATAATATTAGCCGTAATGTGACTCCATTTAAAGTCAGATATGACTTAAGCCCTGTTGCTAGAACACGTTTTGCTTCACGTTCGTCTAAAAACAATAACAAAATACATGCAATGCAAAAACAAAATACATGTAGTCACCCGTTCGTGTAGAGGCGAACGTGTTGTAGAAACCAGGGGTTAATCATATTATATGTGCCTAGATATAACTATTTTTACTCCAGATTTTAGTATTTCATTTTAATTAAAAAAAATTTTTTTGCATTTATCTTTTAAATGTATAATTCAGTTGTTCAATGTGTCCAAGATAAATTTAATTTTCAATTTAAAATTGTCATTAAACCCTTTACATTCGATGTAAAACTAAATTTTATTATGATACCATATATTATTATGTGTAACATTGCATTAAGCCATATACAATTACATATGAAGTCATGATAATTAATATATACCATATGTAGTAATATATGCCTTATCTACGGTTATATCAATCGATATATGTTCGAAAAACAAAATTCAAGGTAAAGTTATATATAATCATATGTGCCAACACATATGTCCATACTAAGCTATATATTTTTCTATAATGTTATATTCAATAATATATGATTGTATATCAACTTTTTTACTGGGGTACACATATATGATTCCATACATTACATATATGTTTATAAATGTCCACACCCGAAATCCCACATGCTCATACATGGAACCATATATGAGAATATATGATCATATATAAACTTTTTCACCTCTTTATTGAAGTTTGTCAGACTATGCGTTATTAATTTATTACTAGTTCAATATATTTGAACTTTTATAAATATTTCCTAACTTAAATTATGTGTTTGCAATAATGATTTTTGCTACCGTTTTTTTATGAATAGAAGGAAAATATTTTTATAATTAAAAGAAAAAAACTCTTAAACAAAAAAATAAAAATGCTTAAACAAACTGTCGATGTTCATTTTGTTATTTTATCGAAGAACAATAAACACGACAAAATGGACGTAAAAAGAGCAGCGACAAATATAATGATAAAATTGTTCTTCTTTATTAGCAGACTTTTTAATAGGGTATTCATAAAAATTTAATAAATATTAAAAAAAAATAAATAAATTGAAGGGCTTATTATAAAAAACTGGATAAGAAACATACTATTTTTACAGGTTTTTGAATTCAAAGTTTTGATTTAATGCATAAAGTATGACTTTTGAAGGACTTTTGTTCTCTAGAAACTTTTATTAAGTGTATAAGTAAGGCTTTAGCAAATACTTAGCAATAGGTGACTATAAAACAGATAAAACCAGCAATAAACGAAATGTGGCTTATCAAGTTTTTGCATTAAGTTCTTCAATTATAAAAAATATTTGTTATGTTAAGTTTGACTACTTTAAAAATTTCAGCGTTTCCATATGTTTTTATTTTTAAGGATTTTATTGAAGAATTATGCTTCGTTATAACAAACTGGTATAAAAAATGGATATTTAAAAAAAAATATAACATAACACATTTGATGTTTGCCTTGGTTTTTGCAAAAAGCTCTATAAAATTTTCAGATATCTGATTTTTCAGATATTAGCACTAATAGCGAAAACATAATGCCAATAAAACATAATGTCAAAGGATGATTTCTCCGAAAAGGAATAAGATATTAAAAACCTGCATTTTGAAGGCAACAGACAGGACTTTCAGATGACATAAAATGTTTTGTACCAAAATTTTAATTGATTAATTTATAACGTCCAGAGTATAGCGAAAATTGGGTTTTTATAATTTTGGGTTATAATATCTCGAAAACCTGATATGGTGGAGAAATTCAGAGCTCAGAGAATATTCTACTCTCAGTTTTATAAATATTTCACGGTGCTACAAAAAAAATTAAAATTGCAATCACATTTTAAGTGACCTAGTGTAGGTTGTAAGTCTAGATGAATGTATTACAAAACCGGTTTGAGAAGTTCCAACACACCACCAAATTTTCGAGGTAACGTTGAAAGATTTGGAACTCAGTCATTTTTTAAACCAATTTTGAATTTTTAAAAGGTTTTTAAAATAAAATAACCTGGACTTTCTAAACAAATATACTTTCTTTGTATTATTGGTATAAATATGTAGAGATTTTTTTAATAACAAATAAAATGGTAAATTTTTATTAAACTTCTTTGACTTCTACGAGCTTTTTTTTCGAATCATCTTTTACAACTACAATATTCTTAAAGAATTATTTGTTAAAAATCGGTTGAAATGCATTAGTTTGCTTTAGAAATAAGAAAATCCACTCTGAATAAATAGAAAAAGTGCCATAACTTTGCCAGTTTTTAACCGATTTTTACAAACGATATATCATTTTTGCCACAAAAAATATTAAATTCAGAATGAAATTAAAAAAAAAAAAATAAAACTTTAATTGTTAAATAAAAATGACCTAGAGCTCGAGCATTTTTATTTAATTAAAACATAAAGGTCGAATACAACTTTTCATTTTAATTGTTATTAGGAAAATATATACATATTTATATCAATAAATGAAATATATTTGGAAACCCCAGGTAATGTTCTTTAAGAAAGAAAAGGTTAAGAAATGGCTGAGTTACAAATGTTTATATGCGCCAGTCGCAACAAATACTTTTTTTACCGCTATCTCGAAAATTTGAGGGCAACTTATGAAACCGGTTTTGTAATACACTTAGGTGGACTTACAACCTACACTAGGTTTTTTTACTTTCTAGTGTTAGCACAGTGTTATTAATACAATTATCATCTATTTAAAAAAATAATATACCTATGTAATAATCAGGGACAGAAGCAACATACACTAAAAAAAAAGTGTTTTAGACGCATATAATATCATGAAAAATCTTAAAATATGCACTAAAAACTAAAAAAATATGCACTTGCCCTTTTTTTTAATAAATTGTTTTTAAGTTTTTAGCAATTTTAATTAAAGTTTTAAGTTAATTTCTATTGTTTAATATATCATTTTGCTTAATTAATCCAAAATTTTAATTAGTTGTATTGGCAAACTCTATCAAATAAAATTTAAGTAAACACTTTAAAGCGATAGGTAGCTTGTGTCCGCTTGAGACTATATGCTCGGCGGTCAAAAATAAATAATATTAAGAAAACTAAGAAAAATTCAATAAAAATATGCAACTTTAGTAAAAATATGCAAAAACGATATATGCGCTGAAAGCAAAGTAAGTAAAAATATGCGATATAAATATGCGTCAAAAGCAAATTATGCAAAAACATGCATTTATAGAAAAAATACGCAAAGACATGCACTAACAAAACGATGTCATTTTAATGCATGAACTGTAGGTCACTGAAAATAATATTTTCCAATTTGTTCCGTTTTACTAGTTTGTTACATTTTTCTAGCGGATCGTAATTAAAAAAAAAAATAAATATTTAACGAATTTTAAAACAAATTAATATGTTTTTAAAATTAAGAATACACTCTAAACTTTATGATTATTCAGTTTTAGTATTATTTTATTACTTTTAACAACACAAGAAAACTTTAAAACTTTTGCGCTTACGGACGAATGAAAAATAAATTTTTTTCCCTCATACAAAATTATTTATTTCCAAATTTACCGCAAACTTCAGAAATGTTTGCTATTAAGTATTAAAATTAAGTTTTTTTCAAATAATAATTGAGAAAAAAATTGAGTTAGATTCATTCACAAGGTGTCTCAAATTATTCATTAACTATATGTAACGTCATGCAGTTAAGGGTTAATTTAATTGTTTTTTTAGTTCGATTTTTACAGGAAGAATAAGAAGAAGAAACATTTTTATTAAGTCCTCCAAGGACTCGTCAGTATGTAATTTATATTATGTGTCAATTGAACAAAGTATTTTATATTGTTAAATTTCTCTATATGAAAAACTTTTAACTTTGTGTCGTAGTGAGTTTCAAACCCACAACCTAAGCTATGACTCGTAGCGAGTTGGGCCACGGTCGTCACAGCGATGAATGTATCTAAGTGGAGTTTTGTCAATCACAGTATTCACAATATACAATTTATTTATTATGAACAATTTATTTTTCAACTACAATGCTTCCTCTTTTTAATCCTATTGTCATCTCTTTTTCACAAGTAATCATCACATTATGATATGCTTTATTCGCATTCATTAGTGTGTATGTTAGAGATAGAGTTGTCGCTGGGCAATTTGTTTTTTTATTTGTATTATTTGCATATTTTTAATTATCAGGGACAGAAACTTCATGCAGTAAAACGTATGTTTTAGGCGTCTATAATATGCAAGAATAATGGAAAAATATGCACTAAAAAATAAAAAAATATCCAATTAAAATTTCTTTTTAGTTTTATGAAAACTAAAAACATAACAAAAAAAAAAATTAAATAAATACGAAATATGGACATTTTAAAATTGTATTAATTTTTGGGGTTAATAAAACTTAAAAATTTTTTAATGCCACATCAATGACGCTTTCTTCACTTGAAATACTAGATATAAGAAACTGAAACCCGTTCGCGTGCATCAATTTGAGCGAGAGACGCGCGATTTAAAAAAAATTGTCAAAATTACAATTGTTGAAAATTTTCAAAACTTGTTGCAGATATGGATTACAATCATTAGTGTATAAAAAACGGTGTTTAAAGTTGCGATTTATCTCTAAGTGATATATGGACTCAAAATTAGTTTTTGTGCCTTATGTATTATTTTTTCAAAATATCAAAGCACATATAAATTCTAAACTGTTCTATAAAATATACATCATATTTAGCGGACAATAAATAAGTTTTGAAGGTCATATCTTAATTTGTTTAGGAATTATAAAGGCTTAAATGTACTATCTAGAATATTTGGGTTTGTTTTCGACGGCACAATAATTCCGATTTGCACGCATGAAGTCCTAGACATAAGTAACTTAAATCTGTTCACGGCTATTGATTTTTATGAGGGCAACAACAGTTATAGCGGTTTTTCAATTTTTCAGGCGTAGTTTTCAACGAGAATTTCAATCGTTTCCGGAAAAGTGTTATTGTTTTTTGGTTTAATTCGTTGAAAAAAAAACGAAGCTTCATTTTAAACTTCTAACAAATTCTTCTGTATGTCACCTTCGTGTTGTATGTCCTTTTAAAAAAAAATGCACTTTTTTAAAATAAAATCACGATTTTCGCAACATTTAAATTTGGTATACAATTCTTTATGGCGAAATCAAACTGATCACTACCAAATTGATGGAAAACCTTACATATAACACTAATATTTTTAACCAATTGAGTATTCTGTTAAGTGATTCTAAATTAGATCAATAAAATATTTACTCTATAATCCTTAGAATTTTTTTGCGTCCTCTTAGTTGTACACTCAAAAAAATGTTAGTAAAGTCAGCAAAATTGCAAAGAAATTGCTTATGTCAGCAAAATCTTTTGCTGTAAATCAGGGAGCTGATTTTCAGGAACAAAATGCGGTAAATGAAGTGTTAATTGTTCGAAAGTGACAGTTCTGTGATATATGCTTGTTATTATTTATAATTTCATTCTTAAGTCTTAAAGAAAATAAAAATAACAGTAGGTGAAAAATAGATAAATTGTCAGTTTAAAGCTAATAAATTTTTTCAAGTGTAAAAGTACCCAGTCAGAAACTGTCAGTGGTAGTAAAAATGAAGCAAATAAATTACTGGCAACACACTTTTTTTAAGACGCTTTACCAGCGTTTCCAAAAGCGTTTTGCCATTATTTTTTTTACAATAAATTCAGTCTATAAAAAAAAATCACAAATTTTGTTCATTTATTGCATTGTTTGACACTTTTTGAACAGCCGAACTTTTTGTTTAACCCCTTAACGCCCGCGGAACTATAAATAGTACACTACTTCAATTTGAAATAACAATTATCTAATGCAGTTTTTCACTCTGGCAACGCTTTTTACGTGTTAATAAGAGTACATACAATAACAATGTATCTATAATAAATCATAGTTATAAACTAAGAATGAGGGTAATCCCCGTTTTGTGCTAGCGATTTATTTCATGTTGGCGAGTGAGTGCTTATTTAGTTTATTGTACATGATTTGACTTTGAAAAGCGTTAACAAGCATTATATTTGCTCGATTATATCACATTCTAATAAAAACTACACAAAACAGTTAGTTCGTATAGAGTTGTTCCTGCTGTAATATATAAAAAGCTGCTGTACTAAGTTTAGTACATTGGGCGCTTGAGGTAAATTAAATTAGCAAAGTAAAGACATTTTTTTTGTACTGTGCTTTCGAGTTGAAGTTTTTTCTTGTTTTTTGTTTATTTTTCTTTCAAATACTGACCTTTTATAAATATTATTAACTAAAAATATAACTGCGAAGGTATAAAATGGCGAACCGATATACTTTTACACGCAGCAAAAACTATTTTGGGTTAGAAGAAGCTATACAGGACATTATTAGCCAAGATAGTGAAGATGATGCTACTTACGATGTTTTTATGCTGCCACCCAATCCTGGTGTTATCACCGATGAAGAGGAAGGTGGAGACGACGACCTGTGTGGAAACAAATTACCTCGAGATGTTCCCGGTAGTATAGAAGTTAGTACTCACAGACATACCACTACCTTTGAGGATCAATGGAGTAGCGATGACGACGAACCCCTCAAAACATTCGCGTCATCTTCAATCATCTACTTCACGGAATGTGTCAAAGAGAAAAAGAATTGAAAGTGGTGCTGCGTCACCAACTTGGAGAAAATGTTCCCCGTTTTATTCAGTTTTGCCATCTACTCCAGATCAAAAATATATTGAAGAACGACGTGCTAATGTTTCGGAAATCTTACATGATATGACCCCAGTGAAAGTCTTTGAGCATCTTTTTGAGGATGAAGTGCTGGAGCTTATCGCAGCGCAAAGTACAATATATGCAGGACAAAACAATAGGCACGATAGCGTTTTTACCAAAGATGAACTCCGTAAATTCTTGGGAATACTTATACTTACCGGATATCACAAATTACCTAGTTAAAAATAATTATATTGGAGCTTAGATGACGACCTAGGTGTGCCATTAGTTTCAGAGTGCATGTCAAGAAATAGATTCTTGGAAATTAAAAGAAACCTACATTTTGCAGATAACGCTTTGGCTATTACATCTACTGATAAGATGTTTAAAATGCGCCCACTTTGTGATGTTTTACAAAGAAAATTTTGTCAATTCGGAATGTTACATGAAAATTTATCGAAAGACGAATCAATGATTAAGTACTTTGGCCACCATTCAGCCAAACAATTTATAATGGGTAAACCTTTGCGATACGGATATCGTAATTGGGCGTTTGACCAGCTTCGATGGTTATTGTTATACATTTGACATATATTGTGGAAAAATTTCCGAGGCTACCACTGATCCTCTTGGCTCTCACATTGTGAAGAATTTGTTGACAAAAGCACCAACAAAACCAGAGGAACATGCTGTTTACTTTGATAATTTTTTTACGAATTACGACCTGCTTGTAGACCTGAAGAACCTTGGATATAGAGGTGGAACCTTGCGTGAAAATAGAACTAAACGGTGTCCATTGATTTCATCGAAGTAAATGCGTAAAAAAGCCCAGGGCTGAATACGACCACAGATTTGATAAGATAAACGAAATTATTATGGTTAGATGGAAAGACAATAATGTGTGCACGATTGGAACAAATTTCGATACTTTAGAGCCTTTAGGGAAAGTTAAAAAGATGGTGTTCTATGAAGAAACAAAAAGTTGATGTAGACGGTACCTCACGTTTTCCAAAGTTGTAATAAAGGCATGGGAGGGGTAGATCAAATGGACCAGTCTATAGGTATGTACCGAATTGCGGTGAAAGGAAAGAAGTGGTGGTGGGTATTGTTTACTTACGTAGTGGACATGAACTATTTCAAATGCATGGAGATTATACTGCATTGCAAACCCTGATGATCGTGTTGATCAGTTATGGTTTCGCAGGCATATAGCACTCACGTATCTGAGCGACAAGAAGGACAATAAAGCTAGGCAAACGACCTCTGGAATTGACGGAGAAGGCAGAAAAAATAATGGTCACAACTCCCAAAAATACCAAACCAACTTAGATGTGTTATGTGCTCAAATCGAGTTAAAACGTCATGTGATAAGTGCCTGAAAACGCTATGTTTGGAAAGAGGATGTTTTGCAATATACCACTCCTAAGCGCCCATTGTACTAAACTTAGTACACCTCTAAAAACACAACTTTGAATATTTTTTTTTTTTTTTTCTTTTATATTATTTTAAGAAAACTGTTTCTAATACTGATATTAAAAATTGAATTATTAAAATTGTTCGTGGTTTTCATTTGGGAGTTAATGGGTTAATCGTGTTAAAATGTTGGAATTGGCAAAGTTCTCGTTGCCAGCTCTTGTATCACCTGTTAAAGTACCTTGCCTGCGGCGGTCCGTTTATATTTTTATGATCCGGTAGTATTACCTCGTCATAGCATATTTTTTAATTAAATTTAGCAGAAGAAGAAAACCTTCAGGAAGAAATGTTTGTGTATTCATTTGTCTTATAGCGCCTTCTAGTAGAAATATCAAAAGTTGAAATGTTGATAGGTTATGAATCCTAGATATTTGAAAGTATTTGAAAATTTTTTTACTTCAAGGTAACCGATTTTTCACATTTTTTAACAAAAATATAGCGGTCTTTGCAAATTTATAAAACTGTCACATCACAAGCCTTGCATTATAATTTTTGTAAGTGTAGTAGTATTTCAATAAAAAGTTCCCATAATTTATGTTTCAAGTGAAAACGTAATTTTATTTTGAAGTTATGACTAAAATCGTTAACTTGAATTTCAAAAATAAATTATATACATAATTTTAAGGTTTTTTTGTTACTATTTGTAAATGAATTGCCCTAATTGCAAATAAAAGAAATAACTCAAACCAAAAAAACTGATTATTGGCTATAAAATTCAGCAATACGTTTGTAATCCTAAGTGTATTTATATATAACTTAATGAGCAACATCATTATTTTAAAAATGTTAATTTACATTGTATAGTTTATATATGTACATCTAAAATTTAAATTGTTATAATGAATTGAATGTTACAGTTTTTTGTTGTGTATAAAAAAAGTAAACTTATTTAAAAATTGTTGTTTTTGTTGTGCCTTTTTGAAGGTTTTTTAGCAGGAGCTATGACAAAACTGTTGGACGAGTACAGTGACTGGTTTCGGAATGGCTATTTAGCAACCCGTACATACTATGACACACGGTGAATAAAAAGTGCCATGTTGTTTGCTAATTACGTTTTGCATGCTCGTCTATATGTACTCCTTAGACCAGTGCAGTGGTACATCACAAAACTATTCCATTCAAACTATTCATGTTACAGATTGAGCTTAATATGTGACTAGTTTCCGATACAATTTTTTTCCACTTTTACGATACGTACACCTACAACACTCATGTGATAATTGTTTTTCCCATCGGTCCTGTTGCATATCACATAAATCCTAAAATGATCCTACTTTAACTCTACCTACTTCTATCTTGTCCAGTGGCTTATTCTATTCAGCCAGTTCGTTGATAGGTTACATTCGTCAAGTTGTTCGCCACGTCACAATGTTCTCCCAGGGTAACAATTGATAAGCCCATATTAAAAGCACCGGTCAATTACATATAACAGAATCGAAACTAGAACAGATTCATACACACAAAGTTCTAGTCACGTGACATTACCAGTTCATTTCACACAGGGTTCAGCAAGAGCTTTGCTAACACTTAGTTAATAAAAAATTAAAAAATAATTGCTAAAAGTTAACAAAATTTTTACTGAATATTAGCAGGCTGAAAAAACTCAAATGTGTAGAAAAATTATACTTTGTTAATTTATTTGCTGAAAATCCTAAAAACAATTTTGTCATTCTTTTAAAAATGATTTACAATAGGTTACAAAATATAACAATACTCATACTTCCACATTGACAACATGAATTAATGTTATATCTGAAAATATATAAAAATATATATTAATACCATAAACAAAATTATCTTTCAACTGCGTACATTAATGGTTTCCTAATGATGTTATATTTTAAAGAACGACAATTGCATTAGATAATTATAGAAACGAAACGAAAAAATAACAAAATATGCCATATACAATTCTTTTTTTGCAATAAGAAAAATTAATATTAAAAATTACCAAAGATGTGTGTCCTTGTCTTTCGCTTTCGTCTGTCTACCTGAGCGTATATTTGTTTGCAATTTCAAATTGCCACACTACATTAATAATCATTAAACATTTTGCTTACAAATTCAGACTCAATCTTTATTAAATTTAAATACTTTATTTTGTCTTTAATTTATTTAACCTTTAACTGTCGAGGTGAAATTTTGGGACATTAGTTTATGACGTGGTGGTAAATTTTACCCCTCTTAATTTTACTAAAAAAAATGTGGTAAAAATATTTTTTCATAGTTATTTGTTTTTAAAAAGTAAGCTACTGTATTTTTAATTACAAAAAATAAAGAAAACAAAATTTTTTTTATTTGTTTAAACAAAACATGTACTTTACTTCGCAAACCTTTGTTTTAATATAAAAAAACGACATATAAATAACTTATAAAAAAAATATGAACTAAAAAAAAAACAAAATCTTAAAGGGCATTTTTTCACAGCCAAATGTACACATTTAAAGATATAAAAGAGATCATTAAAAAAAATAGTCAGGTGTAGAAACTGCAGGTCCACCTTTTAGGTGGTTTTTTACTCATCAAACTCTGTGTTCGCACAGTGCAAGCATATACGTTTGCACATTGGCTTACTACATTGCAGACAAAAGCGTGTAGTTTTTCGCTTTAGCCTAGTCGGGCATATGTAACATAACTTACGAGCAATAGGGATCGACTCAAAACATTCTTCAAGAAATTCAGATATGACCGAATCACTAAGATTTTTTGATTTCGACATGATCTGTAAACATAAATAGCATATCACGTAGTTTAAAAAATGTATAATAAAACGTTTTGAAATAAATAAATTTTTACCAACAAGAAAATGGACGAGTGGTAAAAATAATTCCATGAAAATATTACGTTAATTTTGATGTGGGGGTAAATTTGTTTCTACTAAATACTTACGCTAACGCTGACGTGTGGTAAAATATTTTCAAAGAAAAAACTTACGTAAATGCTGACGAGTGGTAATTTTTACACCAGCATGTGCGTAGCTCCGCTCGTGCTATGTCTAGTTCAGCCAAAACACAGCTAAATAACAACGATCACAATATGAGAAGATACTAAGAGAATTAAATAAATTGAGCGCAATAGAAAAGAGAATTTTAAAAAAATGTAATGAGAGGGTAAATTTACCACCACCTCGTTAGTTAAAGGTTAATAGACAACTGCTTTCACAAGGTGGTGGCAATACAAAATTTAAGTTGTTTTAATCCACAATTTTATTTTATGTATGAGAAACAGATACAAAAATCTTTGAAGTCTAACTCAACCTTTTTAAGAATTTTAAATTTTAATCGTTAATAACAACGATACAATCACTTAAATTACATTGAAATTTGGAAATCGTTAAATTAAGTCTTTCAGCCATTTTCTTATCAGTACAAAATTTAGGAAATTATTGCAAAATTTAGTCAGTTTCATCAAAATTATCAATAAATTTTAAAAAATGTCCATATTGATTTAATGCACTTAAATAACTTTTTTTATAATATTTATTAGTCTGACTTGAGCTATAATCTCAAATATAAACCTTAATCTATTTGTTTCCAAAAAGAATAGAAAATGACTGCTCAACGTCTACGGTGGTGATCGGTATATGTTTAAACGGTTTGGATTATTTTTTTGTGTATTGATTTTCGAAGTTGTCATAGTAAAATTAATTTTATTTCAGAAAGTAATGTCTGTTTTCAACTTAATGCAAGCCAGAAGAACTCATATTAGTTCTTACACTATATAGTAAACAGGGACCGGAATTAAGGTAAACATATAATCCCCATGATTATGTAAGGCGTTGGCGTTTTTAGTAAAAACACCTCCATACATTTACAATTTTTCAAATCAAAATTAACAATAGAATACAATTATGTCTTACTTCACTGTTAAATATCGCAATAACAGTTGCTATAATGACTTTCTATTAAATTGTATTGAAAACGTTACACCTGCTACAGAATTAGGGAGAATTTTTTTATACAACAGTATCGGGTTAATGACGATTTTGTTGACAACTTCACCTTCCACTGCTTTAATTTTTGTATAGCGTCGTAGAATGGATTTACTCGGGTTGGCAATAGGTTGAATTTCTGTAGTTTAGCAATTGTATTAATGAGAAATGCACAATTAAAAAAACCAAATAATTTTTAAATAAATAAAAATAAAAGTGAATTCAAATTCGTCAAACTGAAAACCAAATTTAAAGTGTTTTTTTTTTACGAAAAACTAGGACAAGTGCAATCAAAATATACATTTAAAGCAAAATAAATAAAAATATGCAATAAAAATATGAATTTAAAGCCATATATGAAAAATATGCATTTATAGAAACATATGCACAAACAAATCGACGTCATTTTAACGCAAATTCTTTGATTCTCAAAGATATTTTTGTTTACCCTGTTCTCAGTTGGAAGTAAAAAAAACATGCATTTGTAATAGAAATAAACCTGTAAAAATAGCAAAAAAAAGCTACTAAAAATTTTTGTTCAAAATGTTCTTGCAGAAAAAACTGCTCAAATTAGCAGATTTTTTTATTAAAAATTAGTAATATAAGAAAGAATAGCAAAATTAAATCCTCTGAATTTTCAAACACATTTCCAAAATATTAGTAGACAAAAAAAATCATTTAAAAATGTGAAATTTTTAAAGTTATTGAAAAAAAAATTGATATAACCAAACTCACAGAAATGAAACTGTAAAAATATCAAAAAGAAAAGCTACTAAAAATAAGTTAAAAATTACATTGCAGAAAAACCTGATCATATTAGAAGATTTTGTTTTTGCTAAATACTAGTAATATAAGAATAGCAAAAATAAATCTGATGAATTTACAAAAAATAGTAGCAAAATAATCTGCTTAAATTAGCAAAAACCTTTACTAAATATTAGTAGACAAAAAAATCATTAAAAAATGTAAAGTTTTTAATTTTTTTTTTTATTTATTAATTTTTAATGCAAATAAAAGTCTGCCCTTATGAAATCAGCAATACACAATGTTTCAGCAAACATTTCTGTTAATTTTAGGAAAATAAACTGTTACGTGAATTCTTCTAAATTTGTGATAAATATAGCAATTTTGTTAATATTATAGTTTTAAATGTTTTACTTCTAAATTAAAAAAAATTAAAACAAAAGAGTAAAAGAAAAATTAACTTTTGATATTATTATAGTTTTTGTTTGCTAACAAAATGTTTGCTGTAATATCAACAAAATGTTAACTTAAATTTAGTAGAATGCAAAAAACATATATTTTACTAAAATCAACAGAAATGCTTGCTAAGAATTTGTAGATTGTTGATTTCAGAAGATCAGATTTTTATTCGCATTAAAAAAAAAAGATCTAAAAAAACTTTAAATATTTTTATGACTTGTTTTGTCTAGTAATATTTAGCAAATTTTTGTTGATTTTAGCAGATTAATTTGTCATTTCAACTACCTTAACTTTAGCTCAAATATAACTAAAAATCCGTAGATTCTATAGATTTATTTTGCTATTCTTATCTTACTAATATTTTGTAAAAAAAACTGCTAATTTTTGAAGCTTTTCTGCAACGTCATTTTTAAACTAATTTTAGTGGTTTTAGCAAAAATTTTTACTAAGTTTTTCCATCAGTGTGCGAATGAAAGTCTGCGCTTTTGTTGGTATTAGAGCTTTTTCTGTTTTTTTTTTGTCCACAAATATTTACCAAACAATTTTGCTAATTTGAGAAAAAGTAAACAGATTTATGTTTGCTATTCTTATCTTACTAATAAAATAAACTGTTATTTGGATTCTACCAAATTTGTGATAAATATAGCAAACATTTTGTTAATATTATAGTTTTAAATGTTTTACTTTTAAATTTAAAAAAATTAAAACAAAAAGTTAAAAGAAAATTTAAATTTTGACATTATTATAGTTTTTGTTTGCTATTTTGAGTCTAAAAATATTTAGTAAAAGCGTTTTTCTAATTTAAATGCTATTTTCAATAAACTAAAATTCACATAGAATATAACTATAATTTTGTCAAGTTAACAGATTTATTTGTACTGTTCTTATTTTATTAATATTTAGCAAAAAAAATCTGCGAACTTGAGCAGTTCTGTCTGCAAGAACATTTTTCACTAATTTTTAGTAGCCTTTTCTGCTATTTTTAGAGGTTTATTTCTATGAGTGTAAGAACAATGAGTTCTTCTGGTTTAAATTAAGTTTCAAACAGACATTACTTTCTGAAATAAAATTAATTTTACTATCAAATTGTTTGCTAAATCTACTGATCAGTTCAAAATGACGTTGCAGGAAAAATTTCTAAAATAATCAAATTTGTTTGCTAAATATTAGTAAGATAAGAATAGCAATAATAAATATAAAAAAAATATAAGCTGTTAAAATTTGCTACAAACTAAAGACAATAAAAATCTGAAAAAATGTGAAATTTTCAAACAAAAATTGCAGTTTTTCAAATGCACTCATAGAAATAAACCTTAAAATTAGCAGAAAAACCTACAAACAATTTGTTAAAAATGGCATTGCAGAAAAAACTGCTAAAATTCAGGGACCGTAAATAATGATTATTGTTCGTTTTTTTAAATCAATCACTTAGAACAGACATAAAAAAAAATTTATTGCACCATTATTATTATTTTTTGACAATCTTTGCATATCCGTCATGATTTTTAAATTTCTGATTTTAAAAGTTTTCATCAATGGTAATGATTATTTTTGAGTAATAATAAAAAAAATCAGCCATAATCATTATTTTTGAGCAAAAAAAAAAAAACTCAAAAATAATCATTATTTATGATTTTTATTTTTTCGCTCAAAATAAAACTCTTTCATTGACCAACTCGTGGTACTATGCCAAAAATTGGGTACGAGTAAATACTATTATTAACTCGGTCAGTTATAAGGAATATTCCAAGTGAGCACAATATTAAAATTATTAAAATTAATAATAATAATAAATTACCGCAACCATTGCTTGATGTTGCAACTCGTTGGAATTCAACATATCATATGTTGAACACACTCCAAAAGTTCGAGGATTTTTGTGAAATGCACCTTAAAAATTCTATGAAAGTAAGTTTTATTTTGAGCGAAAAAAATAAAAATCATAAATAACGATTATTTTTGAGTTGTATTTTTTTTGCTCAAAAATAATGATTATGGCTGATTTTTATTAATATTACTCAAAAATAATCATTACCATTGAAGAAAAATCCTTAAAACTCATAATATAATCATTATTGTGTGATTTTTATTATAAAACTCATAATGATTACGGTCCCTGCTAAAATTTGCATATTGTTTTTGCGAGATATTAATTTAATCGATTAAGTGATGAACTTTAATCAAATAATTGTTCGAGTAACTTAAAATGGCTAATTTCGATTAACGAATAACTCGAACAATTTTAGTCGATCCAGTCAATCGCGTAAATCAAAATATGTTCTATTTCAATTTATATTTTATAAAACATATTAAACTGCTTTGTGGTTTTTGAAAAGGTTTTTTTTTATAAAATCTAATGCCATGTGGCAGTTACCGTTTTAATTTAAATGTTATAATTTTTTACCAGGGGTGTAACTTTTTATAGTGGAACCACGGCTTAGGCAATATTGTACTGAGAAAAATATATTTTTCTTTGGTCATTTTGGAGAGAAATCAAAATATAAAATTTTTAGAAATTTTTTAAAACTTCCTTGAACAACTACAGGCATTATTATACTCAAATGAAGTGTTATTTGATGTAGACATCGACTCTATAGAAAATTTAAGACCAAAGGGTTCATTTCCTGAAACTAAGGAAAATTTTTATATATCTAAACATTCAACATAAATAAAAAGTAGTAACAAGCGCAAAACTATTAGTTTGTGCTAACATTTTTTGGAAGATTTAGAAAGAACTTGATTCAACATCATCTTTAGTTGCTGCAGCATATGTTGGGCCGTGTAGTCTTTTCTTTCATTCGGATCTATTCAACTTAAATTTAAAAATTATCTATTTTCCAAAAAAAAAATCGAACAAAAATTCGTTTTCCAAACTTCAACAAATTTGGTGTGCCAAATTTTTTAACAATGGCGTAAAAGAAGTAAAATTTTTCTTTATATTTTCCTAATGCATAGACTGCTATACCCTATTATTTTTGCATATTTGCTTAAATTCGAACTTTATAAAAACGAGAGAAAAAAATTGTACATTACCTCAATTGTACATTAATTAAGAATACTATTAAATTTTAAATTAATTACCCAATCTTGATAAATTACATTTCGAAACCAGGAATTTTGTATATTTTATTGGTGTTATGTAGTTTTATTGAACAATTAATGATATAAAATTATTGAAATTATTCGAGTTATCGAGTAATTTTAAAATCTTACTTAATTAATCAAGTAAGTTAAAACCTCAAAGCAAAAAAAAAAATAAATCCGATTAATTTGTATACCCTACTAATAATTAATAAAACAAGAACAGCAAAAATAGAACTGCTAACTTTACAAAATTATAGTTATATTTGAGTGGAATTTTAGTTAATTGAAAATTGGCAAAAACTTTTACTAAATATTTGTAGACTAAACACAGCAAACAAAAACTGTAATATCAACAAAATGTTTGCTGAAATATCAACAAAATGTTACCATAAATTTAGTAGAATTCAAAAAACATATATTTTACTAAAATCAACAGAAATGCTTGCTAAGAATTTGTAGATTGTTGATTTCAGAAAATCAGATTTTTGTTCGCATTAAAAAAAATATCTAAAAAAACTTTTAATATTTTTATGATTTGTTTTTTCTAGTAATATTTAGCAAATTTTTTGTTGATTTTAGCAGATTAATTTGTTATTTTCAGCTACCTAAACTTTAGCTCAAATATAACTAACAATCCGTAGATTCTACAGATTAATTTGTGCTATTCTTGTCTTACTAATATTTTGTGAAAAAATCTGCTAATTTTGGAAGCTTTTCTGCAACGTCATTTTGAACTCATTTTTAATAGTTTTAGCAAAATAAAAGTCTGCGCTTTTGTTGGTATTAGAGCTTTTTCTGTTTTTTGCCCACAATTATTTACCAAACAATTTTGCTTATTTGAGAAAAAGTAAACAGATTTATTTTTGCTATTCTTATCTTACTATTATATTGCTATATGCAATTAACAAAAATTCTACTCGAAAATGGCAAAAATGTTGGATATATAACAGTTTTATTTTTGCTGTTGTTATTTTACAATAAGAGCGATGTAGTTTTTAACTAATTTTTAGTAGATTTTTTTTTCAGAATTTTTACAGTTTTATTTCTATGGGTTATAACTTTTGACTTTTAGTGCTGCAAATATCAAATTTTACTTATCCTAGAATTAAAATACAGAAAACATATTAAGAAACCCAATTTTACTTTTTTGCTTTTTGAAGTTGGGAAAATTTTTTTGTTAAACTGAACTAAAAATATATTTCGCATAAAATATAAATTAATAAGGCTCTAACGATCGTGCCTATCTAAAAAGACACACACGTTTGAAATATGATGTGTTTTGCGGATTTGATAAAAAAAAATGAAAGCGTTGTTTCGCGATATTGGAATCAATATTAGTAAATCATTAGGTAAAAAGCAGTAATTTTAGTCCACTAACGCACCTTTAATGGTAGAAATGGGGGAAAAAAATACATTTCTGGAATATGACCTATATGGGGTTGGTTTTTGTTCCAAAATCACCCGAAAAGGAGATTTTTATTATAAATACAGTATTGCCAATAATGTTCTGATAGTTAAAAATTTTGCTAAAAAATAAGTTATATTGCTGGACTACATTAGGGTGTTTCAGTATTTCCACTTTTTTGTTAACAGCTTTTGAAAAAGTTATTAAAAATTAGTTACAAATAACATTGTAAGAAAAAGCAGTAAAATTAGCAGAATAATTTTGCTAAATATTAGTGGAATTAAAGCAGAAAAAAAACTGTTGATTCTGCTAAGTTTTAGTTAACTTTTTAGTTGGTTGAATGAAAACTAAGCGCCATCTATCGTGAAAATATTTATTATAAATAATAAGACAACTAAAATACAGCTCTGTATTTACAATATAAATAAAACACACAGTTGTATCTCTCTTTAAGTTGTCTTTAATATTTCGTTTCTTACTCTTGTATGTACATCGGAATGCAATACACTCGAAAAAAAGTTAGTAAAGTCTGCAAAAAATTTTGCTGAGTCAGCAACATTTTAGTCAGGAGAGTGCTTGCAAAAAAAAATTGTTCAAGTCAGTAAAATCTTTTGCTGAAAATTAGTGAGCTCATTTCCAAAATTAAAAAATCGTTGCTAAATGTTAACAAAATTATTGCTGGATATTAGTAGACTGAAAAAAACTCAAATAATTTGTAGAAAAGTTATACTTTTGCTTATTTATTTGCTGAAAATCGTAAAATTCTTTTTAATTTTCTTTCAAAAATATTTTACAATACGCTACAAAGTAAAAAAATGTTCATAATCCCACATTGACGACACGAATTAATTTAATATGTGAAAATTTATAGTAATAATTATATATAACATAAACAAATTATCTTTCAAATAATTACTCAATTGTTGTCTAAATGATGGAATCTTTCTAGAAACGAAATAACAAATTATGAAATATAAAAAACCTTTTTTTTGAAGTAAGAAAAAGGAAACATACAAAATTTGGTAAGATGTGTGTCCTTGTCACCTGAACGTATATTTGTTTGCAATTTGACCATACTACTTTAATAATCACAATAATAATTTAGTTTACAAAAACACATTTAATACTTTATTTTATCATTAATTTAATTAATATACAATTACTTTGACAAGCCGGTGACAATTCATAATTTATGTTTTTGTAATCCACAATCTATATGTATACGATACACATTGTTGGCATCATTTTTTTATTATGTATTAAAAACGGATACAAAAATCTTAGATGGTTGATTTTTTATACGTCTTACAAGTGTAATTACTTTTTAGTATAATTTTCCTCGTCTCTACTACATTTTGACATGCCGCGACATCTACTTCGTTCTGCATATATCTTTCAATCTGGTTGTCGGCCACACTTCTAATGTGCTTATTAGCACAATTTTTTTAGCGAAATAAATTAGTAAAATATTAGTAAAACATAAGTTCAAAACATTTAAGAGCGAAATAAGTATAACTAAAATTTTAGCTGAAAACATTATTTCAGCAAAAAATTTGCTGAAAAATAGTATACTTGATTTGCAAGAGGTTTTAATAACTTCTCTACTAACTTATTTTTTTGAGTGTATGAATTTATAACTTTCTGGACGTGAGTGTACGTTAAAGACTGAAAAGTAATCTACAAAACTGAAACTAATAGAAAAATAAGTAAAATTAAATTAAATAAGCATTGATTTTTCCAAAGCCTTCAATATATATTCATTGTTAAGAGATTGTTTTATATATTATTTTTTAACATTTTAAATTATTTTATAAAAGCTAAAACCACTTATTATAGTCCTTCAATTGAGAAAAAAATGTATCCCTTTTTTATTAAATCTTTTACATTTTTCATAATTTTATTTTTTTATTAGTTTATAATAGAACCATTTGCATAAATGTTTCAAAATATTTTTTTTAATACGACGTGCTCACTTCTCCTGCCTATTTTACACTGACACAATATCAATAATAAATATGCAAAAATACTGAAACTCAAATATCGCATAACAAAGATCTTTGGATTGTCAAAATAATATCTGTAGACTTTAGTACACTAAGGATATTATGTGGGCAAAGAGAACAGCAGTTGTAGCCAAAAATAAATGAAATTTCACTTGAAGAAAGGACAACTAACATTTCATTAAATTCATCTAACATTTGTCATTTGTTTTTACTGTTCAAAAATTAACTAACAATTGTTAGTAAAAAATAAACAAACATTTACTTTTTTATTTTTTTAAATAACAAAAAACGACTGTAAAAAGTTAATGTAAAATCATGAAACAGTCATTTGATGTGGTTGGTTTTTTTAAATCGGCTACAAGGTTAGTAAAAAATTAAATTTGTTCAACAAATGACTGACATTTACATTAAAAATAAAGAAACTGTATTACAATCCAAAAAACTACATATTTTAAAGCAGAAGTTCCCTGAGCGTAAGTTCAGCAAAGAAAATAATAAAAAATTTAGTATTTCATCACGTCAAAATAGCATAATTTTTAACTAAAATCTCAATTTGAACTAAAAAAAAAGTTTGAAACCAGCAAAGTTGGATTTCTAACTACTTTACTAATTGTTCTACTAACTTGTTTCTATGAGTGTGTTCAACTATAAATCAAATTAATGAATAAACTCTTTCAATATTCTTCTTTTATTATATGAATATTGAATGTTATGCTAACAAAGCAAATTTCGCAATGAAAAGAAATTTTAAATAAAAACACTTTCGGTTTTGAAGACTTTGCAAAATGTTAATTTCTGTTAAGATGATTACGATGATGATGATGATGATGACGCTGTTATACTTTTAAATATGATTGGATGATGATAATGGGGTAGTAGAGATGGTGGTTATTGTTTTGTTCTTCCTTTTTATTATTGTCACATCTTTACTATGTATGCTATGAAATTAGATACAGTCGTGTGACTCCTCCAGTCCTGCTGTCATTCGGTTTTCTGCTTTCAGTTTTAATTTAATGATGACTAAAATAATGATAAAATATCATGAGGTTGTTATTGTCTTTGTCAAGTTTTAGTCTATTAAAATAAAATTTTTTATAGCAACTTAAAGCAGACTTATTAAAAGATAATTTTGAAATAGTCAAACATACCCAGTAAGCATTAAAAAACTAAAAATTCCTGTACTTAAAATATTGCTTGAATTATACTATATTTTAAGTGTTTGTTTTTCAAGCAAAAATCCAGTTCATACAAATTGAAATAATTTATATATATATATTTTTTTTGTGAATATTTAAAAAATAAATATTCTTTCTCCTTAGCTCAGAAAATCGCTGCTAAAAAATTTTGGGTACACATGGAACGGAATATATCAAAACATGTTTCCTCCGCTTAAAATGTGGTACATCCCTTATTACATCCCATATTATTAAATGTAAATATGTGTATGTGTGACAAAATTATTAAGTTAGTGCCAATAAAGTGCAGCAAATATACTTTTAATCGTATTGTAATTGGCTTGATTTAAGCTTGCAATGTGGCTGTACTGGCGCTACGAAATAACCCCCAATGAAATAACCCCCAACGTCCAAAAATGAAATAACCCCCAAAAAATTGTGAAAAATTGTTTGGGGTTTTTTAATTTTTTTTGGGGATTATTTCATCTTACGGTTTGGAGATTATTTCATTATGAAGCAACCCCCAATGAAATAAAGCCCAAAATTTAAATTCTTTGGAGATTATTTCATATGCAATTATTTTGGGGGTTATTTCATATTTTTTGGGGGATATTTCATTTTGCTAAAGTGAAATTTTTTTAATATTTGTTAGTTTTTCTGCGTGGCGGCCTGCGGCCGCTCTTAGGGGTTTTCTCCTCCATGGGACGCAGCAGGTGGCTTCGCTGAATAAAGTTTCCCTGCGCGCGTCACACTAGGGAAGATAATGAGACGCGCGCAGGAAAACTGTATTCAGCAAAGCCACCTGCCGCGTCCTATGGAGGAGAAAACCCCTAAGATCGGCCGCAGGCCTCCACGCAGAAAAACTGAACAGTGTAACAAAAGAATCAAAAATATGAAAACAAAAAATAAAAAAAATTTGGGACATATTTCATTTCTTTGGAGCTTATTCCTTTGGGAGTTATTTCATTACGAAACAACCCCCAAATTTTGGGTGTTATTTCATTTTCACCTTTGGGGAATATTTCATTTCTTTTGGGTATTATTTCATTTTTTTTTGTTGGGACTTATTTCATTTTTTTGGGATTTATTTCATTGGGGGTTATTTCATTTTGTCGTTTGGGTGTTATTTCATTGGGGGTTATTTCGTAGCGCCGGCTTTACTACAAAGGTTTTTAATGTGTTGTTCAAACTTGAATTGCACTTCAATTAAATGCTTGAATTACAGTATATTTACACTGTTACACACAGGAAATAAATTAGTTGGAAATCGATTGAAACTGCTGTTATTTTGCTACCGCAACAATATATTTATTATAATTTCATAAAATCAATCGCATTAGTAAAAAATTGGTTTAACCAACTAAAAATCTTAAACTTTACAAAAAAAAACACAGGGTATGTGTGCTGTAAAATTCATTAATCCTCACCAATGCCAACAATTTATAATTTCATTCGATAGTGGTAACTATTGTTAAACCTTAAAATTTTACATTTTCCCTTAAAAGAAAGGGAATATTTCAGTTGCAACTATCGAATTTTAAAAACGTTTGTCCTACTTAATCATTTTTACCAATTGATCGTGACATGTACCGTTTCTTAAAAAAAAGCTTTGAGATAGATTTTCCGTTATAATACCCAAATTAAATAATTTGAAAAATCATTGAACAATATAAATTGAAGTTTAGATACTTCTCGTTTATATACGTTAGTTTTTGAGATGCACCCTAAAGTCTTTTGGGCTCCTATCGCCTAAAATAGGCTACGATAAACAATTTTGCAAAACAGAGTTTTCCCGTTAAGCACTTTTTAATTATTTCTTCATCCTAAGAATTGTCTGTAATTCAGGCACTTTAGAAAGTGAAACCCGTTATCCTTAAAATATCGTTACCGAAATAAGTAAAATACTGTTATCGATAAAAACCAGTTACCGAAAAAACTCAAATATCGTTACCGCTAAGAAAGCAATACTGAAATAAAAGAAAGTTTGAATCGATTACCATCCATGTAAAAAAAAACCTCTATAATCTGAGAGTTTTCATTAAGTGTCTCCAGAATCAGATGTTTTTCTTATAAGAACAAGTGCTTAGATTCTGAAACTGTTTTTAATTTAATTGAAATATTTATTCACTTTTTATTATAAAGGGTCCGCCATCTAACGTTTTTTTTCAACTAGTGCTTATTTCGTGAATGGTAACACTTAGCTCATGTCTGATTTGACAGATAATTAGTTTTATCCTTCCGCTGAACGAATATGGTCCGTATGTTCGTTATCTTGTGAAAAAAGTGAAAGAAACTGGCATCCTCATCGATAAACCAAAGCGTGAAAAGCCCAAAAACAGTGCGTACACCCGAGAATATTGCTGCTGTGGCAGAAAGTGTGCGTGAAGCTTAAAATTGGACCGATCATGTAGGCTACTGCATGGCCAGCCGAGGCAGCCATTTGAATGAAATTATTATCCATTATTAACCGGAAGGATTGTACTTTCAAATAAAAAAAGAAATTTGAGAAAATATTCAGTAATTTTTTTTATAGCATTTTCAGAAAAAAAATGTTATTTGGCGGACCCTTTATTTATTATTCAATTAAAAGATTTAAAAAGAATAGAACCGACAAATTCGGTTACCACAACGAATATGTTATGTGTGTGTATGTTCGACTTGAATTCAAGTATCCATTTTGCTGGAATTTTACACTTTATTTTGACTTAAATTCCAGCAAAATTGCTTATTGGGCAATAAGATGTAGGTAAGAAGGAGGTAAATGTATTTCAGAAGGCTTTGAAATCGCATTATCATTAACACCTGTATGCTTGAATCCTTAATGTACACTTATACATATACAACACCAATTGTGAGTGACATTTTATGTGAAATTGTGTGTATGTTTATAGATATGCGTGTTTATCAAAGTTTGTGTGTGTGTATGAAATAAAACAAAATTTATGTTCCATGCCAAATTGGAATAAACCATACCCTCATATGCATGTGTGTGTGTGTGTACAAACGGAATGTTTGTACATATATTTTGTTTAACGATAAATTATCATGAATGTCTTTTTCATTTTTGGTGGTTTAACAGGAAAACAATATAATAAGATACATTTAAGTGTTTTTTAAAAATACTTAAAATTGTTAATCTTCAAAAAAAAGTTCAATAAAATGACAATTTAGTTTAATATGGAATCAATTTATCTTTCAATTCTAAATGGATTTTAAAGACATTGTTATAAATCCAAGAACTTTGTTTATTGCAAACAATAAATAAAGTAACGTATGAGTAACTTAATGAAAACTTATTTAATATTAATCATACGCCCTCAACCCTGCAGTACTATCGTCTGGGTGGAATCCACCCATAAGACTGAATTTATTTTTTTTTTCAGAGAGATGTACATTAACAAAATATTATTTAAAATAAATGAATTGCCAAACTTATAAAATAAAATTTTTTTCTGTATTTTGGAGTTCATTATTGAAAAAAAAAAAAAATATTTGCATAATTGAATTTAACTAAAATTAATGACAGATACTAATAAGTAGGGGTGGATTACACATAACGAAAGTAATGGCGTAAGTTGAATAACGATAGTACTGCAGGGTTAAGTCTGGCAGTGAAGAAAATTTAATATTTTGGTAAAATTTGCCTACAGTTTAATTTAAATACGAATTTAATAAAGGAATTACAATTTGAAAAATAGCTGACTATTCCAAATAGATTCTTCGTGGTCGATTTTTAAAAGTAATTTATTTTATATTCTTTATAAATCTTCGAAATCAGCGAAATTCCCATTAGTTTTTGATATTGCTGACATAAAAGATTTAAAAGTTGTGATATACAAAGTAAATGTATCTCAGATTTTAAATAATTTTATTCTCTATGAACAGTCGTTATAAAATCTGCACCTACATCTTATTTTGTATTGTCTAAGGAACTAGAGCCTTTTTACTTTTAATACAGCATCTTCAAATGTTCACCAATCGTGGTGTCATTTTATAGAGAAGAAAATTTATATTCTGTTTCATCGACATGAAAGTTAAAGTTTATATTCAAACAATTATTTTGTCGAATTTTTCTTTTCTAAGTAGTTTTTAATATTATTGTATTGTCCCTATATGATATATAATTTCACACCAAACAAACACATTTCAAATTCATGACTTTAATTTATTTTCAATAATAATAAAAGTTATTTCGTATTTTTTTTGCAATATTGGTAAATAACATTTATAAATAATAATCGAAAGCTCGGGAACAACTAAATGCAGCAGTTCTAGTATCCTGATATTATCAATTAGTTGTTAACCTGATATAGCTATTCATTAAATGCAAATTAACCCGCATATTTCATCAACGCACAGTATTTTCAAAAGCACTTTTTTGAGCAAATAATATTTCAGACCACAATTCCTAACCGATTTTAAAATTTTTTTTTGTATCTTAACTTGCAAATATACGCACAAACATGTCAGGCCGGATTTTTGAATTTTTACTTAAAAATATTTTAAAGTGGTGAATTAGAACGAGGCTGAAGATGACCTAGTCGCTTAGGTCGAAAGTGAGGCAAACTCTTAATACATCCTATGGGAATGAGGAGTCAATTGACCTAAAAGTGACTGGTTAAGAAGGACTTATCACAGGACTGGTATAATTTAATACTGAAGTGGGTTAAGCAGTGTCAACTGTCCTAAAATTACCAATCCTGTGACTGGTAAAGGGAGGACATACCACTTAACCAGAATGCTTATTAACAAGAAAAATCCAGTTGGCCAGAATTTTACCCATTGGAAGCTGTTTAGTTTGGTACCGTGAAATAACTCCCAAAAATTTTCCATATAAATTGTTATTTATTTCATTATGAAATAACTCCCAATGCGTTAGGACTTATTTCACAATCTTCTGTTAGAAATATTTCATTATGAAATAACTCCCAAACGAAATAATTCCCAACCAGGATTTGTTGGGAGTTATTTCACTCCTTTTTGGCATTGGAGTTATTGCACTTTTGTTGGAACTTATTTCATTTTCATTTTTAAATGTGATTTTATCGTTGGGAATTATTTCATTTCTGTTGGGAGTTATTTCATTTCTATTAAATTACATTTTGGTAAATTTTATGCATTTGTAACGGTTCTTAAAATTGTCGTAAAGTAAATAATAGCAATACAATGAGTTATTTTACCAAAAGAAACGCAGTTCTTCTAGAATTTTCGTAAGTAAAGATCGGTATTAATGTGATTAAAAATAATGGCAATCTTGAATTTGAAATAATGAGTGGGAAAAGAAGAAATAGTAAAGTCTTATGTGTAAAGTCGAAAATCAAATTTATTTAAAAAATTCGGAAGCTAGAGGAAGAAAATATTATACGTGTTACGAAGAAAACGTGTTACGACATAAGGTCCATGGACATTATACTCCAGTGTGGAAACAGATCAGTAATTTTGAAGTTTCTTTTGTGTCGCACTCAGAAAAATCTTAATTTCGCGAAGCCGCCTGCCGCGTTCTACGGAGGAACAAACCCTAAGAGCGGCCGAAGGCCGCCACCCAGAAGAATTGTTCTTCAAATCAGATGTAGCATCCGTTGAAGTCTATATTTTAAGACATCAAGTAATTTGTAAAACAAGTTTTTCTGTGTGGCGGCCTTCGGCCGCTCTTAAGGGTTTTTTCCTCCGTAGAACGCGGCAGGCGGCTTCGCGAAATAAAGTTTTTTTCTGCGTGCGATTATACGATTTATAAATTTAGTTTTATTTTGTGATATACTACTAAAGAATATTTAAAAAAAATTTTATTGATATACTAAATATTATTAATCTTTTTATTTTAAAAAATGTGGACGCTATGCCACATTTGAAAGTGACATAATATCCAAAAAATAATGTCGTAATGTCCATGGACATTACGACATTTTCCAATTTGTCATAAAGTCCATGTACATTTTGACACTTTTCGAGTGACATAATGTCCATGGACATTATGTCATTGGACGTATGACAGTGCCACCTCTGGAAAGCGGTGCGTACGATTCGCGTCCTGCTGTGCTGCCGCGTTTCGCGTAATGCGGCGCCACCGTGTTTCGCGTTCTACAGGCGCGGCCACGGCCGCGAATCGCACTGCGCCGCCTCCCCCACCCCATTGGTGAAATAACTTCCAAATGTTGGGGCTTATTTCATTTTTTCTTTGGAGGTTATTTCATTTATTAAAATTGGACTAATTTCATTTTTTGGGACTTATTTCATTGGGAGTTATTTCATTGGGACTTATTTCATTTGGGAGTTATTGCACGGTACCGTTTAGTTTTCGTTTTTATACGACATGGCCCTTTTGCGACAGTCTTGTGGCATGCCCATCTTTGGTTAGTCCTGTGGCATGCCACTATGTGGTTTAAAGCAGGACAAATGACCCCCTCCTATGACAAGCCTAATGTTGAAGTTGCCAGTTGTTTACATAGGGTAGGGTTTAGCAGAGGACCGGTCTCTGGCACGAAGGGACCGATCTGTGGCACACGCAGACTATTTCAGTCACAAACATCACGTACCGAATTTTATCCAAATCAGATAAATGTTAGTAGTCTCATATATAGTTTATGTTGTTTCAGGAAAATATTTCTCAAAAAAAAATTTTTTTTGTGGTTAAATTTTAATACAAATTTCAGTAGTAGGTTTGGCAAAAAATATTTTGCATATCTCCGAAAAACTTTTTTTTGCCGAAAATCCAAAAAAATTTTAAGTTTCATGGAGTATAAAAAAATTATATTAATGAAAAAATAATTTTTTTCGTTTATGTAAGCCTGAAATATTATCTAACTTATCATAAAAAGTGCCGGGTTTTCATCGGAAATTAAAAAATAGGCATTGTAAAAATGCTAATTTTGCATTTTTAGAAATGTCTATTTACATACAGAGCGGTAAAAGAGTTTAAAAAGATGTAGTAAAATCATTACATATACCGATTCGGATGTGGTGCACATTGAGGTGAAACACGCATGATTTTAACATGGGGTTGTCATAGGACGGGAGGTAATGCAAATTCCTCAAACTTCACTTTATTAAAAGTACTATGTGTAAGGTTATGAAAGATTGTATTTTTGGGTGTTCTTTTTCATAGAACTTAATTTGTTATTTTTAATTAGTGGTTAAGGTGTAATGACAGGTCACATCTTATTTACTGAGTGATAATATGGATCTGTAGGAGTGCTTAAAATGTTATAATTAAAAAAACTTTTTAACACTTTCCAGCTTTAAAAACAAAGCAAAATAATAGTTTTTCGTTCAACCGAAAAGAAAGAAACTATTGTTAAGTCTGAATATTTTGCAATCATTGTTTTTCAAATTTAAAGGTAAGAAAACACTAATTCAAATCAACATCTAGATTAAAGAGAATAGGTTGTTAAAAGACACAAACTGACCGTTCTATTCGAATATGACAAATACCGAATAGTAACCCAACATTCGTGACATTTCTGCTAATTAGAATTCTATATGATGACATTAGGGAACTGATCTAAAAGACCAGCGTTAGATCACAAAAATCAGTAGTAGTCGCTACTTTGTGTGTAATTGAAAATGTTGTTTCTTTGAACTACTTCGCATTATTTTTGCTGGGTATATGTAAATATATTTGCAATTGAATTTAGATCTTATATCTCAAGTCCTGGGCTCTAATTCCCGCAGTCGTGATCGAAATAATTTCGTATCGGAATTAATTTCGATAGTTCGAAATTTTCTGATGATTGGCACTCGTTAAGAATAGACAACGATTTTATGTTTCAGTGTTATAAAAAGGAAATCTTAAGAAGTTATACACACTGTTACAAATGTAAAAGACCATGAAAAAAAGGTAAAACAAAAAACATATGTTAATTTTCAACAACCACAAAAAAATTTCAAAGTGAAAAAATATTTTAAAAACTAATTTAAACAAAAAAAAAATGGATTCAAGATTCTTTTTCTATTCATCATCATCCGACACTGACGAAGAGCAAGATTTGAATAAAATTAGAAGAAAATGCGTGATATCCAGCGACCCATTAAATTGTCAAATTTTGAGTAAGTACATAATTTTTTTTTTTTAATTTTATACAAATGTTAAATATTATATTTTTTTTTTTTTAAAGATTCAAAAAACACGCTTTAGATTATCAAAAGTAGCATTCATTATCTCCTTGAGGAGTGTGGATTTGAAGGACATTTGTCTACTAGGTTTCCACCCAAAAATTCAGTGGCTGCAACATTATCCTTTTTGACAACAAGCGGTTTTTCAACCACAATGTTTGGAAACGACTTCTTAATTGCAATTAGCCAAAGCACTCTTTGTAAAATAGTAAACAGAGGTTTGCAAAAGAAATGGAACGTAAGCTATGTGGAAAATTAACTAAACTTTTCTCCCCGAAATAGTGATGAATGTAAAGAATACTTCATGAGATACAAACTGCCAGGAGGTTTGTGAAATAAATACTTTTACATAAAATACTTTTACAATTCTTTTTTGTTGCTATTATTATTCGAATTGGGTGCGTGGACGTTACACATTTTGGTATGCAGAAACCATCTTTGAATGAACACACATTTTTAAACCGGAAGTGTTTCCATAGCCTTAACTCTATGATTGTATGTAAAAATAATTATTATACCTATACAATGCGTAATTTGATTAAAAACGTTTCTTTAAAGATATGTGACCATAACTACAAAGTATTAGGCATTAATTCAAAATATGGAGGTGCCGCACATAATTCGTTTGTATGGAAGGCATCAAGAGGAAAAGCGATAATCTGGAAGAAGTGTATAACAATCAATTAAGAAATTTTGGCTCTTAGGTAAATATTAGCAAGTGCCTGCTTTTGCGTTGCGTTTTATTTTGTTATATTTGACCTAAAATTATGTATTTATATTCAATTAGTAAAATTTACAAAAAAAAATTAAACAATATTGACTTACATTTCTTTTTTTTTTTTCCAACTTATGCTTTTCAAAAACGAAAACTCGATAGATAATTTGCTATCGAGTACAATTTCGTATGGTTGCGTTTGAGTACTCGCACGTATCGAGTATAACATCAATAGAATTTTCGATACTTTTTACTCGATACACGGCTGAGATGCATCCCAAAAGAAAAATTTCGCACGTTCCAGTAGAATTTCGTCGCTATCGACACCGAGAATTAGGCCCCCTGTTTATGGCAACTTAATTATTTCCACATGCCTTACAGTTCGGAATAATGTAAATAAATACAAACAATTTTGGTAAAAAAAATATAATATTTTGTACATTTATTTTTAAATGGAAAATGGTTCTATCTACAAAAATCAGCATTGTTGAGCGTATTTATTGGTCGGTTATAGCGGTTTTTAAAGTCAATAACTAAAATATATAAGTCAATAATTCTTTTTATTGTGTGTAGAATAGAATAAATTTTTTTATATTTTTTATTTTGGACTAAAGTCTATATTGCAGTACAGAACTGAGTATTGTGAAAAAAAAAAGATTTTAATTTAATTAAATAATAACAAAATTACAACAGATCAAAAAGAAAAAAAAAAACAATTGTACTACTTATTTAATTGATTAACAAAAGTATAAGTAAATACTATGACAAAATTATTCATTTATCTAATTTTAACTTAAAAAATCAAATTAAGTTGCAAATAAGTTAATTAAGCTTTTCTTGAAATGAAGTGCGTCACTTAAAAGTTGACAACTATAAGCGATTGAGTTCCAGAGTTGGATGCTGTGGATAACTAATTGCCACGTTGATATGAGGCTTCTGTAGCCAAAAGATTTTAATCTTTTTCTTCTGCAAATATCATTCGAGAAATCAGTTTATCATGAGGTGGCCCGGCTAATGCGGTGATAATTTATTTTTTCAGAAATATTAAAGTTCGCGGAAGAAATAAGAAAAGAGGTGTGATAAAGGCTCTTTCTTATTTCTTCCGCAACGTCTGCTAGGGCTGTAATGCAGCTGTGATTTTTTCGAAATCCTGATTGATGAACAGTTAACATATTATATTGTCTAAGAACTCGGTAATTTTATTATGAATCAGCCTTTCGAAGACTTTGGAAAGGAATGGTAAAATAGCAATAGGTCTGTATTCGGCACTTGACTTTTTCCATTTAGTAGGAAAAAAGCTAGTTGTTATGATTTTGGTAAAAAAAAGTGATATGAGGAATAAGTTGTGATACAAGTATCTTTAAACATATTGGATGTATTCATCTGCTTACTTGATGGGTACACGATCAAGTTTTGCGTATCAAGTTTTAATACACTCACACTTTTTTACCAATACACTCACACTTTTTAAAATTGAAACGAACTTGCTTCAGATTTCTCTTTCAATTGGAGTGCATCAATTTACGTTCAAGAAAACAGCTGATTACAATTCTTTTGAAATTGTTTTTTTTTTCCTTTCACAAATATTGAAATTGCTTTCAACTTGCGTGCAGCCTACGTCACAGCTGTCAATTTTTACATATTTTGACAAACAGTATATGTAAAAGACTATCAAGAAAATCTTGATCGTGTGCTTGCAGGGTTAGATTCGATAGATAAACAACCCGTTAATACGTCACTTTGGTTAACGAAGGTAAAGGAAATTGATAAATAAAAGTATAACTCAAAAAGAGAGAAAAATTTTGTGTGAAATTTTTTTGGACACAATCGAAATCCAATACACAGAAAAAATTATCAACCTAAATATATATTAAAGATTGATTTGAATTAAATTGTTAAATTTTAATTGAATTAATTAATATTTGAATTGACTTTTTTAAATATATAAATTCCATGTTTTAATTTAGACGTAATTCTCAAATTATTTTTAATACACAGTAGCTTAAATAGAAAATTTTCAGTATAAAATACCAAATGCATTGAAGTTTACAAACAAAACAGCATTAAAAAAACACACATACCAACGTATCGTTCACACACTTTTTTTTGAGTATCATATTTTTTCTCGAAGTTATTTATTTTATTTTTTTTATTGTTTTTTATCCTTTTTAATTTTCAATTAAAGTTTTAATTGATATTATCATTGCTGTAATAGGTGTAAATCAATTAAAATATTAATTGATTCATATAATTTTTTAATTTAAGCCGGTTTTTAGTGTTTTCTGTATACTTTTTTGCAAAAATGTATCACTTTTGAATAATGCTTGCTGAAGGGGGCATTTCCGAAAATTCTAAATTTGCATTCACAACGATTCCTCAAAGTTGTTCTTTAAAAAAATAAAATAATGTTAAAGTTTTTTAATCAAAATTTTAGAAAAAAATTTTGCGGAATTTTTAAATTTTGGAATTTTTTTTTTTAGTTTTGAATTTGAGAGTCTTTCACTCCAAAAACGGTCTAAGATAATGACATAAATAAAAACAATATTATCTGCACTTTTATTGGTAAACTAAATATATTAAAAAATAATTGTCCAATATTTCAATAAAATGTAATCGGTCAAAAACAAAAAAAAAATTTGGTCAAAAAAACAAAATTTTAATTTTCAAAAGAATTATCCTATAACTGTAACATATAGAATGTAACTGTTTTCACTTTTTCTTTTCATTTATCTTACCGAATTCATTGTTTACTGATCAAATCTGATCAAAATTGTTACACAATTGAAAAAGTTCCAGTTCAAAAAGTTTTTTTTTCTCAATTTCACTATATATGGGAGGTAGGCGTATCCTTCCACCGTTTTTATCAAAATTGCTTTAATTAAAGCAAAGGTGCCTTTTTGAATTTATTTTGATAATTATTAAATAAATTAAATTAAATATACATTTCGTTAAAATTCCACAACTTCAAAATTTTTAATAGTCAGAAATATCAAAAAAAAAAAATTAAATTATGCTGACTTTGACGACTTATATAAATATATAATAAATGACTTTTAAAATCGGCCATTGGTAATTTATCAGGAATTCACTTAGCTTTTTTCAAACTTTAATTTTTTCGAATTCGTTTTACTATATAGGCAAATTTGCTCAAAAAAGTGTCCAAAGTTCCCCACTGTGTCTATTGCACCTTTTTAATGCATGTTTGGCACTCTACCTTTTCATTATGACGGTATTTGCCTACCCCCGCCCACATCAATACCGACATAATGTTTTAAAACTACGATTCCAGTAGCGGCATGTGTCTTCGGATATCACAGGCTATATTTCAAAAATTCTACACATTGACGTTATAAATCGACGTTTCAGTATTTTCGCTTTGACTTTAGTTCAAGATATTTCAAAATCTAGCATGTAAAATAGAAAATAAAACCGGCTACTTAAGCAGAAACATGACTTTAATGGAATGGCTTTTTTAAAATCTTCAAAATTTAGGTATTAGTGTTGCTGTGGTAGTCAACTGCCGTTATTATGATAAGTTATTCAATTCCAACCCTGAATAAAAGCTATTAATTAATGCCCTTATTTTGTGAAACGCTACGCCTCACTTCACCTTGCGTTGGCCTGTTTCGAATTTCTTAAATCACCGCGTTCAAAAAAGTGACTGCTCGCGTTGCAACAGCTGATTATTACGTTATTTTAAACTCAAATGTTTGAAAAAGTCAATTGTGTAAAACGCAGCGCTTACTTTTTTATCACTTGAACTGACAAATTAAACACCCAATTTTTGCATGCGTTAGCTTACATATTTTTAAATAAACACAAATACAAAAAAAAAAATATTTTAGTTTTCTGTGTTTATTTTCTATAATGTTAACAATGTACCATTTGTAATATTTTTTAATAAAACAAAAAACTGCTTTTAATTATCACAATTTAAAAAAATACAGTGGTGTGAAAAATAATAGAGCCACCCCCAAACCTCAATTTCAATACTTAAAATTTTATACAGATAATAATTTTCTTTAAACTTTTTTGTTGTTTTTTATTAGGTATTATTGTAATATAAAATAAAACATAAATTAAATATTTGAATTCATTGCTCTAAAAATTAAAATAACAAAATTCGGTATATACCAATTATTTTCCCTGTGAAAAAAATAGAGCAATCTAAACAAACCTCCTAAAATTATTAAAAATAAAATATAAATAATATGTTTAATAAAATAATTGCTTACATAACTGCTTATACTACCTCAGTACTTAGTAGAACTGCCCTTATTTTTTATTACTGCGAAGCAGCGCTTCGGCATAGAGTCAACTAACTTTTGACAAGTCGTGACTGGAATATTCTTCCATGCAGTCTCAACCATTGTAAACAGCTCATCTTTATTTGATAGATTCTTTCTTCTAAGACATCTCTAAACCTCGCCGCACAAGTTTTCGATGGGATTTAGGTTTGGTGACTGTGAAGGCCATCCCAAAACCTTCACATGGTTGTCCCTAAACCATGCCTTTGCCAACTTCGATGAATGTTTTGGATAATTGTCCTGTTGGAATATCCATTCAAGCGGCATTTCCCACTCAGCATAAGGCATCATGACTTCTCTTAAAATATTTGTATAACATTTTGCATCCATTATATCCTGTATGCGATATAAGGGTCCGACTCCATAATATGAAAAGCATCCCCATACCATAATATTTCCCCCTCCATGTTTAAACGGTTTTAATTTGTATATTGAGAACAAAATTCTTTATTTTTGGGTTTCAGAACTTCGATCCGAGTTAAATAAATTTACTTTGGTCTCATCCGACCACAAAATATTACGCCATTAAGATACGGGCCAATTTATGTAAATTATGGAGTCATGTTATTATGGAGTCGGACCCTTGTATCGCATACAGGATATAATGGATGCAAAATTTTATACAAATATTTTAAGAGAAGTCATGATGCCTTATGCTGAGTGGGAAATGCCGCTTGATTTGATATTCAGGACAATTATCCAAAACATTCATCGAAGTTGGCAAAGGCATGGTTTAGGGACAACCATGTGAAGGTTTTGGGATGGCCTTCACAATCACCAGACCTAAATCCCATCGAAAACTTGTCGGGAGAGGTTTAAAAGATGTCTTAGAGGAAATAATCTATCAAATAAAGATGAGCTGTGGACAATGGTTGAGACTGCATGGAAGAATATTCCAGTCACGACTTGTCAAAGTTAGTTGACTCTATGAAGAAGCGCTGCTTCGCAGTAATAAAAAATAAGGCCAGTTCTACTAATTACTGAGGTAGTATAAGCAGTTATGTAAGCAATTATTTTATTAAACATATTATTTATATTTTCTTTTTAATAATTTTAGGAGGTTTGTTTAGATGGCTCTATTTTTCTCACAGAGAAAATAATTGTATAGAGTTATTCTGTATGAAATCACCAAATCGGCAAAGCTGGCATATCTTAGATTTACTCAAAACTAACTGGAAATGATATTTAGGGTCTGAAAACTCAAATCTAAGAGGATTTAATTTTTGCACACGGCACTACCGGTTCACGCAAAATAAAAAAACTAAAAAGTCTTGTTTTGTGCGTAGTGGTTTGAGCTGTTAAAATTTTTCTGCTAGAGATATCTACATGATGAACACATTGTTTTAAAGCTGAAGGATTATAGTTTCTATCAAAAATATAAAATTTGACTTAACTTTCATACACCCGAAAAATAACACGGTATTGAAAATAAGCATATTTCATTGTTTTTTGTGTTTTTCAATGAACTCCAGTGTCGGCGCAAATGAATATAAAAGCATAATAATTCTCAGATACAAATTAGACATGTCGGAGAAAAATACAAAATTAAAATTGGCTCAATCTGGCAAGTCGTTATGAAAAAATCGTTACTTGAAATTTGGAAATTTTGAAAATTTGCATATTTTAGGCTACAATTTGGTCATGTTTGTTAGCAGATACAACTGGAAAATTACAGAGTATTTACTCCCTACTTCTAACTTTATAACACTTTAAGACCCGTTTAGTTATTTTCACTCCTCTCGGAGTTACAGGGTTTAAAAGAAAAGCCTTTTTGATTTTTGTATGTATTTTTATACTTCCCTCAATTGTTATATACAGAGAAATTAAAATAAAAACAAGTAGTATTATGAAGAAACAAAGAATAATTATGGACTAAAAAATTTATTTAATAAATTCAGTAGATTTTTTATGTTTACAAAAATTTTACAAAAATTTTACAAAAATTTTACAAAATTTTACAAAAATTTACAAAAATTTTACAAAAATAAAAAATTTTTATCAACATTTGTCATCACAAAGACGATTTCGGCTTAGAAGCCTGATTGGCACTTTTTTGCCACTTCTCATGGCAAAAGTCCTTGTGACGGAGCAGGAGGTACAATTAAGCAGACTGTAAGGAAAGCAGTCTACCAGCGAACTGCGGATCATCATATCCTAACACCTACAGCAATGTTTGATTTTGGTGTCCCACCCAAATTTTTTGTATCCATTCCTGATGTTGATGCTATCGAAAACTTTTGTCAAAAAGATTTATTGATGTTTGCACAATTAAAAATACAAGAAACTATCACAGTTTCTCTCTCCGATTTCTCACAGTCAGTTTAAACGTACGAAAGTTTTCAGCTTCTGATAACTTTGAAACTCCGAATATTATAAGACAAATACTTTATGAAAATAATATAAAATTTATTCCACGATTCTTAATTACCCACATTTAAACTATAACTTTTCTACTTTAAATGATAAAAATATACCCATTTGCCTATTTTTTGCCACCACTGTAAAATTTTTTAACATCAAAAATCTACTGAATTTATTAAATATATTTTTAGTCCATAATTATTCTTTGTTACCTCATAATAATACTTGTTTTATTTTAATTTCTCTGTATATAACAATTGAGGGAAGTATAAAAATACATACAAAAAATCAAAAAGGCTTTTCTTTAAACCCTGTAAATCCGAGAGGAGTGAAAATAACTAAACGGGTCTTGAAGTGTTATAAAGTTGAAGTAGGGAAGTAAATACTCTGAATTTTCAAGTTTGTATCTCTGCTAACAACATGACCAAATTGTAGCCTGAAATATGCAAATTTTCAAAATTTCCAAATTTCAAGTAACCGATTTTTTCACAACGAGTTTGCCAGATTGAGCCAATTTTAATTTTGTATTTTCCTCCGACATGTCTAATTTGTAGCTGAGAATTATTATGCTTTTATGTTCATTAGCGCCGACACTGAGGTTCATTGAAAAACACAAAAAACCAATGAAATATGCTTATTTTCAATACCACGTTATTTTTCGGGTGTATGAATTAAGTCAAATTTTATATTTTTTGATAGAAACTATAATCCTTCAGTTTTAAAACAATGTATTCATCATGTAGATATCTCTAGCAGAAAATTTTTAACAGCTCAAACCACTACGCACAAAAACAAGACTTTTTAGTTCTTTTATTTTGCGTGAACCGGTAGTGCTGTGTGCAAAAATTAAATCCTCTTGGATTTTGGTTCTTGGAACCCTTAGGAACATTTCCACAAAATTTTAACAAAATCCAAAATGGTCCAGCAACAATTTTTCATTTTTTTCGGTGTTTTCATAGAGAATGACTCTATATACCGAATTTTTTTATTTTAATTTTTAGAGCAATGAATTCAAATATTTAATTTATGTTTTTTTTTTTATATTGCAATAATACACTAATAAAAAACAACAAAAAAGTTTAAAGAAAATTATTATCAATGAAAATGAAAATTATTCAAGTTCGAGGCCATACTCTATATTTCTTCATTAGGATATTGTCCTAACAAATAATCTATAGAGTTTTTTTGTTTTCAAATTTATTATTTGACCCTTTCAGGAATGTGTTGATAGATCTATTTCGGGAATTTTCTAGGTTCCCATCATCAGAACACGTTTTGAAAGCGGGGTAACAATCCCATGGCCAAACATCAACCATACATATGAACTAGTTTACTCACTACATGAGAACTAATATACATATGAGTTTGAAGTTAAAGATTATAACCATTGATCAAAAAATAAATTGAAAACTTGTTTGATGTGCAAGATCCACCTCTGGTGGATATTCAATACACGTTTTTTTGTTTCTCTCCTCTTTTTATATTTTGTTTAGTTTGTAAACAAACCAGGGGAAGTAAACTTGGCGGTACTCTGCCTTTTATACAAGTTTGTTATAATTTTTATTAAAAATAAAAATTATGTTTTTTTCGACCTTTAATTGTGCAATGAAAATGAAAATTATTCAAGTTCGAGGCCATACTCTATATTTCTTCATTAGGATATTGTCCTAACAAATAATCTATAGAGTTTTTTTGTTTTCAAATTTATTATTTGACCCTTTTATTTTTAATAAAAATTATAACAAACTTGTATAAAAGGCAGAGTACCGCCAAGTTTACTTCCCCTGGTTTGTTTACAAACTAAACAAAATATAAAAAGAGGAGAGAAACAAAAAAAAAACGTGTATTGAATATCCACCAGAGGTGGATCTTGCACATCAAACAAGTTTTCAATTTATTTTTTGATCAATGGTTATAATCTTTAACTTCAAACTCATATGTATATTAGTTCTCATGTAGTGAGTAAACTAGTTCATATGTATGGTTGATGTTTGGCATGGGATTGTTACCGCTTTCAAAACGTGTTCTGATGATGGGAACCTAGAAAATTCCAGAAATAGATCTATCAACACATTCCTGAAAGGGTCAAATAATAAATTTGAAAACAAAAAACTCTATAGATTATTTGTTAGGACAATATCCTAATGAAGAAATATAGAGTATTGGCCTCGAACTTGAATAATTTTCATTTCATTGCACAATAAAGGTCGAAAAAAACATAATTTTTATTTTTAATAAAAATTATAACAACTTGAAAATTATTATCTGTATAAATTTTCAGGTATTGAAATTGAGGTTTGGGGGTGGCTCTATTATTTTTCACACAACTGTATTTTAATTTTAAATAAAACAAATGAAAAAAAGCTATAAACACAAATTTGAATTTGGTTTTAAATTTTCTTCAGCTGTATTTACATTTGTATTTACAATCACAGCTGATGGAGTTACCAGATCATAAAAAACCTGGTTTTTCTCAACTTTTGTGTTATTAGTTCAATACTATCCTGTATGTTGCTAGAAGCTCCAATGGGAGTAATGTAATTATATTAATTATAAGTACATTAACTAAAATAAAAAAAAAAAAAAAAAAAAAAAAAAAAAAAACTGTCCTGTATGCAGGAAACCATAATAACGCAATGGTTTGACAATTGAAGTGATAACGTATTAGTTCAGTGTTGAACCAACGCGGTGACGTAGTGATTTATAAAATAACATGTTTTTTACTTAGCGTTTGTGTTGGCGTAGAGTGAAGCGTGAACGCAGGGGAAATACAAAATATGGGCATAAGAAAGTTTAAAAATTGTAAAAGAGTGCCTTACAAATGCGTCGAATGAATGTTTTATACTTAGAAATTATTATATTCTGAGCAAACAAATTTATAAATAAAATCTAAGTAAGACTGAAACTTAATGTTAATAACACTAGTTTACAGCAAAAATGCGACAAGCATTCGACTATTTTTTTTTATCAGTTTTGAAGATGAAAAAACAAAGAATATATATATTTTTTTTACTCGGATTACCATATAAGTGGTTATATAAGTACTTATTTGGTAATGGCAAGTACTTGAAATTATCATTACGAATATCATTACTTTTATATGGGGATGTCGCGCAAAATAATTACATATTATAATAAACATCTTAAAAAATCAGAAAACATGTGACTACCAATATGCTTACCAGCATGGACAAAAATAATGAGTCTAAAAATAAATAAAAAAAAAACTGAATTTATTAAAAAGATATTTTGTTCATAGAAAATTTTTTTATTTTAATAATATTTGAATAAACAAGGGCCTTGAACCCGGGCCCTCCAGATTGTCAGTCAACCGCTTTACGATTTGAGCTATATCCACATGTTATACTTGATAGGTAAGAACATAAATGACTTCCTTGCGCCGAAATGGCATTACTTTTCAGCTTATAAAAAATCAAAAATAAGTACTTATATATGTACTTCTGGAGTAGAAAGTCTGAAGAAAGATTTTTAAAAAATGTTGAGATAATTACTTTATTTGTAAAATATTGATAAAAATAAGTACTTAGGGGCAACGCACTATTTTTTGTATTAAAATAATGGCAAAATTAGCTAGTTGTTTATAAGTCCTTAATATTCGTGCTAAAGTAACGCAGAGAGTAAGATAGTCTCAGTACTGATGGTGAGAAAAATAATGACATGTCATTAACGTTTCTACACTGGGTAGTGTAATAAGTCCTTACTTTGGTTAAAGGACACACTGGATTATATAAGGATACCGCTAATGGACATCGTCCTAATTTATAAACTAATAAAGAAACATTAAGAATTAGTAGAAAGTCGTTAAATTTGAACAATATATATTGAAGTTTAGATACTTTTTCTCTCAAATTCGCTTTTTGAAAAGTGAAAATCGCCATCTGCTTAAATAGAAAAATTTGCATTGTGGTTATATCTTGGAAAGAGAAAACATTTATTTTGTATTCGATAGTTTTTGAGAGGCAGCCTAAACTTATTGTAGCTCATATCGCCTAATAATATGTTTCCACTTACGTATTTTGAGCAAAACATGTGTTTAGGTAAAAAAAAATTTATGGTAAAAAAAGTTAAATTTCAGTTCAGTGGAAAAGTAGTAAAAAAAACGTATTTCTTACTTTTCGAGACGAGCACATGGTATGAATTTCAATGCAAATCAGCGTTTGCCCGTTAGAGCGTTTAGGCACGACCACGCTTAACGCAAACTATTTCTAGTAGTCCACAACAATAGTTTATATATTTGAAGGGCTTATTGTAAAAACTTGATAAGCCGCATTTATTGTTTTATGTATTTTCGCTGTTTTCTAGGAATCCATTGATTAATATTTGGTAGAAGTCTTACTTAAACACTTATTACAAGTACCTAGAGTATAAACATCCTGCAAAAGTCATATTTTGTGCATTTTTTCAACCTGTAAAAGGCGAAAACAAACTAAAAATAAAATGTGGCTTAGCTCTAAAATTGTCTATTTCTGATGTGAACTTTCGAAAGTTTTAAAATTTTTCTTTAATTTTGAACATTTTTGGAACTGAACACTTAAAATTGTTTCTTTATATTTGACTTAGTTTATTTAAAAAATTTAATGAAAACAATAGTTTTTAAATAATTAAAAAAATGGTACATACATTTTAACACGGTTAATGCGAAACTCGCTGATAACCACCAAGTGTTTATAGCACCCCTAATTTCGCCTTATGATGTCTTTGTGTATGAATAACCCTCTAGCAATTTAAAAATAAACCTGTCCTATTAAAACACTGCGACAGCAAAATATACATCCTTGTTGTAGAAGATTTTGTTGAAGATTGTAATGACAATTTAAACAAAAAAAAAACATTTTTGGAAATGAAAAATTTATCTAAATGATTTCAACTTCATTAAACATTTTCAAATTTATAAAAATATATATAATACGATGAAATGAGAAAAATTTTAATGTTTTTTTATAATAAAATTCGGTTATGAAAATTTCATATCTTAAAATTCTTTCCTATTCATTGAGACTGAAACCTGTCAAATCATCACTTTAGTTGCACAAACATTCAACAAATCTTTAGCAACTCTTTACCAACGAAATATGTTCGTTCTACATAAAAGAAATCTCAACAACAAAGTTTGTTTCTTTTACTCATACTTACTTACTAAGCAAAATTAAATCTTAAAGTTACTCCTTTTATATACTTCAAGTATTTTGGTTGTCCATAACATTATCCAGATTGTGTATATAAGAAAAGTTTCCTTGGAAGATCATTCATCCAACAAACAATGATGCACTGTTGAAATGATAAAAATATTATCAATCTTAACACTTAAACAACCTTTCAAAAAAAAAAAAAAACAGGCAACATCTGTTACCTAAACATTAACATCAGGAACAAAAACACCATCTACAACACCAACAACAAACAAATTACCATGTTAATGTATCCCAGTAAGCATTTTCATTAAAAGATTAAACAAGCAAGTCGTGTTCTTTTTAATAAAGTGGTGAAAAAATATTTCGGCCACGCTGATTTTAATTTCGTAACCTGTTTTTTTCACTTATGGGCCAGATTTTTTGTAAATTTATATTAAAGTTTCGCATGTTTTAACGCAGTTTTTTATGCATAAAATTTTAAAAATCAATTATTTTATCTTATTTTTTTTATGATTAATACATAAAACACCTTCTATAACATTCGGATATCAAATTTGGTTAATAAATGTCCAGCATTAACAAGAAACTCCGAGTTTTTTTCAGTATTTACTATATTTTACCATTTTTATCATGCCATTTCGAAAATCGATCAAAGCATTTTTGTGCATAAGCAAAATGGCAAATTTGAACATTTAGTTAGGGTGAAAAATCGTGGGAAAACTGGAAATGTCCCTAAGATTGCTGTGTTTCAAAATTCAGTCAAAATAGTTTATATTTGCAAAACTTATTTTAACAAATACTTTCATTACACTCAAATGTCTACAAAAGATTTCCAATCTTATTTTATAAATGTTCACATATTTGTATGAATTTTAAAAAAAGTTGGAAAATATTAGAACATTTCGCGTTTTTCTCATGACCTCTCTTTCTTCTCTTTTCTATTTTGCACGAAATAATTGCCCAGATTTGTCTTTTTGCTTATGCACAAAAATGCTTTGATCGATTGAGAAGTGTGGGCATTGTGTGTAATGGTAATGGTTAGCGCGTTGGACTATTACACATATAGTCCCGGGTTCGATTCCCGGCGACGCCAACAACAATTTAGAAAATTAATATATATATGAGTTTTTCTATCGCTCATATGTATCCCTGCGCCCGCCTAAGTAAAATAATGAATCAGGGCTATGAATTAAAAAGCTTCAATAAGTTCGTCAACTCTGCATCAGGTGGCGAGCAGCAATTGTTCTAAGACTTATCATCTGGCGCAATTACAGTGTTGCCATAGTAGAGGCCCTCATCTTTCCCCACCTTTTACCTCTCTAAAAGGTGGTTATTTGTCGTGTAAAATCATAGTAATGTGAAATAAAATAAAAAAAAATTTACCCCGATTTGAAATAATTTTTGAGAAAATCTCATATGCATTAGAATTCCTAAAAATAGTGTATTATGCCCCCCTGAAAATAAAGGCATACATGTTTTATGATGATTCCGAAAATGGTTCGATAACATTTCGTGAGCTAAGCCGTTTTTAAAAAACCTCCAAAAACACATTTTTGGTTAATTAAAAACTAGTTTCTGCACCCAGGGAACTTCTGCTTAAAAAATATGTAGTTGTGTGGGTTGTAATACAGTTTCTTTTTAATTTTTAATGTAAATGTCAGTCATTTACAGAAGAAATAAAATTTCATATAATAAAAAAACAAACCTCATCAAATGACTGTTTTATGATTTTAAATAAATTTTTTACAATTGTTTTTTGTTACCTAAAAAAAAAAATAACGGCCTGTTTTTACAATACGTGTATAATTTAGACGAACGTGTGGCACCCGAACGAATACGTAAGGAAATGAGTTTTTATAATTCATTCGTCTGACTTATGTTTGAGTACGTAAAGCTTTATGTTATGTCAAACAGTAGAGATTGCCATGATATTGCTCTTCCGTTTTTGTTAGCTTTTTTCATATATAAATAACACATTTTTTGTTGGTAGATGGCAACCCAACAGTGTAAATATAATATAAACAAAAGCAGCTGTTATTTGTTTGGAAACATATTGTATTCATTTTAAAATAATTAAAGTGTTCTAAAAATTAAATTTGTGTAATAAAAAACTAAAACAAATTTACAAATAAAAATGTTCGGTTCAATTGCTATGGGATACTTTTAGCTAAAATTTTCAAACAAAACAAATATAAAACAACGTGTTTTTTGTACAAAATGCATATATTTCTGTTTTCGACGTTTCAAATCGCAATATAGAAACCGAAAAAGAGAACAAAAATGACAACTCTTTCGTTTCACACATTCGTGATACGGAACCCCAAAGTCATTTCTATCACTCGTTTAGACGAATTTTTTGAGTGACACGTCATACAAAAACAGGCCATAAATGTTTGTTTATTTTTTACTATCATGTGGTTCATTTTTATTACAATTGGTGTTCATTTTTTTAACATTAAAAAACAAATGACAATGTTAGTTGAATTTACTGAAATTTAAGCCGTCATTTCCTTAAGTGCAATTTCATTTGTTTTTAACTTCATTTGCAGTGGTCTTTACCTACATAGTATTCTAAGTGTGCTACTTTTGTCAAAATCATTTTCAATTGAAAGGCTTATTGAAAAAACTTGATATTCCACATTTTATTTTTAGTATGTTTTTGCCTTTTAAAGGATAAAATATTGCAAAAATATGATTTTTTTAGGACGTTTATATTCAAGTACTTGCAATAAGTGTTTAAGCAAGACTTATATCAAATATTAATCAAAGGAAGTCTACAAAACAGCGAAGATCCATAAAACAATAAATGTGGCTTACCAAGTTTTTACAATAAGCCCTTCAATAACAAAAATAAAAAAATCGTTCGTTCCGCATTAAAAACTCCTGTTGCCTGGACATAAAAATAAATTGACAAAACTTATGTTGTTCGGGTAATTAATTCTGACATAATCTTTTTCGTGTGTTAGTTAATTATATAAATGATCAAACTAAGACTTCTTGTGGGTGGTGGATTAGAAGGATGCCGAAGATGATTATGTTTTTGTCCCTTTATTAACAAATCATTTTGTTGGTCTTGTTTGCTTTTTTCTAGCAAAATTTAAAAAAGTGTTTGGACAACAGATTATAATGATTTTAGGCATTTAACTGTTTCTATGATAAAACATCAAACGTCTCAGGTTCATATTAGTAACACCTTGACATTAAAAACTTTTGGAACTATTCGAGTTGGTCTTTTACTTGACGAACAAAAACGGATTTCATTATTGAGACAAAATGAGCAGGTTTTAGAAAACCGACATGTATTCGAAGGCTTTGTAGATACTGTATGCTTTCTGGGTGTACAGGAACTTGCAGTAACGATGCAATTTAAAATTCTGATAATAGAGGCAATTATGTGGAAATTTTACACTTAATTGCAAAATATGATAGTAAATTGGACCGTCACACAGTGGCGTCATTTGAGTTTTTCGTTGCCAAAATCATAACTTTCGAACCAAATGAGATAATCAACAAGTTTAAAAAGTGTTCTACGCCTCTTAGGTGCTTATTTATAGGTTAGCAAAGTTGATATTTGTAAAAAAAATCATTTTCATGGGTAGTAAAAAAAAATATTTTTATTTTTTTTTTAAATTTTTTATTTTTTTTGGCCCTTTTAAAGGCTTTTATGATTTAAAACTATTCCAGAAAAAATTTAATTTTTTTTTTTATTTATTTTTCAATTTTTTTTTTAATATTGCTCACAGTCCGTAAAGTAAGGTATATATAAAGCAGGCACGTAGCTAGGCGGGGGGCTTGGGGGCTAGAGCCCCCCCCCCCCCCGAAATGATTTGACAATTTTTAAAACTTAATACAATTCGTTAGAAAGTAACAATGTTATTGATAAATTTAATATGAAAATATTTATTTTTCGCCTGCAAATGGGCGGCTATCATGTTAGAGTTGATTTTCGACAAAAAGCAATAAATAAAATCATTTCATAAGAGATTTCGAAGTCAAAAAATTGTTTGAGACAATGCAAACTAAAAATTAAATATGTCTACACAGAAAAAACTAAAATTGAGTTTTAATTAAAATATTTGTTGATTCAGAAAAGTTAAACTGAATTCGGTCGTGTTGATGCAATTGTAGTAACAACTAAAATAATTTGTATCTATTTAATTAATATTATTTTCAATTACATATAGTTTTATTCACATCTATTAAAAATTTAATTGAATATTGTTTACTATTGGGAAAAAATTACAAAATTTAAAAAAAAAACACCAAAATTATAAAAAAATCGCCAAAATTTAAAAAAAATCGAGACCATTTGAAAAAATCGCAAAATTTGAAAAAAAATTGCCAAAATTTAAAAAAACAATCTTCAAAATTGCAGAAATTTAAAAAAACTCCCAAAATAAACGCCAAAATTCGAAAAAAATCACCAAAATTAAAGAAACGCGTATTTTCAACTTCAAACGATTTTTTTTTAATTTTGGCGACTTTTTAAAATTTTTGCATTTGTTTCAATGTTGTTATTATACGTTATAAAAACTGAAAATTTTTTTTATACCAAATTCATTTTCAATTAAACAGTTAATTGAAAGTAAGTTTGAAATCGAACAAAAGTTTAATTGAAATTTTTTTGACAATGATTTTGTCTGTGTATTTTGACATAATCTTTTAAAATGGAGATACCACTAAGACTCAAAATTAAGTTTACTTGTGCCGTAAAAGTCGCTACTTTACTTACAGTGCAATCTTTTTATTTAAATTTGGTTTGGTACGCACGCATCTGGTAACATAGTTTTCAGTATTTTTTTTACGATATATATTACGATATCTTATATATTTTTTTAATTTTTTGAAACAAATTTAAGCCTCAAACATTGATCGATATGCATAATGTGTTAACGTGGTTCAATGTGACTCAAATTTTCTCAATTTTTTTTTATACTAAATGTAAACAAATTTCTATCGGCGCTACTTGAAATGCGACATTTTAAAATCAAGCAGCTAAACCAGTCTTTGTGCTATAATAATTTTAAAAACAAATACGTTTTTCATATATTTTTGCTGCTTTATCACCTACCCGAATTTCATTAATTTTAAAGGGAACTTTTAAAGGGAAAATTTAAATGAAAAGCTTCCTTGTAAGTGTCAGACAATTTATATAGGATATTTGCCTTTTAATTTGTTTTTTGGACGGTTATAAATCTTTAATTTCCCGAGTTAAAACGGACATAACTATATAAATATGCAATTAATTTCGTAGAAAAAAATTAATATGATGTCATATATAGTTGCGTATAATTGTATATTGCATTTAGAATACGCTAAAACTAATCCAATTAATAATTACGTTATATTTATATACCTAGACATTGCAAAATAATATATATTTTGATATTATATCGTATTTAAAAAAACACAATTTTATTTTAAATAAAATTGTATATTACCCCATGCAGAGTCACACTAGAAAATTTGTCAATCATATTTTGGATGTAAATATGTATTACAACAATACAATAGTACAATTAATTGTATCATTTTGTGTATAATTGTATACACAAAATTTACCCCAATTTTTGTCTTTTGAATTGATTTCTTACTGGTTCTTAACCATAAAAAAAGAATTTGGTTTATTTGTAACATTATGAGTTCTTAATTTAGTCTAAGATTTTTTTCAATCTAAAACTCTAAATTTAGTTTCAACGTTTTTTCCGTGTTTGTTATTCAATTGTGTAAGTTAATCAATTCTTCAAAATCTTCATTTTCATTATATTATTTTTTATTTTTGAATATAATAAAATATCGAAATGCTATGGAATTTGTTGCAAATTTAGCTAAAGTCTAAAACGATTAATAGATATTTAGGATTTTCATGACGTTTTAAAATCAAAAACCGTATCGCGTCATTATTCGGATGTTATTTAACTATTATGCCCATTTCTCGGATAAAACTGTATTAAGACTCATATTAAATTTCGTATAATTATATAAAGCATCATATTAATTTTAATCGGGTTATTAGAAGTTGAAACTTTTTTACTATTTTTTACATTTATCAAGTTTTAGCTAGCCTAGACGTATTTTAGCACATAAAAATATAAAGTAACGCAATTGTTTTTTTCGCTGTTTTCAAAAAGTTTTCCGCATAATCCTTTTTTTATTTAATTAAACTAAAAATTAATATTTAGCTAAAAACTTAACGTAATTAGAGAATAACGATGCATATCCAACTTAAAGTACACAAACGTTTTCAAATTTGACGTGTTTCGCGGATTGTGATCAAACACATTAAAGCGTTGTTTCGCGATATAGAAATCAAAATTCGCAAAATAATGAACACAATAAGTAAAAATTAAAAAAATGCATTTTAAGGAAATGCACTTTATGCGGGAGGTTTTTGTTGCAAACTGACCTGAGAAAGCGATTTCTATTATTAACACATGATTGCCCATTACGTGTAGGTAAAAATTTAGCAAAAAAAAAAAAAAAAAAAAAAAGCTGTTACTCTAGTGTGCAAAAAAAAAAAAATATAATCCAAATAAAAAATCGAAAAGCCCCCCCCGAAACAAATTCCTAGCTACGTGCCTGTCTAAAAGACTTATCATTTCTGAACTATAATTATTTTCTAACTCTTTTCGTGACTTTATATGCCGCAGTGATGAAATAAGTGGGTCGGAAGATGCTGCTAACATGTTGAAGAGATCCTCATTTTGTCTTACCCTTGATGATTTGAAAGTGTTCAGCAGTCTATATTTTTTATAAAATTTGTTAAGGGACTTCTGTGCTTCTGCAGAATGCTCTCCAATTGGCAAAGGCTGATATTCAATTATATCTTTTCCATGTGACAATATTTTGTGAACTGTCGGGGTCAACTTTTTCTGTGGATATAAGTTTGCTAAAAGAGATGCAGTTTTCGAGGCATATTCTCCATACTTTTCAGAATCAACTTTTGCCTTTCGGTTTAAAATATTCAAGATCGTTCCCAATCTCTTAATGATTTCATTGTCTATTCGAGTGATTCGAGTTACAGCCTCATCATTTTCAAAAAATCTTCTCGAAGTGTTTCCATCGTTTGAGTTTCCGAATCCGTGCTTGTTCTAGTCTACTTTTAGTCCAACTTGTTTGAAAAACTCATTATTATAAAAGAAATATTTGATAATATAACATAAAACAAAATTAAGATAATTAACAAATTAAAAGTAGGACAATATAAAATATTTTAATCAAATAAAACGGGTATAAAGTATAATTCAAAGAGGAGAAATTATTAGGAAGATTCATAAAATATATAACTACGGGATTATGATATTTTTTTTTTCAAATATATAGTCTAATCTACCTGATCTAGACTAATCACGCGATAATGATTGTTTTTAAATATATAGTCTAATCTACCTTGAATTAAAAACAAAAATCGACCTAATGTACAAACATTTTCATAATCTACCTTGAATGAAAAACAAAAATCTACCTAACCTTGACTAATAACGGGATTATGGTTGTTTTAAAATATATAGTATAATCTACTTAAACTCATAAACAAAAATCATATATATTAACAATAATAATAAGAATGGGTTTTCGCGTTTATATGTCATTAATTGCCCAAAAATGCATGCGACACCTTTTTTGAACCATGTCTTTTTTCAAAATTTTACCTCTTGCAAAAAATGGGGCAAGGACGGGCAGCTGGAAATTTTTGCAATAGGTAAAGGACTAATCAAAGAACTTATTTTGAAAATATGGCAAATATAGTTTTTAATAGTTTTTTTTTTATTTTCCACCAAAGTTGAGAAATATTGAAAAAATGGATAGTTTGTAAATATCAAAGTACCTGGACCAATACAAAGCAAACAGTCTAATTTTTTTTTAGTCTTCTCTTAATAAATATATCTATCAATAACATTAAAAAGAATGACGATCCGTTATCTAGTTTTCGAGATTCGGCATCTGAACGCGGACAAAATTACATAAAAATGTTCTGTTTTTTTGAACACTGAAAATCGGTCAACTTTGAAGGGCTATATCTTCTGAACCAAAAATCTGATTGTTATAAGAGTGGCATATTTGAAATCGTTGTACAATTTCCTATAAAATAGGTTTATTCAATATTTTTTAGGGGCACATGAAATTTTTGATTTTTGCCACCTCACTTGTTCTACAGGCGCTACTGTGCGTTATTTACCGACATCTCAAATTTTTAAAGGCAATTCCCACCACATACAAAATGATTTAATTAACTCTGTTGGCAGCGTTATTTTAAATAATCATGTCTGTTCGACAATAAGCACATCACTTTGTCTCACTTTCACCATCCATGATTCGCGTCAATGTTGGCAACGAACAAAAGTGATGAAAACGAGCGTCGAACGCATATTATTGAATCGATGATCACCAAAAAACATACATATGTTTTCTTTACATCACTAGCGTATTATAATGTTTGACGAAGCCACCGATATAAAGAAAAAATCTCAATTATCAATCGGTTTTCGGTATGTTGACAATAAAGCTGTTGCTACGGAGCGATTTTACAAATATATGGACGTGAGTGATGATCGAACAGCAGACGCTATTTCCACAAAAGTAATAAACTTAATAAAGCTTAAGAATTGGGGAGGAAAGCTAGTAGATCAGACCTAAGATGGTGCAGCTGTCATGTTTTGTACATTGTATGGAACACACGCTAAGGTTAGAGAACAGTCTCCGAATGTTATTTTTATTCGTTGCAATCTCATGTGTCAAATTTAGTTTTATCGCAATCTGTAACCTTTATAAAAGAAACCAAAATATTTTTGTAACATTTTTAATATTTTAATTAATCCACCAAAAGAACTTTTTTTTTCGATCAGATGGTAAAACGAAGAATTCGATTGTCAGAACACCCAGTTCGGTTACAACAACCGAATTCCGTAGTGACAACCAAATTTGCGAGATTACAGCAACCTAATCAATTCGGTTGAATGAAATTCTGTTGAGACAACCGAATTTGTTATGTGAGTGTACTGATGTATTGTTTGATATTTTTCAAAAAACTCGTAAGATATTCAATATTGCTGCGAACATATTGAAATAACTAAGAAACAAATATTAGCTAACAAATCTAAGTTTGATGATACATTATGAATGACAAAAACAACTGCTCGTTAAATATTGAAAATTTCGAATTGCGATACAAAATAAAACTAGATTTAAATCTATACAAAATTTAAAATTTGTAGAATTGGCAAATTTAAAAAAAAATATGCAAGTTATCAAACAACATTTCCGACTGAAGCTTAAGAAGTATTATAGACATTTTTTTTGATTTCATTCAATTGAAATACACATTAGTGGGGTTTAATGCCCATTCTTATTTCTATAACATTGCTGTTTTTGACATACCAGGTAATTTAAGTAATTTTAACCAGTCCAGCATCAACAAGTTTTGCTGAGAGATCTTTTTCAGCACTTAAGAGAATTAAGACTTATTTCAGAAACCAAATTCTAGAGCAAAGATTATCAGAGTTAACTTTAATTTCTACACAAAAGTTTTTTCTAAAAATATCAAAACTAAAAAAAAATTCTATGATGATGTGATTGAAATTTGCATTCAAAAAACACGACGTATTGAGCTGGTTTAGAAATAAAAAAGTCAAATTTAAAATAAAAATGCCAAACTAAAAAAAAAATTTGAAAAACAAGAAAAAATATAAAAAAAAACAACTTGAAAATTGCATATTGTATATCGCGTGCCTGTCGTGGTCCTCGATAAAACTTAGAATAGACATTTGTTTTTAGTTTTAAAATGTGGTGAACACCTAGTTGAAAACTCCACCGCACGTTCCTACTCAAACTGTATAAAATTAAACCATTTTTTACAACCTGTTCTCAAAACTCAATTCCATTAAACCCTATGACACATATTGTGAAAGCTTAAGAATCTGGAAATTTTGGTATCACTTGTTAACCACCATGCAACTTTTCATCAAGCAGAGATATGGAAACTTTTTTAAAGAATGTATCTCCCAGGTCTAGAGGCTTCATTTTGCTTCGGTTTGGATCTGAAAGTTAAAAACTATGCGAAAAAGAAATAAAATGATTGACAAAACTCTTTTAAGTTTCAAGTACTTTTTATATTTTCCGACATTTAAATGTCCATCAATTCTTTAGGTAAAAACTTTCCAATGTGATACTTTGCATGTCATAGTTTTAATGTATAAATCTAACGCGTTTCTCGCAATTTAAAAAAACCTTGAGAAATAGGAGGCATCTAAAGTCAGTTTCAACGTTCCAATAGGAATTCTAAACAAATATCCATATTTATAACATCCGGGTAACAAAGCTGGTTAATAATTAATCGAAAAAGTACGAATTTGTAGATTGTCATTAATATAATAAAATATTAAGAAATTTTGTATGACTATTTCCACTGTACTACAGACATGTACATAAAGTTTTCTACTTCTGTCAACTTAATTTAAATTTTGTTATTTTTGCTTTCATTTTCATTTTTTGTGTATGGCTTGCAATAATTAAAATTCGAAAACTTTTGGCTTTTCTTTTAACAAATTCCTCTTTGAACTACCAAAAATATTTATTTTAAATGTAATGAGTAGAGTGACCAAAAAAAAAGTTAATTATAATTCATATGGAACATTTAAGAAAATTTATATTTTTTGAAATTTTAAATGTTGTTGTATTATTGTCAAGAAAGAAACCATCTCTGTCGGATAGACCATAGATGATTTTAGAATATTTAAATTTCTTAGAGCAATTTTTTTCATTTTTAAATGAAGTTAAACTGACAAGGAAAGTACACAGTGGTGAATCCGCAGATTATAATTTAACTTGGATATGTTGTTGAGGGAAAAAAAAAACACTAGACAAGTACTTTGTTTAGGTGCGAAAATTTAGAGGTTAAAAGGAACGGTAAAAAATATGGGATTTTTGTATGAAAACATTTTTAAAATTTAAGAAATTAAGATTGTTTTATATTTAAAATATGTGTTATAAAACTCTACAGTTATATTAGTTTTTTGTTTTTATATACATCGAGATTATTTTTATGTTATTTTCAATTTATAAAAGCTCTTCGGGAAAAAGTCTTGTTAAAGCCAAAAGATTACGAAAATTGAAAAATCCCAGATACTACTCGATACAGTTGGTACTCAGATATCTGCTTCAGACTTTCAAAATTATTTTAATAAACTGCTTAACGCACCAAACACAGCTCAGGAGTTCGTTTACGCACCAATACTCATTAAAGATGATAAACTCGATGCTAATTTTACCCTGGATGAGTTAAAACTGGTTTTAAAAAATGCGAAAACAAACAAAGCACCTGGAGATTATGGATTTACATATGAGTTTATTATAAATTCAACTGATGTCTTCCAAAAACATTTGAGTATACGTATCTTGGAGTTATTCTTACACCCAAAATGAAATTTACTAAACACGTGGAAAGCAGAAATATCCAGGCAAAAAAGCTATAAACTACACTTGGAAGAGTTTTATTTCAAACAGAGAAATACAATTAAGACAAAAGTGGAACCTTTTCTTAGCGTTATGCAGGTCTATACAAGCATATGCAGCCCAAGTATGGGGTTACGGTCACTTTGAAGAAATAGATATACTTCAAAGATATTTTATGAAAAAAGTTTTGAAGCTGCCAGATTTTACTCCAAATTTTGCTCTCATGCTGGAGACTTCCGCAGTAAACAATCATTTATACACCTTAGAACTACATATGCAGTACCTGACTCGAGTTATTTTTCAATACCAGGATAATAGGCTACCGTTTCAAATAACGCAAATACTTATTCAAAAAAACTTGTTTTGTTTCAAAGAATTGAAAATGCTTGCAGAAAAACTTAATACACCATGGTCCAGTACACAGTCCAATAACCACCAATGGATTGCTCAAAATAATCAACTTTTACACATAATACAACAACATCAACATAATCAGCCCTTACAAAATAAACCAGCCAGCTCATGGATATACAAAGTTTAGATCATACCCGTGGTGTAAATTATTTTATCGACAATATGAATCAGTCTAGTATAACCTGGATATTTAAAGCAAGATGTGGTTTGATTAAACTTAATTACAACACCTTCGGTGCGACAAATGATGAAAAACTATGTAAACTTTGAAATATGTGTACAATTGAAACATTTCAACACTTTTTATGTGCTTGGCCTGTTCTTAAGGAATTCAGAATCGCTAGCTTCGGAAAATCCAACTTACTAGATGAAGAAATGATAGAAATACTGAACGGTGCCACAGAAACAGATTGGGAGAAATTGGTACAATACCTTACACAGCCTTATATTATAGAAATTTTTTGATACAAGAATATAATTAACTTCCTTGATAAATTAATTTTAAAATCACAGGAAAATTTCGACAGACGTTAAAAAGATACATAGTCGAACATTACTTCTTTTGTTTTCTTATTTGCAATAAATATTTAATATAGAATTTATAAATGAATTTGTAAACTTAGTTAATTGTAAATAAAGAAATTACTACTACTACTCGATAGAATTAAATAATAATCAAAGTGTAGAAAAGCATTACAATATATGTGGTTATATAAGTACTTATTTGATAATGGCAAGTACTTACAAATGTCGTTACAAACCTCATTACTTGTATATGGGGATGTCGCGCAAAATAATTACAGATCATTACTAAACACCTTATGAAAAATCATAACATATGTGGTTACTTATATTCTTACTAGTATGTACAAAAATATTGAGTTTAAAAATACATTTTGAAAAAAATTAAATAATTTTTTTTAATAAATGTTTATTTTTTAATTAAAAGTGCCCCCAGGGCTTCGAACCTGGGACTACTGGTTTTCAGTCAAGCGCTCGTCATGTTATACATGATAGATAAAAAAACAAATGACTTGCTTGCACAAAATTTCACTACTATCCAGTGTACAAAAAATAAAAAATAAGTAGTTATATATGTACTTACAAGAAGTGAAAAAATAATGAGTCTAAAAACAGATTTTCAATAAATGTTTAGATAATTACTTTATATTTAAAATAATGATAAAAATAGTTACTATTATTATTATTTTATAGGTAGTTCGAAAAGTAATGACATCACAGGGTAGAAATGGTAAAGACATGTCTACATTTTTCTCACTACCAGTACTTCTGCATTACTTTAACACGAATAATAAGAACTTTCTAATAACTAGTTAATTTTACCATTATTTCAATACAAAAAATTATGCGTTACCCATAAGTACTTATTTTTATCATTAGTTTAAAAATAAAGTAATGATCTAAAAAAAAATTTAGATCATTACTTTTTCACTCCTAATAAGTACATATATATATATATATCTACTTTTTTGATCTGATGTAATCTGGAAGTATTGACATCTTAAGCAAGCAAGTCATTTATGTTTTTATCTATTAAGTATAACATGCCCAAATAGCTCAGATGGTAGAGCGATTCACAGACAACATGTAACCCGAGTTAGAATCCCGTGTGGGCAAATTTTATTAACAAAGAATATTCAAAAAAAATAAATATTTTTTTAATTTTATTTGTATGCTCATTATTTCTGGCCACACTGGTAAGCATATTTTATATTATTTCATCATATTTTGGAATTTTTTGTAAGGTGTTCAGTAATGAAATGTCATTATTTTGCGCGACAACACCATATAAACGTAATGACATTTGCAATGAAAATTATAAGTATATGCTATTACCAAATATGTACTTACATAACCACTTATATGTTAATACTTTTCTTCACTGGGATGTCATTACCGTTTCTATACTGGGCTTACTATATGTTAATTTGAACTCAAACCAGCATCAACTTTCCATACAAATTTGGTATCCGGAAAAATTGTTTTTTGAATAACAAAAATGTTCAGACACGCACGAACATACCATGTATACCAGTTCTTGCGTCATATCATTTAATACACTGTTTGCCTATAATTTAATAACTTTCCAATGTAGAAAATCATTATCGTATAAGCGGTTACATAAGTTAATATTTGGTAATAGCAAGTACTTACAAATGTCGTTGCAAATCTCATTACTTTTATGTGGGATGTGGGGAAAAATAATGACGTATCATTACTAATCACATTATGAAAAATCAAAAAATTTGTGCTTACCTATATGCTTACCAATATGGAGAAAAATAATGAGTCTAGAAAATAATTTTTCAAAAACTTAATTAAATAAAAAAATATTTTTGTATTCAAGTTTTTTTAAATGTGCCCACACGGGACTCGAACCTAGGACTCAAGGTTGCAGTCAACCGATCTACCATCTTAGCTATCTCGACATTTTATACTTGACAGAGAAAAACATACATGATTTCTTGCACAAATATCTAAAATAAGTAGTTATACATATACTTACTATAGTTGAAAAAATCATTAGTCTAGAAATAGATTTTCAAAAAATCTTTATATCTTTACTTTATAACTAAAATACTGATTTAAATAATTACTTATGGGTAAGGTATTATTTTTTGTTTAATATAATGGGAACATTAACTAGTTATCAGAAATGACTCTTATGACTACTTTTGAAACGCTAAACTAATCTCAACTAAAATAATACGTGTCTAATATTTGTTTGTCCTTAACAACATATTGAAGTTTCATTCAAATCGGTGGATTCACCACTGTGTAGTTTCCTTGTGACTTAATATAACTTTCCTGTTTTTATGAATGAAATTTGACTAGTTTTTTCTCCAGAATTAAAAAAGAAATTGTATACGAGACTCAATGGTTAGCAAAAAACAGAAAGTAATGTTTTGGAGCTGCCTGGCAAATTGTATACCCTCCACACACTGTGATGGGGTATATATCAGTTTGTGCTTCCGTTTGTATTGTGTCGAAATATCGGTCTTAGGCCATATAAAGTATATATATTCTTGATTCTTATTCAACTTTAAGACGTTTTAGCGAGGTGCATCTGCCACAACGCAATAAGAACTTAATTTTCACTTTAATTGATAGACATTTTCGCGAAAAATTTGGTATTGAAAATAAACAAAATCGTTCCAGCGGTTCTAAAGTTATAAGAGAAAATGTGAAGGTACCTTTTAATTGTCCATACAACTTCCATACAAAATGTGTATCTTAGTATAATTTCATAGTACCGTATGTTGTATAAAATTGTATGTCGTATTTTTTCACCTCAAAATTTTTTTCACCAATAAATATTTTTTTTTCACCACAAAAATAGTGTTTCACTTAAAATATGTTTGATCACATCTAATTTTTTTTCATAAATTGTTTTTTGTTTCATTTGTAGCATATAAACTGTGGAGGGTATTTATGTACTTGTTTTTTCATATGGTCACTCTAATGCTACAATTAACTTTTCTGTAAAAAAAAAAAATAGAATACAGTTTTCTTGATAAAAATTCATTAATTTTCTTTACCAACTTTACAAGTATTCTCTTTAATTTCCTTTTTCCGGAATAAAAAAATGCATGTGTGTGTGTCTATATTAATGTTTATATACATATATATAGGAATTTGTATGTATGTATGTTGTTATATAATACAACATACAAGTATTATTAAAGGACATTCACACTTGAGGCCATTATACACTCGAAGCAATGTTGTTATTTACTTAACATGTAACTTTGTATGTGTATTTGTTTCCATGACCACATACATAGAAATCTCAGAGTGAATTTATAAAATTGTATGTTGGGGTATTAAATATTTAATGAACAGTAATTAGAGAAATTGATTTGTGTGTGTGACAAATTCATGCAATACCTAAAAGGGCTAATATCTATGAAATGTAGTTAAAAATTTATTTTTACAAAAAGTAAGTAAATAAGTGTAAGACAAAACATATAAATTGTTATTATATTTTTAAAATCCATGTTTGGTCTCCCTGAAAGCAAAGTAGCTAAAGTCCAAAGATTTTGATTTTCTAATTCATAATTTATTGCAAAGTATAGAAAATAAAAAAAAGGTTATAATGATATTTTGAGAGTTTTAGACCAATTACAAAGCAAGACAAATTTAATGAGGTTCTGACCACCAATTCTATATAATTTTGTGTAATTTTAGAGATGTACTTTATTTTTCGATGTATGGTATTTTGCAAGGGGAGCAAAAGTTAAGGTGGTTTAATATTTAAAATTCAGAAATATTCTCAAAATTATTTTTTTTGAAAAAATTAAATTTATTCTACAAATGACTGACAATTACATTAAAAATAAAGGAACACATACACCAGTCAACTACATATTTTTAAAGTAGATTTCCCTAAATTTTATTTGGTTCATAAAATATTTATTTCTTAACATTTTTAAATGCTAACCAAGTTTTGTGTTCAAGCATTGACGAATCAAATCGTAAATTTTAAAAAAATTTTAATCAATTTAAAAAAAAAATTAGTAATGACGATCAGATATATGCGTGGCCACTAGAGTTTGGGTATTCCAGAACTTTTCCATTTCCCGGGATTGCCGGGAAAAATTATGAATTTCCCGGGAATCCCGGGAATTTTTGGGAAATTAATTTTTTTTATTAATTAAACGATTTGAGACAATTTTAAATTAAAAATAAATATTATATAATATTAAATAAAAAATACATCAGTTCCTTAAAAAAATAAGATTTTAAGTCAACTAAAATATTTTGTAATTCGCTTGACATCCGATTTCGAATTTTTGTGGCAAAGTTCCCAGCAACGGAGAAAATCCGTTCACTATCTACCGATGTTGGCTTTATTGTTAACCGAGCATTATACAAATCATCTAAATATTGAATCCGCATATTGCTAGCTTCATTAAAAGCAATATATCTCTTTAACAAATTCGCTCGATTTGATTTTAGCATTTTTGGATTGATTTTTGCTTAATTGCCTATATCATTTTTTTAGTTTTATTTTGAAGGATTCGTCGACTTGTGTTTCAGACTTGTCATTGTCACTACTGAAACTGAATAGATCAAACAGGCGATTATAAATTGGTTCAACATACAATTGTAATGAGCTTTTGTATGTTTTGAATTGGCATTAAAGTTAATGCTAACATTTCGTTAAGTTTTCTTTAATTTTTTATAAAAGTATGTTTTTATTAACAAAAGCTGATCAAAAAGTGTATTTTCGCGTTCATCACAAAAAATAAACAATGTGTTCTTCTAGCAATTTTTTTTTTTGTTGCGTACTTTAAGCGATATGGGCCAACAAAATAAGTTTAGAGTGAATCTCAAAAACTAATTCATAAATATGATTAAACATAAATTATTCTTTACCAAGAATTAGTCTTACAATGATGTTACTACAATCCAAAAATTACAACTTGTGTATTTTTACTTAAGAATTTATGGCGATTTTAGTTTTTTCGAAAATGCGAAATTTTTGTTCAAACTTGTAGGCTTTGGTGCAAATATAAATTTTCTGCAAAACGTCATGAAAATCCATCCATACGTTTTCTAGTTAAGGTGATGTCCTTTAGAGGTATCCTGTTGGAATCCTCTTATCTTCGTATAAGGATATACCTAGATAACAGCTTTTTTTAAATGCTTAAGCTTCAGCCCCACTTTGCGTTTAATATCAACGGTTTCTAGTCAAACTAAATATGATTTTTGATAATTATGTTCACAATATTTAGTTTCTGAAATTTAACGAAATTTGAACTTTAACACTTTCTCGCTTCCAAATAGTGCACTGCACACAAAAAACTACTTCACATTATATTTTGTAAACATGGTCTTCTATCGAAATTTATGTCAAATTTAAATACCCCGCATGGAGTCGGGCTTGCCGGTTAGAGGGTAAATCGCAACAAAACTGTTTTGTTTTTGCTATTTTTATTTTATTAATAATTATCAAAAACGATCTGTTAATTTGATCAGTTTTTTCTGTAGACGAATTTTTATACTCATACAAATAACAGAAAAAGAAGCCCCATAGGACTCAGTGGGTAAGCCTCTGGGTTGGGTTTCTTGTGGACACAGGGATAAACTTATATTTTCCACACAAAAAATTGTTTAATTATATCCTACAAGATGGACACTTTTTTAAAAATTCTCTAAAAATGTGAAAAATCAACACAATGCACTATGTGGCCACCGAATTAGGTTTCTATTTGGTTATGGCAACAGAATTATATTGTGCTAACCGAGTTTTGTTGTTACAACCGAGTTATAAGGCTGTAGCAACCAAATTGGGGTCCAATTCAGTTACAGCAACATAACTTTACATTATTTCGGTTGCAGCAACCCATGATGCAACAATACCAGGTGAAATTATTAGAAAATAACTTTTTTAAATAAACAATTCCTGAACAATCAAACAGAAGAAATTTCAATTTAAAAATATTTGTAGGGTTTCGAATTTTTCATATTATTTTTCGTTCCAAACAAGGGAAACAAAATGTATTATTTCAATAATTGTTATATTTTTCTTCAAGATTTTTTTCAATAGTCAGCGATATTTTAAAATACACAAAAACAGAAAATTTAGAGCTAATATTTATTAGAAGCACCTCTAAACTTTTAATTTGTTAAATTAGTAACATTAAAGTGGAGTAACATTAAAGTGCTTGCCATTTTCGGAGTATAGTTTATTCTAGAGAATAAATAATCATACAAGTCCTGGACTAAAAAAATATTAAAACAGACTACTTAATGTCATACGAAATAGCGTTCGAACGAAAACTTCTTCGAGAAAATGGTTTTAGCAAGTATTCGTTATTTTAAAGCATTATGGCCAAAATTTGTCAAATGGAAAAAAGTTTATTGATATTGATGACGGTTTTCCGAATTTAAAAGTTCCTTTTTAATTTTGTCTTTGCTGCAGACTAAAATATTAAAAGATTCTTTTTCATCATCCATTTAAATGCATTTGTGTTCACAAATTCGTTACCTCCAAGTAATACAAACTAATACCATCCACGCGCAGAAAAAAGAGCATGATGTTATGATAGTTTAAAAGCATCATGTTATGATTGAAACACGTAACAATCATAATATGATTCCTATATTCATATTATGATTCGAGATGATGATAAGATCGTTCCTAGTGATCATAATATGATCAGCCAAAATCATGTTTAGGATTGAAGAAAAACAGGTCAAAAAGTTTAGCACAGAAACCAAAAACAACCAGAGCAGCGAAAGTTTTTAGAAAACTCCATCATGTTTTTTTGTTTCTGTGATGAACTTTTTGACCTGTTTTTCTTCACATTTTTTACCTTCTTTATCTGCAATACGATATATTTTGATGAAGTGATAACGCTGCTTTTCATAGGCTTTTGAACTCTGATTTTTTAATACAAATTAAATTTGACTACAAATTCAAAAACCTTAAAGACGTAAAGACGTATTTAGGATAGCCGAAGTTTTATTACCAGAGAAGATACATTTGCTTTTTACGTCATTTTTCGAAATTTTATCTCGGTTACTCGAAATAAAAAAAAATGATAAAAATAGTTTTAAATAAATCTTTAACCTTTACACTATCCTGGAGTAGTTTCTGACCCATGGTCCATTTTGTTTCTCTCAGCCTTGAGCAGTATTGACGATGCAAACTGTGCATATTTACATCGTGTGCAGATCACCATCTTGAGTCCCTTATTGTTTTTGACTAATTCTAAATATAGTCTAGATTTTATAAAATCTAATTTTCAAAGACTATTTTTTAGAATATTTAATCACCCAGAAAAAAAGATTGGTTTTAATTCGGTTAAAGTCATTAAAATTTATTTGATAGGACGTTATTTCGTTAGGAATTACCTATAATCGATTAATAAAACAAGAATATTGTAATGGCAATTAAAAATTGGAAACAGGAACTAAAAAAAATTCGTATTATACAATTATTGGTATTTCTAATCAACTTTTCAAATAAAATTCGGTTAGTAATTGTGTACTAAAATGCAAACACATTGTTACCAGCTACCAAATTTATTAAAAAATTGTCGATAATAAAAAGTGGGACCTGCCAATATAGGTTTCCCAATCAAATATACAATTAAATATGGGTTTTGATAGAACCAACAGAATTTTTTATTGTATTGATTATAGACGCAACTAATTATTGGTAAACGAATTTAAGACTATGTTAGTTTTCCTAACAAAATATTTAAGTTTAAATTAAGAAAATTAAAAGCAATTGTGGTGCAATGAGTTAATATGCCACCATAACCATAATATGATAATATTGAGATCAATAGGGAATCACAATATGGTAATCTAATTATCATATTATGATTAAGAAAAAGATAAAAGTATGGTTGTCACAGCAATACTAACATGTTTGTCGCAATTATAAATCCAGTAATGTATGATTCTCTTCGAATATGATAGCCCCAACCATGTTTTTTCTGTGTGTGCAGGGTGATTTTTCAAACTTCCTTGATGAAACAATATACAACGATTTTGACACTTTATAAATATATGTCCTTTTTTTAATTTACTACAGTGCACAGTGGGGTGGGCCTAGTACATTTTGCGGCATCAACTAAACCGCTAAGTTTTTATACAAGTTATGCACATGGTTGAAAAGAGGATTACCTGTAGATATCAGAAACGTGAAAAAACATATTTGCGTAGTGCAAATATTTTTCGCAAATCGCAAAAAAACCGAGTTCGCATACTCAACCGCTAAGTTATTTAATAAGTTCTGCACATGGTTGAAAAGAGAATCACTTATAGATATCAGAACCGTGGAAAAATGTATTTGCGTAGTGCAAAGTTTTTTTTGCAAATCGCAAAAAACCAAATTCGCATACTTAACCGCTATGTTTTTATATAAGTTTTGCACATGGTTGAAAAGAGAATCACTTGTAGATATCAGAAACGTGAAAAAAATATTTGCGTAGTGCAAATATTTTTCTCAAATCACGAAAAACCAAATTTGCATATTCAAGTACTTAGTTTTATTTTTAAGATATTCACATCGTTAAAAAGAGTATCACTTTTAGATATCAGAGACGCGAAACATATATTTGAGTGTTGCAAATATTTTTAGCTAATCGCAAAAAAAAAATTATCATTATGGCCCGCTTAGTTTTAATGGCTGAAAAGGGGATTACTTATAGATATTAGATACGCAAAGAGATGTATGAGCTAACTTCCAAATTCGCTAATTTAAAAAAACCATATCTATCGGGTCATTAGATCGTCAGAAAAATAAAAATATCTAACACAGCTCAAAAAAAATAAATTGGCAATATATTTTGCAAAAATCAAAATTTTGCAAAACTGTTCAAATTGTTTTTTTTTTTTTTGTTTACAATTCTTAACCGAAAAATTTATTTTTTTGCATGCTTTCTTGTTCATCAAAAGGGAAAGTTACATTTAATAAAACACTTTCGTAGAAAATTCGTTATAACTTTTTACGGGAACAGATCTAACAAAATTTTTTTTTTGGTAAGGATAGAGTACAAAATATGTAAAATTTTAACTAAAAACAAGTGGAAGCATTAAAGTCCGATGTGCCGAAGTTAGTATAAAAAAGATTAAATTCGGCTGTGCCGAATTTTGGATACCCTCCATCTCTGTGTTTTCATTAACCAGGGAAAGTGCAAACAATATAAATATCTATATTCTTTGTAAAAATAACAAAAATAATGTTGTTTTTATAAGTAAAACAAAATATGACTGATTGATTAATGTATTTGGGATGTTACAAAAGAAAAAATGTTTAATTAAAGTTTACTAAAATGAATCTGAAATTGTGCATGCTTATAACAGTGGGTCTTCAAAGGTGAAATGGTTTTTCTGATTACCTATAGAAGAACGTGTCGTGAACAATATATATATTTTTGAAGTTCCTTATGATGTTAAGAAAACTGTTGTAAAATTCGCCTGTTGTTTTGTATATAAAAATCGTCTCTTTGCATATATAATAATGAAAGAAATAAGGATTATTAAATTATATTTTTGAATCGTTACAAGAGATGCAATGAATACAACCGCATCAAAACAGTTTCGAATAATCAGAATTTTAGATAAATTTAAGTGAACAAAAATACGCTTGCGGAGACATACATAATGAAATAATTATTAAATACCAGTTTACATTACAACACATGTGTTTATACTATACATCACATAAGTAAAACGGAAAGTGTGATGAAACTAAGTTTGTCAAAAATTATAAAAGAAAATCTTTCGAGTGTTTAGGGTGTTTTCGAGACACAAAAAATTAAAGAAACTGGTATTTCAAATTATTGTTTTTCAGCTCAGTTGCTTGTGCAATTCTCGTTTACGACTCCTAGAATAAGAACCCTAAGAAATTTTCCAAAATTCGATTGGTTTTTACACATCAATACTTTTAGATTATTTTTGTATGTATCAAATAAAAATTAGGGCTTTTAAGGAAAACAAATGCATATAATCAAAAGATTTTAAGATAAAGTATGCACCTTATATGTCTTAAATAAAAAAGTTCTGAAAGTGAATGTCCTTTAAATTTAATGGGGTTTTTAATAAATGTAATTGGAGTGTAAGAGTTTTCTTGCAAATTTATTAAAGGTTGAGAATGAAAATAAGTAAAAATAGTGTACGAAAAAAAGTTATGAATTTACATTGTTGGATTCGGGGATTTTGTTCCTGGATATATTTTGATCTGATAACGATTAATGTGTCTGGCAACTCCGGTTAATGCAGTCAAATAAATAAAGAATTTTAACTAAACTATTTTGTTCTACCTTTTTTCTAATAGGTGATTTTTTTATTTGTTGGGGTTAACAAAAAAAGGTATATGGCAAGCCTGGTATCTGGAAAACAAAAGAATACTTTATAAATTAGCTTAACAATTTTTCGAGGGTTTCTCACATTTGCACTCATAACCAGTGTTGCCAGGTTTGCAGAGCATAAAAACGACAAATTTTCTAGAAAAAATCGTCAAAATCCTCATCATATTTTGAAAAATCGTCAAAATAAAATATATTTGTTAGAACAGGGATAAAGTTTTAATAAAAAATAAAATACAATATGTTATTCACATTTCAAATGTTAACGTGTTATCGTTGTAATATAACACGATTTTTGACACTTCTCTTTGGTTTAAACTTCGAAAATCATTATATTTTAACGATATTCATATTTATTAAATGTTAAAAGATCAAATAAATACAACTTTAAATGAAACAAATTTTACCACAGGAACTGTTAATCACTTACATCTACATAATTCTGTGAACAACATTTCAGTAGCACAACTTTTTAAAACTTAAATTCTTTTACAACATTTGGAAATTCTTTAACAATAAGTCTGTTCGATTACTTTTCCAGTAAAGTTCAGTAAAAACTACTCAGTAACAAAATTACAAAGAGTAAGACAAATTTACAAAAAAGTAAACGAAAGGAAAATGTGTAGGAATTATTAAATTAGATAAAACAGCTCGTTTTAAATATTAAAAAAAATCAACTGGTCATTATGGAAAAGGTAAAAGTTAATTGAAATTGTCGACCAAAAAGAATTTAAATGTTTTTTAACTTCTTCCATAGTTAATTATTTAATAATTTTCACTTTCAATCCATAAACAATTAAAATTAAATTTAATTTTTGTTTTTGTTTACTAAAAATACAAGCATATTTTTTTAGTCATATGTTTTTTTCATCTAACAAATTCTTACTGGCAAAAATGTATCCAGTAAAAACTTGTAAGTTCTTTGGCATCAAACTGTCACTTTACTCTCTCTTTTTACCAGTTTTTACTGAGTATTTGTCTTAACGAACACCTTCCAGTAAAAACTTGTACAAATTTTTGTGTTATCGAACAAACTTAATGTTATATTTTTTAATTATTAAATTTTGGCACTTTATTTATTTTATTAGGCCTGTTTTTAAGCACCGGATTTATTTTTGGATTTATTTTGTTTCATTTAAAGTTGTATATATATCATCTTTCAACATGAAATATATTCGGGATAGAGATCTGTTTGTTTCGCAAAAAAAGTCCATGCCTTGTGTTTTAACATGAAAATTGTTTTATTTTTATTTAAATCTAACTCCAATAAAATTTTATAAAAATTTAAAAAAATGTTCTAAACATATAAACACAGATACTAAATTAAGCTAAACCCGTAATGAATTTATAAAAAAATAAATGCGGTTTGAATTAAGTTTTATTCAATTCTAGGATTTGCATTTTTGCAAAATTGTATTTCACATCATATTAGCATATAAAAGCTAGCTATCGATCAAAAAACAATGTTTTTGCTTTCAATTTTTAACGAAATAATATAAATTTAATAATCGAGCCGGCGATTTTATGAGAATGATAAATAAGTAGATCTTGCTGACATATTAAATTATTGTCAAAAAATCGTCATTTTGGAAGCAAAAGCTGTCAAATAGTCATTTAGTTATTTTGGGTATTAAATATCATCAAAATGACGACAAATCGTCAAACCTGGCAACTCTGCATGCGATTGCTACTAATTCATACGTACATACATACTGTATTACAAAACAAAACAAAAAAACAACAGCAATATTTTGTGGGTTTTTTTTTGTTTTTAAGTGGTGATCATGACCATGGATGGTAACCGATTCTATGTGGTTATTGGTCGTAGTAACGCTATTTTCTTTTATTTCGGTAACGGTATTTTAGGGGAAACTATACTTCAGTTATTTCGGTAACGGGCTTTTAGCGTTAACGGTATTTTATTTATTTCGCTAACGGTATTTTAGCGGTAACGATATTTTAGATATTTCGGTAACTTTATTTCAGAGAAAAAGATTTTTCAATTATTTTGGTAACGGCATTTTAAGGATAACGTTATTTTAGTTATTCAGGTAATGTTAATGCACACCACAATTTTTAACCGCATTGTGCCCGAGTTTAAATGACTGTCTAGTTTATGATCATACTTTGGGAAAATATATCTATTTACAGAAGTTTTTTTATTCAGATCTTGTTAGCTTATTTCGGTAACGGTATTTTAAGGTAACGGTATTTTATGGATAACGGTATTTCAAGAATATCGGCAACGGTATTTAAGCGATAACGATAGTCAGTTGAAAGGTGTTAGAATCGGGGACGGTATTTCAGCGATACTGACAGCCATCCCTGCTTGCGTATATTGTGTATAAGCATTGAATGTACGTATGTATGTATGTATGATGAAATAAATAGTATAATTTAAAATTTGCTTTAAAATTTTTAGAGGTCTTCCCACATTTTCACTCATAACTTTTAAACGCGTTAACCGATTTTTATCATTTTCACTAGAAAACTGCTCATGATATCAACAAACAATTTGACTGAAAATTAGCAGTACCTCTTCTGTATTGTCGGAGTATTTTGTGTTTCTACAGACAGACGGACGGACAGACGGACATGGCTATATCGACTTCTCTATTCATGCTGATCAAGAATATATATAGTTTATGGGGTCCAAGAATTTTTTTAAAAGAATTACAAACATTTGACAAAGTGAATATACCCTCCTGCACTATGGGATGGAGGGTATAAAAAATTCGAAATTTAGGCGCAGAAGTTTGAAAATTTTTTGATGTTATTAAATAAATCGCGAAATTTTTCGTGTGGTACATTGCAAATCAAAATTCAGTATAAATTTAACAAATGACACTTATTTCTTATTATCCATGCAAAATTTCAGACAGATCGGGCCATTAGATCGGCAGAAAAATAAAAATATCTAATACAACTCAAAAAAAGTAAATTGGCGATATCTTTTGGAAAAATTAGAAATTTTACAAAAAAATATTCGAGCAAAGTTGAAAATCGAACAAGTTTGTTCCACAGAGCACGCCAGAGCACGGCGGGCATATTAAATTCGTAATCTAGATAGTATTAGCTTTCATATGCATACGGTTAAGGCGTCTCCCTCCCCTGCGTTCAAAATATAGGGCTATTGAAACATTAAGTTTCTCTTAATTTTTATTAAAAAACTAATCTCGTCTATGTGCTACCAGCATCTTTTTTTACAAATGTATTAACATGAAAAATTAATGATTTTGTATTACTACTAATGATTTATTACTTAAAGGTAGTGACCTAAGTGGTTAAACACGCACAACACTGGCTTATGTTAGTACCTCTTTTTAATATGAAACATTTTTGGAAACAAAACTTTGACTTTGGCAGCTTGCCATCGTACCAATAATTAGAATATCTCAAAAAACTAAACGGAACTAATTTCGGCAAGGTCTTATCTATTAGATTTGCCAATTAGTTTGAAAAAATTCGAAGATTTAAAATCGGACTTTTTGCCGGAGATCCCCTTAGGCTGCCCCAACGTGCAGTGTATATTTAAAACAAATTTTTAAATTTTTTTTCTTTTTGTATGCATAAAGAAAAATCAAAATTATGTAATCCGTTTTCTTTTTTAACAAAATGTGGTTTTTTTTAATTGCGCAAACAATTTTTTTTTCTATCGGTCAAAATCGACCCCGAGGGAGAAAAGTGTAAGTTTTTTTAGGATGGCATGAAGGTTAAATAAAAACATTGTTGCAAAATTTTTTATTTGTTATTGTTCTAATTTTGTTTTTTTTAGTTCTGAAGTTTTCATTTTGCATTTGTTTTGTCTCCTCTGTTTATTACACAAAAATCATTTAAATTTAAAAATTCATGTGTATTTCTTGATAAAGAGACTAAGGAACTAAAAAAATACAAATATTTTAATTTACATGCTATTATCATTTAAACATGCAAAACTTAGCACTAACATACAAAATACCAACACACATAAACTAGCACACATACACTTGGGAATTTTCAAAAGGATATAAAGGCAAATTTAAATTTAACTAGTTATAAGGTCAAAAGGGCTTAAGAACTTTTATATAAACATACATACCAGCAAGACACACATAGAACCATACGCTTGTCTGCCCAGCAAAAACTGTGGGTTAGTTGATCAAAATTTAGTAAATTGAATTTTTAAGAGCTTTTTTATTATTAACTCTTTGGAGCAATAACTTTACTTTATTAGAAAAATTGTGGAAGAGGCGCATTTAGATTCTCGAAAATATAGACTTTTAAATAGCAATCACGAGCATAATTTTTACCAAGCTCATTCCTCGATTTAAAAGATGTTTCCAAGCAAGCAGTATTTTTGTTGGGTAACTATAAAGACAACTAAATAAAAAATTTTAATATCTTTAAAAGTCGTACAGAATTTACAATTTAACTCTTTTTGTTAGTCATATTAATGTTTATGTATTTGTATGTAAACGTTTTAAACTTTAAACCAGAGTTGCCATAATATAAGTTAAAAATTTCGCATAAAGGCTAACACAATCACACAAAATTTTCATAATCTTATATCTAATCTGGTAATTTGTTATTAAAAAATTTTGCAGAGTTTGTTGACTTTTCTGTTTGAGTAAGTTCTGAAATCTTAGAGTCTCAGAACTAAAATTTCTAAATTTAAAGTTTTTAATAATATTCTCAGAATGAAATCATTTTCAATAAATAGACTTTAACATGTAACTGTAAGTAAAAATTTTCAAAATTTGTAGAAGTTTTTAGAGAGAAAAACTTTGCACAAATAGAGCGATATTTCTGTAGAATACAGAAATAAATATATACCTACTTTTTTTTCAATTAAGTCGATTTGTGGAAAATTTCAAAAGCTGTCAATTAAACATTAATTGAATCAATTAAATATTTGCTTAAATTCTTAACTTGCTTGAAATTTTTTTTTTTTTATTATCGCCCAAAAGCATTTAACTAATAAAAAATTAAGATGACATCAACGTAAGGGGTGTTTTTTTATAGAGGTATAGAACTTTGAAATGGAATAAAATAAAGATGAATTTTTTAAATTGACATGAAATTTACTTTATTCGAAAGATCATCTTCTGGCATTATAATTTAATCTTCTGCCATATGACCGCCACGGCTGGCTCGGACGTTGTCTAATCTGGAGGTCCAATTTTCGATGACTTTTTCCAACATTTGTGGCCGCATATTGTCAATATCGCAACGAATGTTGTCCTCCAAGTGGTGAATCGTTTCGGGCTTATCGGCGTAGACTAGCGACTTCACAAATCCCCATAGAAAATAGTCCAGCGGCGTTAAATCGCACGATCTTGGAGGCCAATTCAAGGGTCCGAAACGTGAAACTATGCGGTTACCAAACGTTTCCTTCAATAAACCAAGATATTTCCGCAAAATATTCCATAAAGTGGATAGACACATATCCAATTACTTTGCACGATGGCGGATAGACTGATTGGGGTCTTCCTCTATGCTACGCTCTACAGCAGCAAATGACTTCTTCTGTAAGCACTGTAGCACGTCTCTGTGGATGCATATTATCATTTAGAGTAAACGTGCTGCGAAAACGTTCCATAGTTAATCGAATTAATTGCTCTGTAATTTTAGTAATAAATATTTCATTTTAATTCCATTTTATTAATTCTCATTTGGTTTATTACTTTATTCAGTTAGATAATATAATTTCAGTGGTTTAAATCTGAATATTCATTTATTCAAAATGTTATCATAAATGGAAGTTAAATTTTGTTTAATAAAAATGTAACAATTTTTTTAAACAAAAAAATGCAAAAAAAAATTAATAATTATTTGAAACAAAAACAAATACTCTGGTTTCAACAAAAGAGCTAATTTCTACAAAACAAAACAATTTTTTGCCATAGTCCCTACGTTTCAATAGAAAGTAAAAACTGCCCAGACAGAAAAATAAAATCGGCACAGTGTCCGCAATGCGTCGACTATGGTCGGTTATGCATTGGCAGAACGTGGGATTAACAATTTTGACAGTATTGCCCTGTTACCCGATTGATAACAGTGGCCAACAGATGGCTTGAGAAAACTTGCCACCGTTGGCATAACTTTGGTAATTCAAAAAATTTTGTGCTTTTAAAATAACAGATTCATTTGGAGAAATATGTATAATAAAACACATTTAAGTAGCTGCAATCCAACTCGATCTTAGTATTATAAATCACATGTAAATGTGTGAAATATAATAAAATATTAAAAAAAGTGCTTCTAATTGGTTGTAATATTTGTTAAAAACTATATTGGCAAAAAATGTTGCGGGTGGTAATGGCAGAACACATGCGTTGCAAACAAAATAGTGTTTTCCTAGTACCATATTAGTTGTACCTTACGTAATTTGTAACACGGTGGGATTTACAAAAATAGCAGTGGTTTGACAAGACTATTTTTTTGGTACGGTTGGCAATTTTTACCTGGGTAATTTCTGTGCGGATTTGTTCACATTAGTGGAAATAAATAGATTCACTAAACATTAATTTCAAGCATTAATCAATATTATAAAATTAAAGCTATACAAAAATACATTGGGAATGAACAACAACACCCTTTCGTATATTTTTTAGAAGGTATACAATATTGATTAATTTGTAATCTAATCAATTGATTTTTAATCAAATTTATATAGTATATAAAGGCATACAATATTGATCAATTTTTAATCAAATGAATTAATATTTAATTGAAAAATAATTCAAGTAAAAAGCTATCAATTTCTAATTGATTGAGGAATTTTCGTTGTTGGCGCAATTTCTGCAATAAAAGTTATTGAATCGGCGGTTTTCGTGATTGACATGGGTTTTTATTTTTTATGTGTGAACATATTTATTAGATATCTAACAGGAAATTTTATCAAAATCTTGACGTTTTTCTGTTAAATAATTCTTAAAATCTGATAGTTTTTGTAAAGAAAAAAGTTACAACCTTGAAATTGTAATAAAAAATATTTTGTAAAAAAAATTTTTTGTGATTATAAATTTTAAGTAACACTCAGACTACACATTTTACACGTAATATGTTTAAATACATTGTGATGTGGCAACACTGCTTAAAATATCAAAATGTTCATATGTACACAGTCAGAAAAAGACAAACGGACCTCCGCTGGCAATTCACTTTAGCAAATGGTTCAAGTGCTGGCATGATTTCTCGATTCCAAAATGATAACATCATTAGTGTCGGACAAGCACTGGGTAAACAAAATTTTTAACTTTGGCAAAATGTTTGTAAAAGAACGAAAAATGTGCTTTAAAAAATTTGTTTTGCAAACTAAAATTAGAAAAAAAAGTTCATGCATATATTTTTTGGTCCCACCCTGGCCGCCAGATTAGCAGCAGATAGCTGGGAAGTAACCGCATTTATTCATCGACCATTTTATGTGTTTAGTCCAGTATTTTGTTCGTTCTTTTGCTAAAATATCTGTCAAAGTTTGTACAAAAAAAAGAGTTTTTTTGTATTGTATCAATTTAACATACAAAATCATTTAAATGTAGAGAAAAAGTAACATGTGATTGTAATTTCATAACATCTGCAAAAGATTGGAGTGTAAAAAATTGGAGTTTTCTGCAGTTTTTACGGTATTTATAGCGAGTTGGTCATATAACTGTTTTAATGTTCGTGCTAAAATAAATGAATCACTTTTCTTCACCGACAATATCGGTGTATAGTCTATCATCTTGTTCCTAATTTTGCGAAAATATCTTTCAATCTCCATATAACAAAAGTTTTTGTATCAATTTAACAGATAAGACGATTTAAAATGTTGCGTAAAAGTGAGATTTTATTATAATTTCCTGAAGAATGTAAAAAATTGGAGTTTTCGATAGTTTTTATTGCGATTTTAGGGCTTTTTGAAGAAATGACTGCTCTATAAAACAAAATTGGTTAAAAAATACCAAAAGCACTAAAGATAAATTACAAAAGCACCAATTTAGATTTAGTGCTTGTTGATATTTTGGTACCATGAGTAAAATTTTGGCATTTTGTGACATGGAAAAACACAATAAATAGTGCCAAAAGCACTAATTTGGTATCACTACTTAAAACGTAAGTAAATACTAACTGCTGGGTAACAGTTTGCTGCTCAAATATGTTAGCACTGGCATAAGGTTTAATGGAAACAAATTGCGAACATTTGAAAAACAAAACAAAATCTGGTCTTAAATATCTTTTCCAGAAGCAAAAAATATTAAAGAGTATAAAACAAATCACAAAAAAATTTTTGTCTGAAACCGTGCCCGAACTCGGAACTTACAAACTTCTTTAAACAAAAAATCATCACTTATATAAAATAAATGCTTTACCAGTGGTTACACTTTTGCGCCGTTGATAATTTATGACTGAAAAGCACTGGCAAAACACTCTTTGCCAACGTTGGCATAGTGGTCTTATCCAATTCTTTGCAATTGAAATTACTATAAAACAAATACTGGCAAAACGCTTTTTAACGCTGGTAAAGCGTCTCAACTCAGTGTTGTGCCAGTAGTTTATTAACTATTCCACGGTTAGCCAATGGTATACCAGTGCTTTTGTTTTTTGAACCACTGGCAGTTTCTAACTGGGTAGTTGTGTATTTGTAATCAACTATAGTAAGCATTTTAATATGCATTTAAATGTAATTACCACTAACAATCATGAACTCTACTCTAATAGTAACTACTACAACAACAAATATAACTAATACAACTACAACTACTTATTCAATACCATCACAAAAATTCTTTCATAGTTACTAGGGTATTCAATCGGTTAACCGTTACTCGATTAATCGATGAAATGATGTCGAACAATTGTTCGAGTAATTCGAAGTGGCCAATTTCGAGTAAAGAATAACTCGAACAATTTTGGTCGATTAATCGAGTACTCGAGTAATTTAAAAATATGAACTATTTTATATTTTTTTATATTTTGTATAAAATAATGTGACTGTTATAGTGAATATTTAAATGTTAAGTGTATTTTTATATTAAGTGAGCACTGTTAAAGAAATTATATTACGAAAAACGAAGAACTTAATGCGAAAAAACTCCGATATCGAAGAAACTTAGATATTTTTTAAAGAAACAAGTTCCAAGACTGGGGTGTTTAAGATTATTGGTGCGGATTTGAGGGTTAAAAGTGGGATCAAACATTATTTTTTTTTTTTTTAATTTAGTTGCCATTTGATCTAAAGAAACTACATAGAAATACTATATTTTCAAAAAGGAATTTTTAAATGTCATTTACTAAAAACTTTTTGTTGGTCCCTTTTATGTCGTTGTAACAAGCCAATTTTAGAAGCCTTATATGGAAATTCATAGCGGTCCTACGCAAAATTTCCACATATTAAAATTTATATATAGAAGTAATGAAGTTTTCATTAATATGATGAAAATCTTCTTAAATATTCATGAAAGTTGTTTCAAAACTTCTTTATAATTTTTTTTAGAAAAATTACATATCTCAAAATCCCAAAATGATAGGACAAAATGGACTATTTTTTCGTTTAGTACTAACACACTAATATAGCAAAACTGTGTCAAGTCTGAGTGAAATTACAAAACGGATCACCTTACAAATATTTTTATAAAATAGTTTAATACATATTTATGAACCAGTTATATTGAAAGAAAATCAATGAAGATTTCAACATATTTATAAAGAATTTCATTGATATAATAACGCTTTTGCTTTGAGTGTACTGAGACAAAACTGTCGCAATAATAAATGATCTTAGCAAATGTTTTTCTCTTTTAGATATACTTTTTACTAAAATTTTTAATTAATTTGTTAATTTTTATATATATGTTATATTAGTACTAATAAATATAAAAACTTACAAAAATGTGAGTTTTTGGAAAATAAAATTAAAGTATTAAAATTGTTCGAGTTACTCGAGTTACTCGAGCAATTTTAAAATCTTACTCGCCTACTCGAGTAAATTAAAAACCTCAAAATCGAGTTACTCGATTACTCGAACAAAAGCAAACCCGAGTAAATTGAATACCCTAATAGTTACACACAAATAACATTTGAACATAAAAGTCCACTATCATACATTCATAGATTTACAGGGTGAGCAAATAAGATCCATGAATTTTAAACACACAAAACTTATGTTTTCAATTCAAAATACTTCTAAACTTTGAGAAAAAACGCCATACCGATATGTTCGTTCCGACCTTAATTAAATTCGGATAAGTAATATAGAAGACGAATTTATTGCACGTTTTTACGTTTAAGGATGTAAAAGAAGGTTCTACACTAATCCATTTTTAGTTGGAAAACATCTATTAAATAAACAAAACTTATATTTATATATTGCTACGCAGGGTTGCCACTTATTACCCAGGGTTGCTACTATTTAAAATTAATAAAATATTGGTGAAAAAAGATTTTCGTTAAAATTTGACAAACGCCCAGATAAAATTTTATTTGATGGCCAATTTGTCAACATTTTTTACCTTATAAGAAAAATATCAAAAAAAGAAATTGTACATATATGTACTTCGTTTTTAGTCCCGAAACAAGTCGTAGAGCAGCAAATTATTTTAATTATTTGTCTCTCTTTTTTCACTTATTTAAATTTAGTTTAAATCGAAGGGAACCCAGTTAAATAAAAACTTGTCTTGAAACGTTTCATTCATTACTTTTTTGCTCATAGTTTTTAATTTTCAGATCCAAACCAATACAAAATGGAGTTCAATAAACAATTAATTTCCTTATTGCTGACTGGTGAAAATGTGATTTACAAGTGAAACCAAAATATCGAAATTTTTAAACTTTCGCAGTTTTTTTTTGAGACTTTAGAGAACAGTATTTGAAAAAATTATGTAATTCTAACCAGTTTACATATCTTTTAAACTTATTAGGAATTGGTGTAAGCTTTTTTAAAATTTATGTTTTTTGCTTCTGACATTCACAATTATATTTGAATGTATTGGTTAGCGTATTGCGTGACAGGGTTGCTAGACATACTGTTTTTAGCAGTACATGTACTGTTTTTTTTTTTATAAATAGTACAATCTTAAAACAGGCGCGGATTTTCCAAAATTAAATTTTTCAATACAAAAATGTAAAAAAGATTAAAAAATTTAATTAAAAAGACTCTAACTTCATTTTTCCTAGATCCGTGCCTGCTTAAAAAAAAGTCTGTAAAATAGTTGAAAATTCAGCTACGAGCACAGAAAATAGTGGCTGAATTTGCGCCAGCACATATTTTAATAAAGGTGAGAATCACAGTCTTCTAAATTTAGGCGACCTTCATTTTAGAAGAACTAAATTTGAGTTGAAATTTGTAGTTAAATTAACTAAGAATTTAGCAAAATCATCAGACTTTCTGAGCTCAATCAACAGAGAATTTCTGCTAAGAAGGACTTTCCGGATCTGACCAGAGCCAGGTCCATATTTATTACCAGGAAATAGGTAGTTAGTAAAGAGTACTCAACAGGTACGGAGTAACAAATTTTGTTCCTTCTTTCACTATCTCGCTTAGTTTCTGAGATATAACCTATTTTATGATTATAAAATGAAAACTATATCAGAAAATAACGCCATCTACCAGTGCGCCGGTAACAGAGACAAAAAAAAAAATGGTTTCAAAACAATTGTAGTTTTAATTGGATGTAAAAATTTGTAAATTTGAGAATCACGAAATACTAAATTTTAGGTCTAAAGATTAGTGCAAATACGGATGAAATTGATTCTTGGGGTAAAATTAGATAACAAATAATGAAACAGAAAACATAGCTCAACTAAATTAGAGACCGTTTAACAGACTTCTGAATTAACTTTTTTTATGAGTATACCTAAAACAGTACGCAAAAGTACTATTTTTTTTATTTCTGTATTGATTTTTGTTCTTTTTTTAATTTTTAAAATGTGTATTGAAGACAATTGATATTTAAAAAAAAATTATTTCAGCATTATTTTTTTGGTAGAAAATTACACCCGAATTTTGAAAAACTGAATCCAGAGATAAGCAGTACATACAGACTTTTAAAAGCAAAACTTTCAAAAAATGTATGTTAGCTGATAGAATATTTTTTTACTTGCTTCCATCAATATCAAATTACAAAAGTCAATTTGAATTTTCTTCATTCTTTAACAAATTATTTCAACCAAAAATTGCTTTTTGATTTATTTTTTGCGAACTAAATCACAAAACTCTCTTAATTTAATTTAATATCAATTAATTGATTTAAACTGATTGGCAGAGCACGGAATTCCATGCAAATGCACTTGTTTTTTTCGATTGTCCGAATATTTATTTAATGGATTCATTTTTATATTTTGATTTAAAAATAATATTTTTTTTTTATTTTAAAAATCTGGTTGTCCCATGGAAAACGTTAAGGCCCAATTATATTTAGCGAAGTTGAATTAAGGAAATGAGCGATTGTATGAAAATACATTGACGCACCCATATTTAGCTTAAGTCAACATTCATAAATTTCCATCTCTATTAATTTGGTTAATTTGTAATCGAAACTCATCGCACAGAGAAAAAATTGTTGTCAAAAAAATTTGAATTAAACTTTTGTTTGATTTCAAACGGGCTTTCAATTAAAAGTTTAATAATATCTATTAAATGTTTAATTGAAAATTACCAAATAATTAAACTTGAAAAATATCGCTAATATTTAAAAAATTTGGCAAAATTTTAAACAAAGTTAAATTGAAGAAAATTGCTAAAATTTAAAAAAAAAAAATCTAAACATGAGAAAAGCTAGAATTCAAAAAAACCGGTAATATTGAAAAAAACCGCAAAATTTAAATAAATAACTAAAGATTGAAATAAAAATAACCAAAAATTAAAAACTTCACCGAAATTAAAAAAAAATTACCGCAATTAAAAATAAAATAATAGATTGCTTTTCACAATTTGTTAAATAAGTTTTGGGACTTTAGCACATTTAATTACTATAAATGCAATTAATGTTTATCCCGATGAAAATAAATTTAAATAACAAATATGCAGGTGCTTGTGCAAATTTAAATATAACTGACACTAATAGAAAACATATGATTTTCTATTGTTGATTTACTTGAATAAACGTCACTACATTGCTAGGTCTGTCAAAAAAACAGAGTAGTATTTGGAAGATGACAAAGCCAATTGTGACAATTTTTTGTTGTTGTTTTTGTTTTTTCTTTGATATTTTAAATTTTGAATCTCGCTCCTAGACGAGGACAAGAAATTCTCATTGAGTTTGTGATTTAACATAACAAATATCCCTAGAAATTCTAATAACAAAGTCCCCTGAAGATTTCCTTAGGCAGGAATGAAATCCGGATAGGGACACGCCTACATTAGATTGCTTTTCACAATTTGTTAAATAAGTTTTAGGACTTTAGCACATTTCATTACTATAAATAAAATAAAAGTGTTTTCAAATTATAGACGCTTTAAATTTTATTTATGTGATTTTTCCAATTTTGAAGATTTTTGAATTTTAGCAATTTTTGTAATTTTTGTCATTTTGTCAATTTTCTAAAATTTTGACTATTTTTTAAATATTAGCTTTTTACTAATTTTGGCGATTTTATCCAATTTGAGCGTATTTTCAATTTTATCGAATTTTTTAATTTTGACAATTCTGTCCAATTTTGGCATTTTTTTTTTTAATATTGTCAATTTTTTTTAATTTCAGACATAATCATAAAAATTATTTATTTTTTAAATTTGGTGTTTGTTTTAATAATGCAATTTTTTCTAATATCAGCGATTTTTGACAAAAATTTTTCAATTACAGCGATTGTTTTAAATTTTGTAAAATTTTTTTTCCTATTTTTGGGGGTTTTTTTAATTTTGACGTTATTTTTTAATTTTTGCTATTTTTTTTTTTTAAATTTTTGCGATTTTTTTTAATTTGATCGATTTCTTCCCCAATTTTTGGAAGATTTTTTTTGCATATTTTAATTACTGGAAGAGTTTATTTTGCCTGTTGCATGTAATGTCTCGGTTTGAGTTAAGCCAATTATCTTTTTCTATTGTATACAACTAATGATATAGGTGATGCCAATGAAACAATTGTACTGTCTATCACGAAAATGATCTAGCTTTTTGCAAAAGCAACAAATAAAATCTAATATGACAATATCATATTAGATTTTTGGACTTGAGTAGAACAATTGAGGTAGAATGTCCGAAAAAACAATTTTTTTTATTTTTGAGACAAAAATTAAAACATTTTTGAGATTTAAAAGTATCTACAAAAAATTTATTTGAAATTAAAAACAATATTAAATAGCAAAAGAAATCTAAAAAATAATTAATAAAAAAGTGCAACGTGCAGTAAAAACATTGTTTTTAAACAAAAAAAAAAATTATCTTTTTTAAACGTTCTATCATGGAATGGGCGATATGTAAATATATATAAATTAGACTTAGTAAACCACTTAAAAACTTACTTTTTGGCAGTAGTGGCAGATTGGGCAGCACTTTTATTATTTTTAGCGTGCATGTTGATGAGTTCTTGCTTCTAATTGGCAATACGTTCTTCAAGGCTCTAACGGGCCTTACGTACCTTTAGTCTTCTGGCTTCAGCTTGGTCAGACAACATTTAGTTACGTTGTTTATCGGCTTTGTTCTTGTGAATGTATTCCACGAGAACACTTTTGTTCTTGAAAACATTGCCTTTGCTCTTTATGTACAAATAGTGGTGCAAGTGACGATCTGGTCTGATAACCCTGTTGCACACTTAGAAAACTTGTTAAAAAAGTAAATTTTGTAAATGAAACTTTGTAAAATAAGCTGTCTTTTCACGAGTTTTCAATGACTTTTATATCACTGAAGAACGTTAGAATAAAAAATTCATAAATCTGTAATTAAATAATGTTATACACACTTTATTTTTCTAAGTGTATACAAGCACTTTTTGTGAAAAAACTGCATGTTACATAACAAAGCTAATCCTTTAAGTCAAGATTATATTTTTGAGATACATATCTACCAGCAACCATTTACATACATTCTTGCATCATACAGTGTCTGTTGGTTCGTTTGGTCCCTTTATTTCTAGATAACAAATGACACCAACACTTGTGGATACCAGTCGATTAACACAAAGTAATTTAAAACATGTTTTTATAAATTAGAAATGAGAGACACTAGATAAAAAAAAAAAAATTAGGAAATAACTTGATTTTTGCTGAAGACATTCGAATCAACACAAAGAAACAATTAAAACAAATTTAAATAGAATTTGATAACATTAACCTTTAACTGCTTGGAGTTACATATGGGCTTTTTTATGGGCAAATATTTTTAAATTCTTTGAGCGTGATATTATTTTTAAATAACTTTCAGAGATGTTTTATTTTTGAAAAGCAAAAATATAAATAAATATCGTTACGCAAATTTGAAAAATTAAGAAATCGTTAATAACAAGTACACTTTTTCTTGTTATTTTTATTTTTTTTGATGGCGGGTTTTAACTTTTGGATTCCATTTGTTATTATAAAATCTGCTAACACTAGAGAGATATATACTTTATAGGCGTGCCCCTTACCACCCCTTCCTGGAATAAAAATTTGCAAAGAATTCTTCGTTCACGCAGAGAAAAAAATATAATTGGACATGATTGTGGACACAAAATTTTTATATTCTGATATACATAATTCTGGCTGATCATATTATGATTTAGAATTATAATATGTTTGCTAAATTTATATTTAAATTTTTATTACTATTTGAAATGTGAATCAAAATATAAGTGTGGATTTCCAAACTATTTTAAAGGATTTTATGAAGTTACATCAAATTGTATCAAATTATATGTAACTTGGTCGAATTAGATAGACCCATTTTTCGGATCAAATTACATCAGATGAGATCCAATGGGATCACATGAGATAAGGTTATGTATGCCAACGAAAGACGAAGACATAATGTCTTCCCATATCGGAACTTTTTTCATCGGATAGTAAAAATATAAGTTCTTTCGCCACTTTATCTAGCAAATTTATTTAAATTAAATAAAAAAGGTTAAACGACTGAAAAACTGAGTATAAAAAAACGGTGTTTCAGTTAAGCGTTTTGAAAATACTACTATGTATACGCACAGAGAAATAAAGTGCCAACCGAATTAAAAAGTGTGTATTAATAGTAACAACTTATAAATTCAGTTAGTACAGCGATATTTACATTCGATTTCTCAATATTTTGGGTGTTGCAACAAAAACTCAGTTGATTTAACCGAATGCTGTTATGAAAATTAATGTTAAGTTCTGCTAACAGTCTAAAATTCGTAATAACTGAATTTGAGTCGTAGTAACCGAATTTCAGTTGGCAAATAGCTAAACTTTTCTCTGTGTGTATGAAAGACTTGATTCAAAGAATTTCATCTGTCTAACAGTATTTGCGCATGTAGCGAAATAAATTGGAATTAAAAGATTCGCAATGTGACAATCAGCTGTGAATGACATTTTGTATTACTGATCGCTAAAGAGCACTGAAGTATAAACATATGTAATAACAGTAAAATTTAGACTGCTATCAGTTTTTCTAGATTTTCCTCCAGATCTAATTGATTTTTGCTTTTCAATTAAGTTTATTTCCATCACCGAACAAAACATGAAAAGTATCAAGCCAATAAGTCATTCGTATCGTTATTTTTTATCGAGAGCACTTTAGATTAAAGGGACTAGTTTCTTTTTTCAGTCCCATATGAAATTTAGGTTTTCGGTCACAAAAAAAAAAATTGTGGCAAAATTTCAGTCCTCTATCTTTAATTTAAAAAATCAACTCCGTTTTTTCTGGAACTAATAAAAGTTATTTTTTTTTTTTTAAATGTTGATTTATTTTTATTTTTTTAACAACAAACAAGAAATACTTAACGTTTTAATTTTTTTTTGGGAAACTTTATGATCTAAGGAAATAGTTTTCGAGCTCCTATAGATGAAAATAGTATTAAGCTATTAATAGTTACTATTTTGAAAATAATGATTTTGTTTTTAATTATTTATTTTTCACTTTTAACATTTTTACTGATTTTTTTTTCTCTTAGGAAATGATTTTTATAGTAATAATTTCATAATTCCACTACTACTCATGAGAAGTCATTAGTATTTCTAAGGTAATAAACACCGTTTTAGAGCGAGATTCATAAAAAAATCAAAATAGAAAAATATTATCTTTATTTGAGTTTTTATGATTTTATGAGCTTGCATTTTTTTATATGAGCACTATAACATATTCATTAGGGGTGGGATAGTGAGATTCGAAATGAAAATGGGAGTCCCCAGGGTGTCCCTAACGGAGTTCAATGTGTGACCGATCCCCAATAATTTTTCAATCACAATATTTTTTCAGAATATACTTATCTCCACCTTATCTCCACTCCCTAAGGCGGCTCCCATACAAAATGACATTTTGTAAAATTTGCTCCCACTGCTCTAACTCTCTCTATGGTTCCCCTAGAGAAGTCAAATGCATGATCGGCCGCTAATATTTTTTCAACCCAAAAATTTCCTCAAAACATACCTACCCCGTGTCTCCGATCCCTAAGGTGGTTCCCACACACAGAGAAATAAAGTGCCAACCGTATTGTAAAATGTATATTAATGGTAACAACTTATAAATTTAGTTAGTACAACGATATTTACATTAGATTTGTGAATACTTTTCGTGAATTGAGATGAATTAACCGAACTTTGTTGTGAACACGAATGTTAAGTTGTACAACCGACTGAAATTCATAATAATCGAATTTGAGTCCCGTTAACCGAATTTGAGTTGGCAAATAAGTAAATTTTTCTCTGTGAGCATACAAAAATACATTTTTATAAAATTTTGCTCATACTTCTCTAGCAGTCCCCACGGTGCCAGTCACCAAATGTATGACCGAACTCAAATTTTTTTTCAATCCCAACATTTTTTTAGAACATACCTACCCCAAACCTCCAATCCCTAAGGGGGCTCCCATACAAAATGCCAAAACCCACCGCTCTAACAGGCTCAGAGGTGATCCTAGACAAGTCCAATATATGACCAACCCCTTATATTTGTTCAACCCCAACATTTTCACAATACATACCAAGCCCAAATCTCTAATCGCTAAAGGGGTCCCATAAAAAATAAAATTTTTTTAAAATTTTGCTTTTTTATATTTAATTTTTATCTTTCAAAATACGATACCAGGGATCAATGGAAGCATGAAAACAATATCCTCAAATCATAAAACTTTATGCAAGCGCTAACTAAAAATTGAAGATAGAGGGCTGAAATATTGCCACATAATATATAATATAATATAATTTTCCTAGGTTTTGTTATATTTGTCGCGGGCTAGAGTAACGATTACGATTTTTAAAGTTTTGCGCATTTTCGGATTTTGCAACGGAACTATCACAAATTATCTTTACTGAAAACTTTTTAAGGAACATAGCGAACAAATAAAAAAAAAAAAAGAATTACATATATCCATCGTCTGAATCGTGAGTTATGGTCTTGAGTTGTACAAAAAATTAATTTTTCCACATTTTTTTTTTCGTTAGAACCATATTCAGACTGTTATACAACTTACAAAAAATTAGCAAAATCAGTCCAGCAGTTCAAAAGTGATGCGCTTACAAAAGATCATCATTTGATTTTTATTTATATAGATGAAGAATATTTCCAAATTTTGACTAAAAACTGTTTTAAGTTATAAAAACATACCCAGCACAAACAGACATTACCAAGTAATTAAGCATGTAAATAGCGCACAAAGAGATTCACTAGCCAGGCTATTTACTCGCTTGATTACTTTTGTTCGCCATGACACAAAATTCATTGACGTCATTACACTCTCGCTTACTAAAAAAATCAGAATAATTAGTTACCTGATTGGTTACGCATAGTAAAAGAATAAGTAATTACTTTTATATTAGGAATAAGTGGTTACTCACAATAATAGAATAAGTGGTTACCAAGAAATTACAAGAAAAATGTTTTTTTTTTAAGAAATCTTGAAAAAAAAATTTAAATATCTATAGCTTGGAAAATTTTTTTGTAAAATTTTTTAAACCAAATTAATACAATATTAGAATAAAAAATATTAAATCGATACTTATGTAAGCAATTACCAGTAACTCATAATTTTGTAATTACATATAATAACTTCTATAACCCATTTTCAGCAATTCATTATTTTGTATGTTTAAGTAATGCAATAGGTAATGACTTATCATTAGCTGGTAATCTAGACGGTAATGACCTGTCATTACCGTGTTTTTGCTGGGTAACCAGTATTTTAATATTCTGCAACAAAAAATAAAATAAATTTCATCATGTTTCAAGCAAAATAGTCTATTTATTGCTGCTTCAAATAATAAATTTTTAAATCTGGTATCAAAAAAGAACTAGAGAATGAAGTGGATGCTTAAAATGCAGACCATAAGTATAGAGTATTAATCTATTATTAACTGTCAATTAAAAGAATACAACAAGAAAAATATATAGAAGAATACATTTTTTGTACAAATTTTAAAACCACTATACTTGTTAAGGAGTACGAGTTGTAGGATATCCGCTGTTGAATAATTGCGATTGTGATTGCGGTTAAAAGAAATAAATGTTAAATGAGCAGGAAAATAAGAACATGATAATAAAACCGAACCAGCCATAAGAAAAAAATAGTTTATAATTTAATAAAAAAAAAGCAAACACAAACGCAAACATTTTTTCACACACATTTACAATTAAAATATAGCTTATGACTAGGGTTTGGTGGCCGGGAATTAAGGGCAAAAGTTCGACGGAAATTCATGGGAAAATGAGAAAAGTTTAAATTGTTTTATATGCTTATTTTATTAGAAAAAGTTACACCCAGAAAAAGAATTGGTTCTAATTCGGTCGAAACCATTAAAATTTATTTGATAGGACATTATTTTATTTGGAACTACGAGTACCGATAATCGATTAATGAAGCAAAAATACTGCACTGGAAATTAAAAAGAGGGAAAAGGAACTTAAAAAACAATCCATTTATCGAATTATTGGTAATTCCAATCAACTTATCAAATAAAATTCGATATTGTGTACAGTGGAATCAACAATTTATTTGTAATAATACAAGAGAATTGTTACCATCTATCAAATTTTTTAAAAAATTGTCGATAATCAAAAGTGGTTACTGCAAATAGAAGATACTAATGATTTTTATTTGTAAACGAATTTGAAACAATGTTTGTTTTCCTAACAAAATAATTGAATTCATATTTAACACTCAACATTTAAAAGTGTTTGTGGTGTTGTGGGTAGAGAGTTTGCCTTGTACTCCGAACTTCCAAATTAAAATCTCGAAAAAGACAAACATAAGTAGTTTTTTTTAATTAAAATAAAATATTCAAATGTTTAACTAGCAAATAAGGCAATGAAAATTAAAAGTGATTGTTTGTGCAATTAGTAGGACAGAGGACTATTAATCTGAAGGCAACGGTTCAATACCAGCAAAATTATAAAAGGTTTTTAATTTCAATTAAATTTTGTGCAACGTAATAATTTGTCGAACGCAAAAGTTGTCAACACTGAACGTAAAAACAATACGTCAATCTGGTAACATTGCGAAATAGAGACGGAGAAAAGTAGAAGAATAAACAAAAAATCTAAAAATAGAATATTTGTGTTTCTTAGGGTTGCCACTTCTGAGTATAATATACAATAACAGAAAAGCTAATAGGAAAGAAAACTGCAATTTAGCTGCATTACATTAGAGGCCATACTTGGGTGTGATCGCTAAACGGTCATCACTTGGTATTGTTACGTATGTAATGTAAGAAGAGCACAGGTTTGATTCTTACAGTCGCAGGTTGTTGAAAAATGTATCATATAGAGACAATCTGACAATTATAAATACACAAATAATAATACAATTTAAAAATGGAAAATCACTGATGATGAATGTCCATAAAAAGGCAGAAACTAGTCTAGTCTGATTTAAAAATTTATAGTGTTTATAATTTTTAGAAAAAAAAAACGTTTATTCTGCTTCTTAACCTCAACATTTCTATTTGGAATATAATATTGGGTTAGGAATTTTTGTTTCATATTTTAATACTTTTTTGTAACTAGAGTAAAACATTTAAACGAAAGGCAAATATACAGTGAACCTTTATTTTTTGAAAATTTTTTAGAATGTCTTTAGGTTAGGAATGCTTTTAGCGTACACTCAGGGAAAAGGTTTCATAATATATATGAAGCTTTTCATATTTTTCAACCAAATTTTCTGATTTTCATCTAATGTAACACTTCATAAATATGATGAAGATGTTTCATAAAAGGGCATATTGATGACAGGCTTATTTTAAAAATGTCTTTTTAATCGAATGTTCTTAATAGAAACATAAACTAACCCCTGATTTATAAATCGCACTAAATAATTCTGCTAGGGTATTTGTGTATCGTTGGCTTAGATTCAAACGAAGCTATATAATTTTTTTTAGAAAATGAGATTTTGATCACAAAATATTCACTGACGTAGTTGTCATCTATGGTATTAATTAAAAATTTACCCATTTTAACCAATGTATCTTTAAAAAGACACAGAAAAAGAATAATAAGAACGCTGAAAAAAGCATAATAATATCTGAAGTCTTGCCTAGAAACGTGGTTTAAAAAAAACTTTAAAATTTACAATTCGAGGGTTACCATACAATGATTTGAAAAAACGATTTTTGCCTTTTTTAAAGGACTTTTTCAAAAAATATTTAAAAATATAATTAAAGCGTGAAGATAATATATGGCGTAATAAACGCGATTTATTGGTATCGATAAAGCCATATAAAAAAAAATTTATTAATAGAAAAAAATTGCATTCAACATGTACTTTTTGGAAAAAATTGGCAAAACTGAACTTTTGTCACAAAAAAAATTAAATCTGGAATTAAAACAGAATTTTTTTTTCTGCCTTTAACTTTTGGGGCCGGGGCACCTGTGCGTGAGTTACCTGCGGTTACCTTCCCAACCATCTCAACCACAACAACAACAGTAATGACCTAATCAACTATTTCAACAAACAACAATAATGACTTGATCAACTATTTCAACATTATCAATCAGCATATTACTAATAATTGGACCAACCATTGCAACATCAACAACATCAGCACATTACCAATATTTAGGTCAGTTATTAAGAACTATTTAAATTAAGCAATTTATTTTATTTTTAACTAAATGCCAACCTATGCAAAAACAAATATCAATTAATGTACAATAAGTATTTATAAGTAATGAATGAAAATAAAAAAAACTTTAGTTATTATTCAACCATCAAAACCTTGTGTACTTATATTTCGTGCGTATAAACATAAAAGTTTGGGTACTCAAATGTAAGGAAATTTCCACAAAATTTCAAAAATTATTTTGTTATTCAGCGCACTCTAGTCTATATAGTATATTTTAAAGTATATTTTAAAAATTTGGAGGAAGTTTTTTTTAGTGTTTTGGTTAATTTTGTAATATTTACTGTCCAAATAATGAAGTTTGCATGGAAATATAACTTTTTAGTTGGTATCGTTGGTATTACCCAGGGATAACCGCATGGGGGTGATAGTACAAAATGTACTGGCTTAAGTGTTTTCTCCTAAAGGCCGTCTAAAGCACGATTTAGATTATTAAAGTTTTCATCGTGACCGGCCTTTGGCCGGGGTTAGGGGTTTTCTTATATGTGATAGGCACTTTAGTGGCTTCGTTGAGTAAAGTTTTCCATTTTGCGATTTTATCAAAAAAATTATTTTTTTTTTGTAATTTCGATGTATTTGTAAGTGTTTTCAAAAATAGCAATGCAGTCAAAATTTATTTAATTTAACATAATATTAATAATTTAATTTTTAAAATCCTGAGGAAATTTCCTTTCATTATAGTGCCCATACTTGTATGTTACTATGCGTACCGGGTTTTGGGCCCCACGGGTCATGACCCTCTTAACCGAAAACAGTATAGACATATCTTTAAATTTTGTTTGAAGCACAAATATATCAGCGTTAAAATGAGTGAAAATGCTCCAAATTAAAATACATTAAATAGTTTTTATTAAATTTTTTACACTGATAGAATTGTCTGCACGATATCAGAGAATTTTTTCAATAGATCTCGTCCATTGAAAAATTTCATTAAATGAATGCATTTTTTTATTAAAAATTTCAAACGCCTAATGAAAAAGTTTCGTTAAAAACTATTTCATAAAAATAATGAAACTTTCACATGCAGTTTAAGAAATTTTTCGTCTACTTTGTGCAGAAAACTTCATAATTTTAGTAAAATTTTTATTAAAACTCATACAAGAAAATTCTCTCTGTATAGAATATCAGTATAGGATCTGTATAGTAACTACATTGAACTCGCCTAATAAATGAGATTGTAAAAAAATACATAAATTATGTGCCACAAAAGCCTAATTTAATCATATTTCATATTTTACCACAGTGTGAGTACGGAAATTTAAGATTTTTTTATTTAGTACCGAGTATTAGAAAAATATCAATGCATTAGTACAACAAAATAAATTTTTTTGAGCAAATGGCAAAATGGAAAAACTTCACTCAGCGAACCCATTAAACTGCCTATCACATAGAAGAGAACTACTAAATCCGGCCATAGGCTGGTCAAGCAGAAAAACTTACTTAGCGAAGCAGGGTTTTGGACGGACTGGAGGAGAAATCCCTGGGTAATGCCAACAATAGCAACTAAAAAGTCATATTTCATAAAAAACTAGCTGAAGTGCTCGGTGTTTCCCGGGTCAACTATGATTGGCGATTAGACGACTTAATACTGTTGTGTTTTGCAGAAGCAGTTAGTATTTTAACGTTAAAATTGAAATTAAAGATTCCATTTTAATTTTATGAAATTAGGTTACAAAATTAAAAATTATTTTATCTTTAAGATGTTGAATACAAAATGATGCTTTCAGTAGCAATTCACGATTATAAATCAATGTGCTTTATCTAATATTGATTTTAGTGCATGGTTTCGAAAAAGTTTATCGTTAAAGAATTTTATTTTTTTTAATTGACTTGTTATTGCCAAAAAAACGGTAAGGAAACATAAAATTTAAAAAAAAAAATAAATCATAAAGACGTTGCGAAAAAATCAGTAAAAACGAAATGGTTTTTCCTAAAATATTTTGATTGGATTTAATTCTTTCAAATTAAAAAAATAAGCTTTATTAAAAATAGTGGAATTTTTTATTTTGACGTTTTTGATCAAAAGTCGGTATTGAAGTGGGCTATGGTAATGAAACTTTTACTGAGGCCTTCCTCGGGAAACGTATAATATATGTGTGAGTAATTTCAAAGAAATCCGTTAAAACTGTCTACGAAGTTTGTATTCGAAGAAAAACTAATAAAGTTGAAAAAGGTGAAAAAATGTTAATTTTACATTTTTTGTCAAAAGTAGGCGTACAAGTGGGCGTGGTCGATGAAAACTATACTACGATCTAAGTTGAGGTCAGAGGATTATTCATAACAAGTTTAAGGAACATCCGTTGAGAATTGCTAATTTTTATAGAGAACAAACAAAAAGAAAATGAGTTTTCTATATATATATATAGATATATGTATGCACAGATATATATAGATATATGTATGCACAGCGCATACTCTAGAGACATTTATTCGTTCCGCCGCATAGTTTAGGGACATTTGCTTACTTTGGGGACTGTCCCCAAAGTTTTCGCGCCTTTTCATACATCTAGCGTATTAGATGAGGACAATTTTTTCCATACACCGCATATTCCGGCAACAATTTTGGGCGTGTCCCTAAACTATGCGCTGTGCATATATATATATATATATATATATATGTATGCGTAGCGCATACTTTAGGGACATGGCCAAAATTGTACCCGAAATATGCGGTGTATCGAAAAAATTGTCCTCATCTTAAACGCTAGATGTATGAAAAGTCGCGAAAACTTTGGGGACAGTCCCCAAAGTAAGCAAATGTCCCTAAGCTATGCGGGGGAATGAATAAATGTCTCTAGACTATGCGCTGTGCATACATATATATATATATATATATATATGTATGCACAGGGACATTTATTCGTTCCCCCGCATAGTTTAGGGACATTTGCTTACTTTGCTCCCTAAAGTATGCACAGCGCATACTTTAGGGTCACGCCCAAAATTGTCGCCGGAATATGCGGTGTATGGAAAAAATTGTCCTCATCTAATACGCTAGATGTATGAAAAGGCGCGAAAACTTTGGGGACAGTCCCCAAAGCAAGCAAATGTCCCAAAACTATGCGGGGGAACGAATAAATGTCTCTAGACTATGCGGTGTGCATACATATATATATATATAAATATATATATGTAGGGTTGGACTTTACCATTCACTTTTTTAAACAACTATGAAAACACACTTATTAGTTTTATTTAAAGTTTATTATTATTTATTATTAAATATACTAGACTAATGTATTTGCTTATAATTATATTTTCGTTAGAATTTATTCCGTCTTTTACCACCGCTCAACTTAAACTCTTTTTATCAACTGCTTGTCCGTTTGTCTGTCAGTAAGCGTCAAAGTCCTCTCTGTCCTCTGTCTGCGTCTCTATTCGTCGTTGTCCGTTACAATGAATGTTAACACTAGAAGTGTTAACACTAAACACACCACAGGCAAAATAAGCCCTACATATATATATAGTTTCATTAGTTGAACAGTAAATATTACAAAAATATCCGAAACACTAAAAAAACTTCCCACCCATTTTTGTACTTATTACAGCTCTAGAGGACGCTACATGGATCATAAAAATAATTTTTGAAATCTTGAGGAAATTTCCTTTCATTTGAGTATCCACACTTATATGTTTCTATATGCATGTTTTTTTGGTCCCTGGGGGACCGAAGATAGAAACAAATATTCTTTTTAATTCCAGAGGGTGTAATAATTTTTTATTTTTTTTACGAACGCTCTCTAAAGTGCAGTTTTGCCAATATTTTCGAAAAATACATGTTGAATACAATTTTTTTCTATTTCTAATAGTTTTCTAATATGGTTTTATCGATGTCAATAAATCGTGTTAATACGACGGTCTTCATTATATTTTTAAATATTTTTTTAAAAATTGCTTTAAAAAAACAAAAACAGTTTTTTCCAATCATTATATAGCAACCCTTGAATTATAAATTTAAAAACTTTTTAAACCATGTTTGTAGACAAGACTGCAGATTTGATTATGCTTTTTTCTGCGTTGCTACGAGTATCACCTTCCTATTAAAAATTGGTGTGTCTTTGAAGAAATTCATTCTTAGTATTTTATTATTAAAGAATTCATTCCTTGATTTAAAAAATTCACTTCAATTTTAGGGAATTCATTCCCAAATTAAATGAATTCTTCAGAGGTATACTCTCGAGTAATAAATCGGTTATTAAAATAAATTTTTTGTTTTGGTTCATTTTTTTTTTTTATTTTTAGACATAGTGTTTGGGATTTAGTGCTTATGTTGTATTAAGTGCATATTTTGTATTTTGTACTGCATATTTTAAGCGCAAATTTTCGATTTTTTATTGCATGAAAGTCGCTGTCCTGTTTATGACGAATAAAATGATTTTCAGAAATATTTAGTACGAAAAAGCAACATAGAACAGTATAACGGTATCACCATATTTTAATTATGAAATACTTTTGGATATAAACTAGTATGTTGAAATTTGTTACATTGAGTATAAAATGGATTATGAATTTTATAAACAATTAAAATTGAACTCTTTTTTTGTTTGCATTTATCTTTTTAAACGATTCTTGATAAAAAATTTGTGGGTATAATTTTAGAATTTATCTAAATGAAAGTTCCGCTCATATGATTTAAGTGGAGTACTGACTTTTGGAAAAGATTTATATTGATACTTTCGGCTCAAAATCGTAAATATATGTGCAATTAATAATTACAAAACATTTTCTCTTAGTTTTTGTAAATACTACTTTTGATTCTGGGTGTAATAATACTGGTTAAAATTTATATAAATATGAATTTTTAGAAAATCCTCAAATTTATGTCAAATAAAAGTATTTTCCATGTCGCAAAGCACTTAAATTTAGTTGTATTTAGTCCTAAAGGCTACAAGGAGTTATAATTAAATTAGTTTTCTATAAATTGCCTTAGGTTTGTCGAAATTTTAAGTTTTAACTTTATGCCATTTTGTACCGTATACTTACTTGATATAGAATATTATATTATTTTCCTTCACTAAGCTTAAAAACTATAGAATGTTAGAAATAATTCATAAAAATAATTTATTCTTACTGTGCAAACTATTTAATTTAAAAGGTCCCACTTCCTTATAATTAGATAAAATATAATTAGAAATTAACACTTGTACCATATATTTATTTCCAAACCTGTATTTTTTGCATATTTTTAGTACTTTCTCAAAAGTCAAAACGCTTAGATTGATTTTTCATGACAATACAAATTGCTTGTGCAACAATAATTGATCTATTTTAAAACTAAATTTATATTTTAGCTTCTAAAAAACTGTTTGTGTAGTTAAAAAAAAAATTTAAAAAGTTTTGTTAATCCCAGGTAAAAATCGACATATATGGATCCATACGGGGTAACCGTATGTTCGTGAATGTTTTTTTTTTTATAAAGAGAAGCTACACTCAGGAAACTCTTCCTAATCATTAATGTGTTGCTTTCTTTGGAAAGGGGATAGTGGATAGATGAAAGGTGGGGAGAGATGAATCGCTTCATTTATGGCAAACACTGTAATTGCGCGAGATGATAAGTCATAGAGCAGTTGTTGCTCGCCACCTGATGTAGAATTGGCGAATTTATTGAAGCTTTTTGTTTCATAGCCCTGATTCATTAATTTACTTCGGTGGGGTTAAGTGCTATTCGAACACCGAAGGTGGGCGCATCTATACGTAAACGTAATAGAAAACTCATACATATTATTTTTCTAAATTGATATTTACCTATTAACCCTGCGGGAAATGAAAGGTCGATTGATTCAAAGTGGTAATTCTGTGATATATGATTGGGTAGCACGTCACTGAACTGGTGAAATTGTGGTGTACCAAAAAGTGTTAATTTGGGTGAAATGTACAATCACGTGTCTATAGTTATGGTGACGAAACATTCACTGGTTGGTACCAGATACATCATGTAACTGGAGAAAAAGTAACATAACATCAAAGTGTACTGAAGCAACTAGGGTCGTTGAAGTTGGTACTGGTCATTGAACTGGCGCAAAACCGTTAGCAGTGGATGAAAACATGGCAACTAGTACCAAAGGATGCAGTTCCTTGAAAATAAAAATTAGTAGAAAATGTTAGCAAATAAAGAAAAAACCTTGCAAAAATCTATATTTTGAATATCCGGACTTCTTGGCTAGTTTGTGGACTTTTCCAAATTTAAATTGTTATAATGAATTTAATGTTATAGTTTTTTGTTGTGTATAGACAAAATAAACTACTTTTATAACTGATTTTTGTTGTGCCTTTTTGAAGGTTTTTTGAGGTTTCGGACGGGCTATTTAGCAACCCGTACATAATATGACACACGCTGAATTAAAAGTGACAGGTTACTTGTTAATTACTTTCCGCATGCCCGGCGACATGTACCCCTTAGACCAGTACAGTGGTACTTTACAAAACTATTCCACTCAAACTACCCCTAAAAAGAACACTTTTCGCTTAATATGTGACCAATTTTCCTTCAACAATTTTTCTCCAGTTCTACAATACGTACACCTACAACAGGCACGTGACAATTTGTTTTCCACTGGTTCTGGTGCATATCTCATAAATGCTAAAATGGTCATACTTTGACACTCCCTACTTCTAACTTGTCCCGTAGCATATTTATTTCAGTCGGTACGGTGATAAGTTACCTTGGTCAAGTTATTCGCCACGTCACACAGTGCCCCAAAGTTAGCAATTGTCACCTCCTATGACAAGCCCATGTTGAAAGTACCGGTCACTTTCATATAACAGAACCGAAACTTGAACTGGTTCATGCACACAAAATTCTAGTCACTTGACCATACCAGTGACTGGTCCATTTCCCGCAGGGAATTTTCAAAGATCACCCAATACCATGATACGTATTAATTCGATAGAAGTTAAAGGCAAAGTTGAAGAACCCCCCAAGCAACCCTTAAACGAGAATCAAATTTTCTAAAATGAACATCTTATGATTTTGGTAAGAAATTGTAGTTGTTTTAAAAAGTTTACAATTTTTTCTGCTTAAACATTTATTTTTGTTACATTTATTCTATAGATTAATTAATGAAAAGCTTACACAATTTAAATTGTATGTACTGCACTTATTAGTTACAAAAAAATTATGTGAGATGTACAAACCCAGCAAAAAATTTCCAAAAAGGTAAGCGGGTTTGTAATCAAGCATATTGGGCAGAACGCATTCCTTACTAGATTACCTACTCGATTCTTTTAACAGGGCGTGAGACTAAAATAATTGATTCTTTAGAATTGATTATTTTTTTTACCGAAGAACCATTTACTTTATATTTTTAAGAACTACATACATTTTTTAATAAAGAAATAGTGCCATTGTAAAACTACGAAGTACTTACACAAAAAAAAAAAAATAGTTCCCTAGAAAAAATAAGAAGTACTTACATTTAATAAAAAGGAAGTAGTTCCATAAGTAAATTCAACTTTTACTCACACGTGATTCTCCTAGATCACTCAAATATAACGATCAAAACTCATACGGAAATAAAATCCTAAAAAGTGAAACATCGAATTGTTATTATAACATGGGTTTGTCATAATTTTGGAGCTATAAACCACGAAAATATAAATTTTTCAAAAAAAAAGAACAATTCAAATTGAAAAACAAAAATATGACTCACGCACAATCACCCTCGAAATTTTTTTTTTACACTCACTCACGATAACGTCAGTAATTTCAATTTCCACTCACAATTTTCTGCTCACGTGCGCTTCCCTAATTTATACCTAACCACAGTTTAACAAAATTTAGGCAAAATTCTGTTTTTAGTATTATTTTCCTGCAAATAAAAATTTGTTTGAAAATATATATGAGATGAATTATTTTTTCAAAATTAGGAACTACTTCCAATAACGTCATTTTATTAAGAAAAAGTATATGATTACTTCTTGAGTACAAAAAGTTATAAATATAAGTTTAGTCTTTTAAGTAAATAATTACTTTGTTATTGAGTTCATGCATTCTGGTTTAATTTTAAAGAATGGATTACAATACTACTTGCTTTTTTGACTCTATCGTTGGAATGAGTTTGGTATTGCAGTTACTAAATTTGGCAATGAGATATGTAAGCAAGTGTGGGCATCACCTTCTTTTTGGAATGTGTAATTTTTTCCTGGGAACATATTAAATAAAACAATAAAAAAAAATTGATGTTGTCGTCACCATCTGTGAAACAGTCCAACGCGCTAACCATTACAAAACAACGCCCACTGACAGAAAAAAATCCTTACAGACTATTAACATAAAAATTACAAAATTATTAATAAATATAAGTACAATATTTATTTTTTTTTTTTAAATAGAAAAATTTAAAAATAAAATGATGTTGCGTTTAATAATATTAACATTTGAAGAATAATCTAACAAATTATAAAGATTATTAAAATCATTACACATTCTTATAAACGGATTAGCATTAGCATACATTTGACGATAGAATGGAGTATATAATGGAGTATAATTACGTGTTGATCTTGGAGAAACGAAAAGTAAAAAAAATTTGACAGGAAATCGGAGCATAATCAAATTTAACAAAAACGTAACGTTTAGCATTGTCTTTCTACTTTTCAGAGTGGGAAGCTTAATGAGGTTTAGTCTGGTTGTATATGAAGGTAGATTATTAATGGTATTAGGGTGGGTACTTCGTAAGCAGAACAGCAAAAATTGTTTTTGCACTGGGAGCAATATTCCAAAATTGGTCTCACGAGCGATGTATATATTTGTTTTATATACCCAAATACCCAAATCTAGAATATTATCTACTAATTGCAACTGAAAACCACCCAAAAATTAAGACCAAAGGATTATGTCCTTCTAGAGAAGAGCATATGTTTACATTTTTTCAAATTTAGTTCCATAAAATTAGAGCAGCTCCATTCGTAAAGACTATTTAAATCCTGCTGTAGATAAATCTGATCGGAATTTTTATTAAAGCCACGAAAACATCATCAGCATACATAAGAATGTTTGAAAACTTTATCACCGATGGTAAATCATTAATAAAAAGAGAAAACAAAATTGGTCCAAGATGTCTACCTTGAGAAGCCCCAGATGTTACAATAATATTTTTCGACGTTGTGTTATTAAAATTAACATTCTGATTTCTGTCTTTTAAGTAAGACTTTATCCAGCTTCAAAATGTTTAAGCGAAACCCATCATATATAGTTTTTTGAGTAAAAGATTATGGTTAACTTTATCAAAAGCTTTACTGAAATCAGTGTAAATGACATCAGTGTTTTCGCCACGATTTACCAAAGTTGTTAATTGTAATAGATAGATAATTGTTGTACAGCACTCCTTACGAAAACAATGCTGAAGATGAGATATTATAGAAGAAATTTAATGACACAGAGAATCAGTTAAACATTTTTCGACAAGCTTTGGAATCGCGCTGAGTTTTGCTATTCCTCTATAATTAATAACATTTGACTTATTTTCAGATTTAAATAATGGAATTAAGAAAGAGTCCTTCCATAATTTTGGGAAATAATCATTTTTAATGGAGATATTAAACATTATGCTCAAAGGATACGCCAAAGCCTCTGCACAATTGATTAAGATGCAACTGGAAACACCATCAGGCCCACAAGTTGTTAAGTTTTTAAATTCTTTTAATTTTTTAACGATATCATCAGTGGTTATAAGAGGATAAGTTATTAATTAATGTTCTGTAACCGTGTTCATACATACTCATGTGTGATCATATATGAACATATATGTAGATATTACCTCAAATTTCGTTCATGCACATATGGAAGCATGTATGGAGATATATGTATTCATGTAGGGACATGCATGCATGTTAATGAGTATGTACATTGAACCTTAATGGATCCATATATACAAAATTTTCTGCCGAGAAGATTTAAATATTTTCTGAGCTTACATTTGTGTAGTTTTCTTTAGTTCTTAATAAATATTAAATTTTTAAAATTATCTTTACAAATAAAATACTTTGAGTTTTTATAAGGAACATTTTTCATGATTCCCAGAAATTCCCGGTAATCCGTGGAAATGAAAAAAGGAAATGCAGAACCCTATTTATGACAAAAAATATCTATGTGGCTTAAAAAATAATATTAAAAAACGCTGATAAAAACAAAATTTTTTAAATTGTTTGAAATAAATCATAAAATTAACACAAAAAAAAAAATATTATAAATAAATTATTCAAATAAAATAGTTATTTCCATAACAATATGCAAATATTTATTAGTATAATTTTTTCAAATGAGTGATTTTAAATCTTAATTAAATAAAAAAAAAAATCTTCAAAAAAGGAAATGCTGTCGAGTTTTTAGACTATAAATTGTATACGTATAATTATAAAAATGTATATTATATAAAATGTATCTGTAGTTGTATGTTATGTATGTATGTATGTATGTATGTATGTATGTATGTATGTATGTATGTATGTATGTATGTATGTATGTATGTATGTATGTATGTATGTATGTATGTATGTATGTATGTATATGTATGTATGTATGTATGTATGTATGTATGTATGTCTGTCTGTATGTATGTATGTATGTATGTATGTCTGTATGTATGTATGTATGTATGTATGTCTGTCTGTCTGTATGTCTGTCTGTATGTATGTCTGTCTGTCTGTATGTGTCTGTCTGTCTGTATGTATGTCTGTATGTCTGTCTGTATGTATGTATGTATGTATGTCTGTATGTATGTATGTATGTGTCTGTATGTCTGTATGTATGTATGTATGTATGTATGTATGTATGTATGTATGTCTATGTCTGTATGTATGTATGTATGTATGTATGTATGTATGTATGTATGTATGTATGTATGTATGTATGTATGTATGTATGTATGTATGTATGTATGCATGTATGTATGCATATAAAACATGTAAGCATAAATATAAATAAAAATTATTTAAGTGCAAATAAATGTACAACACTTTTTTTGATTAATTAGTGTTTAATTTTAAAATTACAATATAATTTTTAGTAAAAACGAATTTGATAAAATAAATTGTTTTGCAACAAACATACAAATATGCTAAAATATATAATTAACATATAACTTAAAAAAGGACAGTTGTATTGTAACGACGAGTTTTCCTCCAATAACTGGGGTAGGCTCGCGGAGTTGGGGATCGTCACAGAACTTTATTTATGTCAGTGACAGAGAGTAAAAGGCAAGGTGATGGGAAAAAACGTTATAAAATGTATTTATTTTATTTTAAATCAAATTACCACCACCCAGCATTATAATGATGAGAGGAAAGTGAATTGAGGGAATATGGTCCAAGTCTAACGGGCTAGAGGGTAGATGACGACATGGGAGGGGTCGACGTTGGGCTCACGCTCTGTGGAGGTGGCCAATGCGCGGCTCACGCTAGGAGGATTACAGTTGGGAGGTAGCCAATGGACGACTCACGCTAAGAGAATTAAAGTACGGAGGATGCTAAAGCACGGCTCACGCTCTGACGATGTCAGATGGCCAACGCACGGCTTGCGCACTAATGATGCTCGTTGGGGGGTGGCCAACTCATGGCTCATGCTCTGATGTTGCTCGAAGGGAGGCGGCCAACGCACGGCTCATGCTGTGATGATGATCGATGGGAATTGGCCAACGCGTGGCTCGTGCTCTGAGGATTACAGTTAGGAGGTGGCCAACGCACTGCTCACGGCACCTCTACGGATCTCCTCAGGACCTCGAAGTATCTTCGCAGGATCTCAAGGATTTTGGTAAGACCTCGAAGAATGTGGATAGGACCTCAAATTATTTTCGCAAGACCTCGAAGGATGCTGACTGGTCCACAAATGATCTTCGCAAGACCTCGAAGGATCTTCGCATTACCTTAAAAGATCTCAAGGATGTTGATAGGAGCTTCAAAAATATTCTCAGAACCTCGGAGGAGATTAGTTAGAATTACCTTGTGACCGTGTTCGCTGCCGTAGACTACGGATCATGATTTCTGTAATGCTGCCCTTTTTATAATTGGTAATTAAACTAAGAATCTTTGAATGATATCTCTGCAAAATTTCAATATTTGAATCATTAGATGTTCCCCATAGATGTATCCCGTAAGTCCAAAAGGGGTTTAAAATTGTTTTATATAGCAGAAGTTTATTTTACATACTTAGTTCAGATTTTGGTCTATGAAACCAGTACATTCGCCTTGTTTTTATTTTGAATTGTTCCTTTTTTGTACGATCTTTCCAATTAAGACGGCGATCGAGGTGAAAACGAAGATATTTAACTTTAGTTTGTTTTGGAGTTTGCGTGCCATTTAAAGTGAGATTTGCAAAATCTCCTTTTCTTAGTGTAAAGGTAATATGGGTAGATTTCTGAGTGTATTAGATTCTATATTAGTAACCATGCTTCAATGTGATTAAGTTGAGTCTGAATCATTGCTGATGCAATATCCGGTACTTCATTTGTTCCTATAGAGTCATCAACATAAGCTGCAAGTGTTATAATTTCTCGTACTGGCATATCCGACGTAAATATTGTATAAAGGAGAGGTTCTAGGACACTACATTGTGGTATTCCTATACTCAAAAAAATAAGGTGTTAGAAAAGTAAGTAAAAATCAGGTATACTATTTTTCAGCAAATTTTTTGCTAAAATTATGTTTTAAACTAAAATTTTAGTTATACTTAGTCAGCACTTAACTGTTTTGAACTAATGTTTTACTAATAATTTACTAATGTTTTACTAATTTATTTTGCTATTTACTGTGCTGATTAGCACATCAATAGTGTGAACGACAACCAGATCAAAAGTTATACGCAGAATTAATTAGATGTCAAGATGTAGTAGTGAAGAGGAAAATTATACTAAAAAGTACAACACTAGTAAGACACATACAAAAAATTAACCATGAAAGATTTTGTATCTGTTTTTCATACATAAAACAAAATTGTGGATTGAAACAACTTAAATTTTGTGTTTTCACCGGCGGGTGAAAGTAATGGTCTATTAATTAAATAAAAGACAAAATAAAATATTTAAATTTAAAGAAGATTAAATGTGTATTTGTAGTCAAATTGAGTGGTCAAGTTGCAAACAAATATACAGCAGGTTGACAGAAAGATTTTTATGTTTCCGTTTTCTTATTGGAAAAAAAGGGTTGTATATGTTAGATTTTGTTGTTTTTTTCGTTTCGTTTCTATATTTCTCAGCGGCATTAGCGTTCCTTTAAAAGATAGCATCATTGAGACAACCATTGATGTAAGTAGTTAAAAAATAATTTTGATTATGTTATATAATTATTTCTATATATTTGCAGATATTGCATTAATTCATGTCGTCAATGTGGGAGTATGAAATTTTTTATATTTGCACCGTATTGTAAATTATTTTTAAAAGAATCACAAAAATATGTTTTATGATTTTCAGCAAAATAAATGAACTAAAGTAAAAATTTTCTACAAATTTTTTGAGTTTTTTTCAGTCTACTAATATTCAGCAAAAAATTTATCAATGTTTTGCAAGGGTTTTTAATTTCAAATCCACTAAGTTTTAGCAAAACTTTTGCTGAATCTACTAATTTTGTTGCTAAAAATCAGCTCGCTGATTTTCAGCAAAAGATTTTGCTGACATTAGCAATTTTTTTGCAAGCACCCTCCTGACTAAGATTTTGCTGACTCAGCAAAATTTTTTGCTGACTTTACTAACTTTTTTATTTGAGTGTACCCTAATAGGACATATATTAAATACTTCATTATTGTCCTTTACATAAAAGAATCTTCGGTCTAAATATGATATAAACATTAAATAATATTGTGCTGGAAGCAATTTTTTTAATTTAAAAAAAGCCCCTGGCTATAAACTCGGTCAAATGCTTGTTTAATATCTAAAAACCAGGCACGTAGCTAGGAATTTGTTTCGGGGGGGGGCTTTTCGATTTTTTATTTTGATTATATATTTTTTTCTTTTGCACACTAGAGTAAGAGCTTTTTTTTTTTTTTTTTTTTTGTTTGCTAAATTTGCACCTACACGTAATGGGCAATCATGTATTAATAATAGAAATCGCTTTCTCAGGTCATTTTGAAACAAAACCACCCGCATAAAGTGCATTTCCTTAAAATGCATTTTTCATTTTTCATATTGTGTTCATTATTTTGCGAATTTTGATGTCTATATAAATTGGGGTAAATTTTGTGTATAAAATTATACACAAAATGATGCAATTAATTGTACTATTGTATTGATGTACATAATACATATTTACATCCAAAATATAATTGACAAATTTTCTAGTGTGACTCTGCATGGGGTAATATACAATTTTATCTAAAATAAAATTGTGTTTTTTAAAATATGATATAATATCAAAATATATATTATTTTGCAATGTCTAGGTATATAAATATAACGTAATTATTAATTGGATTAGTTTTAGCGTATTCTAAATGCAATATACAATTATACGCAACTATATATGACATCATATTAAATTTTTTCTACGAAATTAATTTTATATATGAATTTATATAATTATGTCCGGTTAAATGCACTGGCAGACAAATTTATGCAAACGTTTAAACTCGGGAAATTAAAGATTTATAACCGTCCAAAAAACAAATTAAAAGCAAATGTCCTATATAATCTGCCTGAAACTTACAAGGAAGCTTTTCCGATGGGTTCCCTTTGAAATTAATGAAATTCAGATAGGTGCTAAAGCAGCAAAAATATATGAAAAACGTATCTATTTTTAAAATTGGTGGTGAAATTTAACGCATCTTTGCATGAAAATATGTTTAAAGTTAAGTAAATTTAGACTTATTTAAAAACAGCGTTAAAATGCTCGACAAAACACACATTTTGAAAACCATTTTGACACTATGTCGTGGACCCCGGCTGCCACTTATTTGAATTATTTTAACAAATTATTCACTATTTTTTTAACCTTTTTCATATATCCGACTTTTTTAAGATTGGGGGCTATACTTCATGTCTTGTATTAAAAAAATCGTAAATTTTACAAGCAAGCGTGATTGTAGTCTAAAAGAAATAATAATAAATAAAAATATAAAATTGGAAAATTTAAAAATATACCTGACATCGCATAGGTCTTATAAATTATGTATTTCCAATTCACTTTGATTTATATTTTGGACAATTTTAAACGCTTTTCTAATTGTCTTTAATTAATTTTTTAAATAAAAACCCTTTAAAATGTTTAAAAAAAAAAACATTGTTATAACACAAAGACTGGTTTAGCTGCTTGATTTTAAAATGTCGCATTACAAGGAGCGCCGATAGAAATTTGTTTACATTTAGTCTAAAAAAAAAATTGAGAAAATTTGAGTCACATTGGACCACGTTAACACATTATGCATATCAATCAAAGTTTGAGGCTTAAATTTGTTTCAAAAAATTAAAAAAATATATGAGATATCGTAATATATATCGTAAAAAAAATACTGAAAACTATGTTACCAGATGCGTGCGTAGCAAATCAAATTTAAATAAAAAGATTGCACTTTAAGTAAAGTAACGACTTTTACGGCACAAGTAAACTTAATTTTGAGTCTTAGTGTTATATCCATTTTAAAAGATTATGTCAAAATACACAGAAAACATCATTGTGAAAAAAATTTCAATTAAACTTTTGTTCGATTTCAAACTTACTTTCAATTAACTGTTTAATTGAAAATGAATTTGGTATAAAAAAATATTCAGTTTATATAACGTAAAATAACAACATAGAAACAAATACAAAAATTTTAAAAAATCGCCAAAATTAAAAAAAAATCGTGTAAGTAGAAAATTCGCGATTCTTTAATTTTGGTGATTTTTTTAAAAATTTTTCGAATTTTGGCGTTTATTTTGGGAGTTTTTTAAATTTCTGCAATTTTGAGGATTGTTTTTTTAAATTTTGGCAATTTTTTTTTCAAAATTTGGGATTTTTTCAAATGGTCTCGTTTTTTTTAAATTTTGGCGATTTTTTAAAATTTTGTAATTTTTCCCAATAGTAAACAATATTCAATTAAATTCTTAATAGATGTGAATAAAACTATATGTAATTGAAAATAATATTAATTAAATAGATACAAATTATTTTAGTTGTTACTACAATTGCATCAACACGGCCGAATTCAGTTAAACTTTTGCTGAATCAACAAATATTTTAATTAAAACTCAATTTTAGTTTTTTCTGTGTAGACATATTTAATTTTTAGTTTGCATTGTCTCAAAGAATTTTTTGATTATATTTTAAGTCAAAGACTTTGAAATCTCTTATGAAATGATTTTATTTATTGCTTTTTGTCGAAAATCAACTCTAACAATGATAGCCGCCCATTTGCAGGCGATGTTTTCTTACGAAATTTTAAGATTCGAACCATATAAAACTATTTTCTATTTGATCCAAGTCAAAAATAAATATTTTCATATTAAATTTATCAGTAACATTGATACTTTCTAACGAATTGTATTAAGTTTTTAAATTTGTCAAATCATTTCGGGGGGGGCTCTAGCCCCCAAGCCCCCCCCCCCCTAGCTACGTGCCTGCTAAAAACACAGTATTTTTACGTTCCAGTGAATCTCTTAACTATAATGTTAACTATATGATAACTTTCCTCTGGATTGCCTTGATTTTGTCGAAATCCGAATTGTTGTCCTGGAATTATATTCCGTTTTTCAACTATCGGTAATAATCTATGTAATAAGATTCGCTCTTAAGGCTGAATTGTGATTGGCTTAAGTGATTTAGTTCAAGTGTTGGTATGAAACGAAAATTAAAATTTTTAAAATTTAAATAATTGTATTTCAAAATTTTCGTTTCATACCAAAACCTGATTTAAGTCAATTATGTTGCGTCCTTTAGAAAAAGTTTTTAGCAAACTGATCGATCGCTAAAAGCAGACTATCTTGTTTTATTTGGTTTTGACACCACTATCCTCCTCGTTCCTCATGTGCAGCCTACTGGACATTTTTCAAACGTTTGCAGACGTGTTTTCAAAAATTATTTTTAATTTTATGACCATTTGTACAGCTAACTGAACATGTTTTTTGTGCTAAAAACCAGTATTTTTTTTTGCAAGCTGGTCACTCTAAAAAATTTTGCTTTATATTTGTGATCAGGTGATCGTATAACACGTTTTTTAAAGCACTTAACCATTTTAATTAAATTTTTGCAATTGTGATATATAAAAATTAAAAAAAAATATATAATTTTATTGTTAACAGTTCAATAAACAAGTTAAAGTACATAAATTTTCAATAACTTTATTGTTAGACCCTTATTTTAGCATTTTTTTACATGTCCAGCCCACTGCACATTTGTTACCTATTACAAAAATAATGGCACGTTTTTTATTTCACTTAGTTACAAATGTCCAGCCGGCTGCACCTGCAGTATCTTAGAATCGCTTCACTTAGTTACAAATGTCCAGCCGGCTGCACCTGCAGTATCTTAGAATCGCTTCGTCCTTTATGTCCTTGAACCATTTTTTTTTCTATTGTTTCTCTCAGAAGCATAAAACAAAAATTTTTGAAGACTTCTGACGCTAGATTTTTCCTCGGGACTGAGGAGGCTATAACCTCAGCATATTTCCACTGATTCGAAAAATGGTAAATATATAAAATTTTATTAAATATTAAAGTCAGGTAAATAATACCTTTTTTTGGAAGGGCTTTTACGACTTTTGCACATATTTGATCATATCTAGGCGCTTTATTATTTATCATTGCAATTTTTTGTTGCACATCTTACTGAGAAAAGTGTCGAATTGGAGGATACATTTGACAAGAACAATCTAAAAACTGTTCTATTTCAGTTTCATCGTTGTTAAGATGAAAAGGTAGGAAGATATTTTCTAAATATTTGGCGTAAGCACCCGCCTTATTTTTATCAGTTCTACGCCAGATATTGACAGAATCTTTAATTGGGACAATTCTTCTAACTGGAATTTTTAAATATTTTGTGACATTCTATATGCAATGTTCATCGTTTTTTGATGCATGAACGTTAATACTTTTAAGAAACCAGATAGATTCTTCTTCTTAGATTAACTGTTAAAGTTTTTTTTTATCACTTTTTACTGGATTGCCCTATTCTTCGCAATTTTCTTTTATTTCTTATAAGGGCTTGAATCTCTGCTGAGATCACAACTCCATTAGTTTGCTTTCCAAAATTTTCTTCAACTGGAGTGGATCGAGCTGCCTCTTCGTGGATTAAATTCGAAAATATTGTATGGAAGATACTAGGTTTACATTTTTATCAATCCAATATTTAAACGCCTCGTGTTCACAATGTCCCGTTAGCTACTAACTGGGACATTAACTGACACCTTTCTTGTTGTTTGCGATATAACTTTTCAATTTAACTGTTTGGTAAATTATAACTGGACATTCTGTAATCCGGTCTAAATCTGTTTTTGGAAATATCATTTTAAAAGATTTTTGTATTGATTGTCAGACTGTACAGAAATTTCAAATAATTGGTGAATGATCTGAACTTAATTCGTCACTATAAATAATATTTAAACAACTTCATGATAGTATATTATATGCTATAAAATCTAGTAGGTCTGGTATGTTTCGTGGATCACTTGGCAAATCTGTTGGTCTTCCAGTTGTGAGAACGGAGTAATGATATATTTGAACACATTTATTCAATTCAAGTCCTTTTCGAGCGCCACCAAGTGTGTTTGGCGTTAAAATCACCACATACAAAAAAATCTCATGCCTAACTTTTTAAAAAAACTGTAGTACTCTTTACCTCTTAGAGGAGAGTATAGAACATATTTATATAGATGTATCAGTATTATCATAGTTTATTTTTACACCTGCCGCTTGGATAGATCGGTGTTTATGTTGTCCTAATACTTCGTATCTAATAGCAGACCAGAATATGCATTATTACTACCCGAACAAAAAAAAGTTACATCTTAAATACAAAATCAGATCTCATTTAATATAGATATATATTTATTCTTATCCAACTTAATCTCAATATTTTTGTACCCAGTTTAAATCCCTCAAAATATATTAGATTACAATCCTCAAATATTGATCTCAAAATTGTAGCATTCAAAAATATTTAATTTGAGATCCTGATGGATCCAAAATATCCCACGGAATGAATTTAGATCTACTTGGATCTAGTTACATCCAAAAAGATAAGTTATTTTTGGTGGATAGAATGAGATATTTTGAGTTTCAATTGGATTTACTTATATCCCATGACATATATTATTTTTGATAAAAATGTAAAAAAAAATGTAAGAAAAATTATTTGGACATCTGCACATTTATAATTATATATGGGATTGTATATTGCAATATATAATTATGTCTTATACGCAAGGAAAATATTAATGATGTAGGACCATATTTAATAATATCTCAAACTAAATTGTTAATTATACACACACAATTATATCTTGAATTGCATTATTCATATGGAACTATGTATAATCATATAAGACAGCATTTATTATTATATCTTAAATTATATATATTGTGTTATATATGATAATGTATTATTATATATGACAATAGATTTATCATATCTTATTACGTATAGTACATATATTTAATATCGTATTTTATAAAAGTTCATATATAACAATATATTGTTATATATATTACCAAATAAGAAATATATAATAATATAAGAATATGCATGACACTTTATGTAATCACATATTATTATATATTTTAAGACGAAAAACATAAGACTATATATAATTTTTTTTAATCTGGTAGGGTGGTTTGTAGCAACTAAATCGTATCCTCTAATTCGAAACGCTTTCTGACGTAAAATGATTTTCAGATATTAAAAATATATCTATGTAATTTGTATGAATAGTATAATTTTACTATTAGAAGACTCATTATACCGATGAGTGTGTCCATGTTATCCATTAAAATGGAGTTGTAATTATTGTTACTTACATTACAAAAATTAGCTCGAGCAGCTAGAGCATACGACTGTTGATGTGTATTTGGATTGGTTGAATAATTTATGTTATATTTCTTTGGCAATCGCGGATAATCCTGATGGCCGAATGCATAACAGTCATTTTGTTGTGTATACGAGTAATTATGATTTTTCTTTTCTATTCAATGTTTGTAAACTCTACATCCTCTGTAGGTGGCTGTATGATTCTGTAAATAATGAACGCGGTGAGGTAGGGAATTTTCAGTTTTGGTGCTTTTAGCAGTTCGATGGTTAAGTCGACACTTAACACATCTTGGTATGACCAAATAATTGGCATCAGTAGCACTGAACTAAATCTCGGGGTTTACGAGGAGGTTCAATCGTAACTATTCCATTACCAATTATGTTATTGTTATATTGTTAGTGTTTGGTTTAATGTCTACAAGAAACATGGACAAATGTTCATTATCTGAGAAGCTTCTAATATCTATAATGCTTCGCACTTGATGACCTAATCTTTACAACTCAGACTGTATGTCCTCCACGGAAGTTGAGTGGTGAATAACCTTAATAACGATATTAAAAGCACGTTCATGTTTAACTTGAAAATTATTATAGTTAATCTTAAAACAATTTAAAAATTGTATAATTTTTATATACACACAGAGAAAAATTTAGCTTTTTGTCAACTGAAATTCGGTTACTACTACTCAAATTCTGTTAGTACGAATTTCAGTCGAAAGTACTGTTAATTCAACCGAATTTTAGTTGTAACATCCAAAATATCCAGATATCTAATGTAACTATCGTTGTACTAACTGAATATATAAGTTGTAACCATTAAACTATAATTTTTAATTCGCTTGTCACTTTATTTCTCTGTGTGTAAGAGCCATAATAGACTCATATATATGATTATTTTTGGAGTGCTCAAATTTCTGAGTCATTACTGAAACATAAATGACTCATATTTATGAGCATGTTTGAAAATATTTTAAAATTTCTCCAACACTTATAAATGACTCAAAAATGAATAATAAAAAACTCTGAGTCGGAAAATTCTTAAATTTCCAATAATTTTCATATTTAAGAGTCTTTTATGAGTCATAAAAGAACGCTCAGGAAGAGGCTCCATTAGCAAAGAAAACCACACCATATAGTTATGATTTCAAGATGTTTGAAGGCTCTTTATAGAGTCTTTTCGCACTCCATTTATTTTTAATAACATACAAAAAAATTATCGTATTTAATTATTTTTTTTTTTGTATTTGGTGTGACATTTTTCTCAATAAATCAGAAACCAATATGTTCTCCACCATGAAACTTACAAACAGTAATGAGAAAGGGTTCATCATTAACATATATTTTTTAAGAAATACCATTTTTTAATATTCGTCCTCGAAATATATATCACGAAATGTTTTATATAAATAGAACATTTTTGGTCTTCAAAGTTTAGTAACGTCATGATGCTTGTTAGGAAAAGACCTAACCACGTGCTTGATTACTAAGAAGACAAGAATGGAGCAAAATTGATTATTAATAGGTTTTTTGTTAAAGTTCTGCCTATTATGGAGGCTCTAGCTTTTCTAAAACTTCGGGTTCTGATGAGATCTTTAGCCAGATCGAAATACTAGTATCAACGTAGCTAATATGTTTGATTTGCTTTATTTTTGTAAATATACGGAGGTTGAAAGCTCGTTGTAAATTGAAAATAACATAAAAATAATCTCGATGTATATGAAAACAAAAAACTAATATAACTGTAAAAATATATTACTTGAGCCAGAGTACAAACTAAAAATTTTTTTTATATAAATAGAACATTTTTCGTCTTCAAAGTATAGTAACATCATGATGCTTGTTAGGAAAAGACCTAACCACGTGCTTGATTACTAAGAAGACAAGAATGGAGCAAAATTGACTATTAATAAGTTTTTTTGTTAAAGTTCTGCCTATTATGGAGGCTCTCACTTTTCTAAAACTTCGGGTTCTGATGAGATCTTTAGCCAGATCGAAATACTAGTATCACCCTAGCTAATATGTTTGATTTGCTTTATTTTTGTATATATACGGCGGTTGAAAGCTCGTTATAAATTGAAAAAAAAAGTTACCCTTTGAACTTTCGAAAAATTAATCACGTGACATATAATTTTAAAGGTAATTATGTCACCTTTAGTTGAAGACCTCAGTGATTTACGTTGCATAAGTACTTTTCATTATATGCTTAATTTTGGAAGATAATTTAAGTGCCTTTTTTGCGATTTTTTTACGACTTTTTAAGACGACGTATCTCTCGAACCAAGGGGTCTAGTGAGCCAAAATTTGGTGTAAGCCTTAGTTGCATAAAAGACAATGTTTCTACTAACTTTGAATAAATTTATAGGGGGGAGGTCCAAAATTCTATATTTTTCAGTTGATTATGAATGAAAAAAGCCCATTCCATCTTTGATAGAATCTAAAATTATTGTAATTTTTTTACCTCTTGTTTTCCGATTTTTTTTTTATATTAAAAACATATATTCTTGATTTTTATGATTGTCCGCTTTTTCAATAATTCAATAAAAAAAATGCATTTCGCATAATGTATTTTTTAGATGGTTTTAAAATTTATTTAGTTTATTTATTATTAATTTTCAGAATTTTTGCTTATTTATTATTTTTTTATTTAATAAATCGTTTTTATTAAAATTGTGTGTAAAATTCTTTATTATCTACTACTACTCACAGTATTCCTGAAGCTCGAAAACGTTTAATGAAAATGGATCGAAAAACTGTTGGTAGATAACCATTAGTAATTTCCAAAACACTTTCAGTGAAATCCTAGCTGATTCCCTTTTCGAGTTATCACAATTGCTAAATGCAGTTATTAATTGCATTTAGCACATTTTTCCCCCTTCGATTTTTAAAACGTTGTAATTTATTAAAAATGTATAATTTTCTTAACAAATAAAAACTTAGACTTTTTTGCGACCTGCCTGCTATTTTTAATGATTTTTTCAAAACTAGTTCTCTACATTTTTCCACATAAAAATAAACTTTTTCAGTATTTAAAACTACAGTTTTCAAATGATTTTTAAATTATGGAAATATTCAATATAATTTAAAAGATAATGCTCCTCAAATTTCTATGCTGTTATTTTAAATTTTCAGAACTGCTGTTTTAAATTTTTTTAAATTATAAAAAAAACATTAAAATTCTGAAAAACCAAAAAAAAAATGTATTTTTATATAGAAAAATGTGTGCAGTTCTTTTTAGCAAATTATTAAAAATAGTCAGCATTTTGGTCCCAAAGAAGTCAAAATTGTTATTTATTCCAAAAATTATAAATTTTTTAAAAATCAGAAGGAGAAAAATTGCCAAATTCATTCAAAAATTGCATTTGTCTTATAAAATCATTTTTCAAAAAAAAAATGGTTTGTTTTTAATTACAAACCGAAAAGTAGACATTTAAAGTTCTCACATGCTTTCCCAGCAAAAAATAATGCTTACCCAGAAGCGCTTCCGGAAGGCATTATTTAATTACGAAGCGCTTCCAAAGCATATCCAGAAGGCGATGTCCCACTTGCTATGTCTCTTTTAAGCAGATGAAAAGCGCTTCTTTCATGTGCTCTTAGAAGCAGTAAATTCATGCCTTCTTATGCAATAAGAAGCGCTTTTTTGTATGTTGACAACATTAATGCTTCATGGCATGCATTGTTTATTGCTTCATTGTATGCATTAATCACTGCTTCAAGTAAGGCATTTTGGGAAGTACTACAGAATGCCTTCCGTAATTGCTTTATAGTATGCAATGTGGTAAAGCGCTATTTCGGAAGCAAAAAATGTAGTAACTGCTTACCAAATCCCGGTTATTTTTTGCGGGGCTTAGATAGCCCATCTACTATTGAAAATATAAGTTTTCAAAGTTCACTACTTTTAAAATTTGTTGTATTTTTTAAAAACTTAAAGCTTTCATATATGGGTTTTAAAAGTTCATTACTTTTAAATATTTTTTGGGTTGTTTAAAAACTGAAAAACGTCTACAAAACGGAGAGTTTACAAAATTAAAAATTAACTGAAAACGGTAGTGACTCAAAGACATCGTGGAGAATACGTGTACAAAACATAAAGGAATTTAAATGACCTCCGGTCAGAGTTTAGCTGATCTATTATGGAATGTACGATATATAACTTTTTGACTTTTTTTTTCATTACGAGATAACAATGCCAAATGACGTTTGTTTGAGAAATCTTTTATCGTTAATATAGTCTAAATTATTGCATTTGAGAATTGTTATTGTTGTAGTAAATAAAATGATGTTAAAATTCATTAAATTTTAAGACGATAGGGTAAAATACTTTTATTATTTATGCTTCTTTAAAATTATTTTAATTCGTTTCAATAATTGAGTGCTTTTTAAAAATTACTCTTTTGATCGTTCGATAAAAATTGTTTGTTCGTTTAGTCGAACAAAATAAAACCCAGAATAAATCACAACCCTAGTTTTTATGCAATAAACTAAAAATTTATACAAAATTTAGTCGATTTTACCGTTTTTATTTATTTTACAAATATTTAGCAAAAAAAAAATCTGCTGAATTGCTGATTTTTCGGGCAATTTTGTTTTAAAATAATTTTTAGTAATTTTTTCTTCTAATTTTACAGACTACTTTGTATGAGTGTACAAAAATAAAACAATTTATTAAAACAAATCTGGTTCAAAATATGGAATCTTCTTAAATCTTACCTTTGACCTCTTTGGGGCACGGGATATAGTTATCCGTCCTTCTCCAAATTTATCGTCTATTTTTTACACCAAGTTGCACAATATTTCGCGTGAAATTCATTAAAATTCTGAAAAACAAGTTCGTAATGCCGTCCTAATATACATATGTAACATTTATTTTCATATAATTAAATTCTCCATTTTTATTAATTTTATTGATAAAATATTTTAAATATATTTAATTGAAAAACTAAATGCAATTGCTACGAGTATTTTCCATATTTATTGTCTTTGAATTATAAAATATGAATTTATTACATTAATCTTAATTTGATAACAAATATCATAATTAACTTAATTAAATACTACTATAAATTTTGTTATGCACAAACGTTATTTTTATTAAGCGTTGCATTTTTATGACATACAGTAAAGCGCGTTTAAAATGTACTCAGTTAATGCAAATTAATTGAAAATGGAGAAATGCTGGCAAAAGTTATGGTATTAAAAAACACCTACGTAGAAATTGCCAACCGTACCAAAAAAAAAAAAAAGGACTGGAAAACCACTGCTATTTTTGTAAAACCCACAGTGTTAAAAATTACCAAAGGTAAAACTAATATAGAACTATTTTGTTTGTAAAGTATGTTTTTGCCAGTACCAATCCCAAAATTCATTGCGAATATGTTTTTACGATGCGGGAATCGGTAAGGGCAACGACATTTTCTTTTATTTCGGTAACGGTATTTTAAGGGTATCAATATTTCAGTTATTTCGGTAAGGGTTTTTTTTTAGCGATAACGTTATTTTAGTTATTTCGGTAACGGTATTTTGAGGATAACGGGTTTTCAGTTGTTTCGGATACTATATTTTAAGGTAACGTTATTTTAGTTGTACTGTACTGCACACAGATATTTTCAGCGCCATCATGACCGAATTTCATTGACCGGGAATGACAATAACATTTCTAAAACATGTGTATTTAAAGTTATTATTTTCACTGACAATCTTGTCACATTATTTCGGTAACGGTATTTTAAGGATAACGCTATTTTAATTATTTCTGTAACAGTATTTTAGCGATAACGGCATTTAGTTATTTTGGTAACGGCATTTAGTTATTTTGGTAACGGTATTTTATTTAACAGTGTTTCATTTATTTCGGGAACAGTATTTTAGGAATAACGATAGTCAGTTGAAAGGGGTTTGCATCGATAACGGTATTTTAGAGGTATTGCCTACCATCAATGGTTTTTATCAATACTACACAGAAAAAAATTATCAACCTAAAATAGTTAATTAAAGATTTGATTTGAATTAAATTAAATTAGTTTCTAAACACATATTTAACAGAATCAATTAATATTTTAATTGACTTAAAAATATAAATACATATTTTCTTTTACACATAAATCTTAAATTATTTTTTCATACCTGTATGATATATAGAAAATTTTCAGTATAAAATACAAAATGCATTTGAAGTTTACAAACACAAAGCCAAGCACACACACATACACACAAACAGACGCAGTATTAACAAACGCACACATACCAACGTGTCGAAGTTAACGTCAACAATGTTTAAACTTCCCAACAAAAACCGCTTACACCAGTAATATTAACACGCGCAGCAGAGTTAATAATAAATCAAATATAGCAATAATTAATAAGAATTGATTTTGCAATATTTCTTTAAATGCAACTTTGCTGACTTTGCGTCTGGCCCAGACTCTGGGATAAAACAACATTGTTTACATTATTTGTGGGGTGATAAGACTTGTTATTATTAATTTTATTTTATAGTTAAGTTTTAGTTAAATAAAGAAGCTTCAGTTCGCTTAGTGGCTGAAGCTACCCTGCAGTCGACGTAGCTAACGAATCTTTAGCTATTTCCCTAACTACTAATAATTACCATTAACTACCCGCCAGACTACCAGCAATACTTTTCACTGACGAATTTAACATGGGGATGTCATTGACGGTAGTCAGTGACTACCCTCTGCACTACCATGTACCATGCAGATCGCTAGTTACAAAGCACTAACGAAATATTTAACAACATTGAACTAACTACTTGACTAGTACAATCCGATTGACGACTTCGCCAGATCATAAATATTGCATTCAATAATTTAATTGAAGCATATATTTCATATTTCAATTATTCTATCTAAACAAAGAAAGGACAAGTTTAATGTTTTTTAATTTTGCTTCTTATTTATTAAAAAAAATTAAAAATTTTCCATTCCTTCACATTAACAATTAAAAATTAAAAAATTAATTCAAAATTAAAAACTCAGTTTAAAAATTAAATTAAAGTAAATTAAAAATATAAATTTTTTATTTTTTAAACATTTTGATTTTATTTCCATTTTGTTTTTGCAGTTGAATGGCTTTCCGCAATTGCTCTTCCGCAGGCCCCGAATTTTTTTCCGTTATTGGTATTGATTCTGAAAAAAAAGAAAAATAAAGCAATGAGTAAAAGTTAAAATTGCTAAAGATTGCATATTTGTACCTATAAGTGTTGAGTAAAAATTGCTGGCCATTTTACCTCTTTTAATAACACAACCACGCGACCGATCTGACTTCCACGAACTTTCAATAGAAACTGACGCCAACACAAAAAATAACAAAAAGTCATAATATTCTTTTGTATTGGGATAACGGTTCATTCCGTTGTTTTTATTTTTTTTTTTGCTTGTTTTCATACTTAAAATAATCAAAAGGCGAATTCTAGCATTACCTGTAGCCTCTCAAGTAGCTAGTCAGGCTTTTCGCTAACGAAATAACTGACTACATAGAGTCACTAGCTACGTTTGAAACTGCAGGGTATTTTTAAAAAGAAATATAACAGTGTAAAAACTTAATTTCGATCACACACTTTGTGTGAGTATAATATTTATTTTTGTAGAAGTTACTTATAACTTTGTTTTTTTTTCTTTTTAATAAAAATTTTAATTGATATTATTCAATAAAAGTTTTAATTGATTCAATATTAATTGATTCAATAAATTTTTTAATTGAAACCCGTTTTTAGTTTTTTCTGTGTACAACCGATTAAAAGCATTTTTTTTTAATATTTTGTTATATTTCATTATAATATTAAAATATAATACTAAGACCGAACTGTATTGCTGCCTTTTAAATATATTTTATTATTTGTATATTTCTCAAAATTAATTTAATTTAAGATATTTCAAAAGCACAACATTTTTTGGATTACCAACGTTATGCCAACGGTTGACCACTGTCAAGATTTTTAATCATACGTGCTGTCAACGCATATCCGACCTTAGCCAACACTTTTTATATCTGTGCCTGGGTAGTTCACTACGAAATTATATTTCAAATACGAATACTTTCTGGTCACTTGAAGTTGTCTTAGTGGGGTATTGCTGTATTTTTAATATGAAAAAAAAAATATGTTTAAGGCTATTTTATTTAAATTTTCTACTTTCTATTATTTTGATTTAAATGAAAAAAAGCACACACTTACATTAGCTTATTTTAATTAGCCTCAATTAATACTTCATTTAATATAAAGGGTTGAAATAAAATATATTTACCGTTTGCAAATGCGGATAGTGCAAAAGTTATGATCGCTAGTGATGAAATTTAAATTTACTTAAATTATATGATGTCTTATATTGATTACAGTACAAACCCTTTCGTCCTTATCTTCATTTTTTTAGAAAGCAGAAACACATAGTTTTTTTTTTGTTGAAATAGGATACTTTTAACAGATTTATGAAAGGATACCATCTTCTTACTATTTCCGGTTTTTTAAAATATGTAAAAACATATTTATTGTGTGTTTTTTGTGTGTGGATAGGTAATTAAATGTATTTAATCGGTCACTCAGGGAATTTATGATTTAAAAATTTGTTAGCTATTCAAGTAGTATTACAGTTCTGTGTTTTTTTTAGTGAAAAATTTAAGTGTAGAAAAAAAATATTTTTTTACAACACAGTAAAGACTAGAAATTATTAATTCAATTTTTGTAAAGAGCCAACGGACCACGATCTTCTATTTGGCGTATGTTATGATAGATACCTTCAGTCATGCTGTGGACGACATTCATTAAAATTTTTTTACACTGCTTCTAATTTTGTTCTACAATTCTTCAGTGCATTTGGCTTCCCAACCATTTTCATACACTTTTTGGCATAAAACACCGCAAAAGTATGGTTGTGATTGATATACCTTTTGCCGAAATGACTGCCCACACTAGTAGTTTTGGTTCAAACTTCGCTTTGGCCGAATACCGAAACATTTTGTTTTTTTTTTTAATATACATTTTACATTACAAAAATGATTATAATATAAGATTTAATTGTCATGCACTTTGAATAAAAAACATGCATAGTTAACTGTAATTTATCTTTGAATTTTATCCATTTACTTAGTTGGCATAGGTTATATACAGTATTTCCACTTACATGTTTTGAACAAAACATATGTTTTGGTGAAAAAAATTATGTGGAAAAACATGTACAAAATATGTTTTGTTTTAAAACACGATCAGTGGAAATGTAGCCTTAACTTATACAAAAAAAAAACAAGCCGCATTGTATTAGGTTAGGAAGGTTTACTAGAGGAAGTTCGATTTCCCAATGTTCATGATCATCCATAGGATGGCATACAACTTTGCCAGCAGATCGGCAAGTGCGCTCTTCTATTTGGGCACGAAAACACTTGTGCTCCTTCAGGTAGCCCGTCAGTTTCCCAAAATCAGCACAACGCAACCGCTCCAATGACGGTATAACGTTCCGTAGCCAATACCTCGCCCTGATACCCGCTAAGGCCGAACAGAAGCACAAGAAGTGTTCCAGGGTCTCATCGTCCTCCAGGCAAGCTCTACAAACTCTGAACTCCCCTTCCCATTCTCGAAATATGCGACTTATGTGTCGAGTGACATGTTAGGATTCCCATCAAATCGGCCTGTTCCATCTTCCCCAGCACTAAGATCGCTTCATCTTGCCACAATTTGGCCCTCCCCTCAAAGCATTCGTGACCTCACCAGACCGCAGCCATTTACAGCTAGCTCGTCAGCCCTTTCGCTACCCTCCACACCAAAATGTCCGGGTATCCATACCATACTCAGACGTGCCCTACAAGAGTAAACGTTAATTTAACTCTTGCAGTTAGCGGCATTAAATTACTCAGATTTTGTAACACTCATTTTATGTAGTCGTTTTGTTACTGTTTTAAAATTTTAACTAAATAAATGCAAGTCATTTTTGATGGTACAAATATTTTTTGTTTTATTAACAGTCAAAACAAAATAAAATTGTTGTTTAATTTATAAAAATGTTGGTGCACAGAGAGAAAAATTTAGCTGTTTGCCAACTGATATTCGGTAACTAAGACTCAAATTCGGTTATTACGAATTTCAGTCTGTTGTTAAAACCGTACATTCGTTTTCACAACAAAGTTCCGTTAATTTAAATGAATTTCAGTTGCAACACACAAAATATTCAGAAATATAATGTTAATATCTTTGTACTAACTGAATTTATAAGTTGTTATCATTAAAATACACTTTTCAATTCGGTTGGCACTTTTTTTCTGTGTGTGATCTTTTTTTAAGAGAATTTTTATTTCCTGTTATTATAGTTGAAGCGATATTATCTTAAATTACATATAATAGTTTTAAAATTTTATAAAACTAGATATAAGTTGATATCATTGTTGAGAAAATCTACACTCAGGGAAAAAAGAAGATTTTCTGTTAAGGAGTTATAAACATGCCATACACGTGTTGGGTATCATTGGAAAGAAGACTTAATGTAGATTACGATATTTTTAAAAAGAATCCCAATTAGCACTGTTGCTAGAGCAAAAGCTTCTGAAATTCTAAGACGAAGGTAAACATTTCTGTTTTTGTTGATAAGTAAATTTTCACTATTCCATATTTATTAACCAATAGACATAATCAAACTTATAAATAGACATAATCCAATGCTTTTTTTTTTGGACTTAAATAGACTTTTAAGCCAACAATGTGAAATTTATGTCCGAATCTATGATTTGCTGTAGACATTAAAAAAAAAAAAAATTCCAAAATTGGGATTTTTTAATTTTTTGCTGCCATATGTTGGAGTATCTACAACCTTTATTAATAAGTCAATATTTTGTGTTTTAAAATAATGCAGACGGTAATCATTATTGGTAATGCAAACAGTAATGAGATGACATTACCAATATTATGCTAGAAAAGGTCAACATTTCTAAAATTATTAAAGTGTTATTAGAAAGCTTTTATACAAAATTTTAGAAAATACAATATTTAGTTATTTATACTTAACGAAAACTTAAAAATTCTGCGGAGAACTAAAACTGTTGTAAAAAATATTTATGCAGTTCTTTAAAATAAAAACTACCTATTAATATATTTTTATGATTTATCGGAAGCTTAACCGCTTGTTAATTTTATATATATAAACTTATTAACAAATTAATTAACACAAAAAAAAAAAAAAAAATTTTTTTTTGGATTTTCACTTTTTAGGTCTTTAAAATACCCTGCAAAATAAAAAATACCATTTATCAAAAAAATCCAGTTACTTTAAATATTCATTTAATTCAATAAATGTCTAAGGTTTAATAAAAATACAGTGTTGCAAAAATAATAGGGACGATTGCTTATAATTCAAAAGTTTGATAAAATCTATGTTATAAAACGGATTTTTTATATTAGATTGCTTATAAAATAGTGGACTTCAAGTATACAAATAATTGTCCACACTTATTTTCATCGAATTCACTAAATTTGCGAAATAGTTCAAAATTGATCGCTATTTGGTTGGAAAAAATAATAATAATAATATAAAAAATCAAAACAAATTTTTAAGAACGAATTATCGTTTAACAATTTTTATTTGTTGCACTTTCGTGCTTAGTTTGTTTTAAATTTGTAGCGGAATATGGGTTATGAAGTTCTATGAAATCCTGCCAAGGAAAAATTTATTCAATAGCAAAATATAATAATTAATATGGTCCGAGAAGTTGATTTTATGGAAAATAAATATTTATATGTGACTTAATTTAAATTAAAGACGTTACAAGAAAAAGAAAGCAGAAAGATGTGTAGACGGTGGCTCAACTCGCTAAGATGTGATGGTAGGAGTCATAGCATTATACAAGGTGGCGCAAAAGTAATCCTCCTATCAGAAAATGCTATAAATTTTGCGATTGGCCCCTAATGTCAGTTCTGTTTTGACATTTGTGTAGTAAACACATGCAAAATACACGTTAATAAACAATGTTACGCTACACTGCTCCAGAACGCGGAATATTGGTGACTATTTATTTGACCAATAATCGGTCGGTGACTTTGGCACAATTTCCATTCCCATTTCCATCTTAGCGGGTACGTAAATAAGCAAAATTTACGCTTCTGGGGCACTGAAAATCCGCGTGTAACTCACGAAGAGCCATTACACCCGCTCAAAGTGATGGAAAATGCCATAAAAAGGGCTCAAATGACAATCAACTGTGGCGGCGGCCATTTATATTCATCATATTCTCGACTTGATGTAAAAAAAATTAAAATACCAAATAAAAATAATCCACAAGAAGAATCAAAGTTTTTCATTTTTTTGTTTAAATTACAGCCAAAAAACATCGGAAGGTTATTTTTGCGCCACCTTGTATATGACTATCTGTTTCAAACTCTCTACGACACCAAGTAAAAAAGTTATTCATATAGAGCAATTTAATAATATAAAATACTTTATTCAATTGACATATAAATTAACCACTGACGAGTTCATGGAGGGCACGAAACTACGGCAGTTTGGCATATCCATTGTGTCCGTTAAATTTTTCAAAACAATTGTTTTTTTCTTCTTTTTGTAAAAATCGAACTAAAACAAAATTCTTCAATTAGTTATAACAAAATTAATTACGATTGCCATAATATGACGATTACAAACACTTTACCCCAAAAAACCTTTGCAATATTCTGGTCACTTTTAGTAAGGTATTTAAAAAATAACACATTTGGACCATCAAGGGTGATTTAAACTAAATCAATTTGAACTGGTTTTAGTTTTAGAGTGAAAACAGATTCAGTTAAGGCAATTGTTAGATCAAATGTCCATAAAACTAAAAATTTCAGAGTAGAACATTAGAAAGCATTTCCACCGCAAAATCTTGATCATACAAATTTCAAAAGAAAATTACAAAAATGTTCAACGATCAAGTCAAAATATTATATATTTCTGTAGATTTGAAGTCAAAACGCCTAACTAATAGCAAATATACCAAAAAATATCGACTTAAATATTCTATAAATTCTATAAATTTAAAAAAAGAGTTTTTGAAAAAACTCTGATTTTTTTAGTCAAAAGTAGGTCGTTGGGTGTTGGTTCAACATTTAAGACAAAATATAGTTTGGTAATTTCTTTGTCATCTAAACAAATAAAATGCTATCCCTCACAGGATATTCAACTCCGATAAAAAGGGAATTAGTGAGTTACAATTGCCATAATTCCGACTGGATGGTTGAAAAATGTGTACACTCAGAAAAATAAGTGTACAAAAGTTAGTAAAACGTCTTGTAAATCAGGTATACTATTTTTAAGCACATTTTTTTTTGTTAAAACCGTGTTTTCAGCTAAAATTTTTGTTATACTTATTCAGTACTTAACTGTTTTATACTAATGCTTTACTACTATACTAATGTTTTACTAAATAATTTAGCTAAAAACAAATTGTGCTGATAAGCACATTAATAGTGTGGACGACAACCAGATTGAAAGATATACGCAGAATGAAGCAGATGTCGCGGCATGTCAAGATGTAGTAGAGAAGAGGAAAATGATACTAAAAAGTACAACTCTAATAAGACATATAAAAAATCAATCATGGAAGACTTTTGTATCTGTTTTTCATACATAAAACAAAATTGAGGATTAAAACAACTTAAATTTTGCGTTGTCACCAGCTTGTGAAAATAATTGTCTTTTAATTAAATAAAAGACAAAATAAAACATTTAAATTTAATATGTATTTCTAAACTAAATGTTTATAGATTAATAATCTAGTGTGGTCAAATTGCAAACAAACATATACAGACATGTAGACAGAGTAAAGCGAAAGACAAAGACACACATCTTAGGTAGATTTTTATGGTACCTTTTTCTTATTGCAAAAAAAGGGTTGTCTTTTTCGTCTCGTTTGTTTTTGTTTTTGTTTATTTTTTTCGTTTCGTTTCTATAATTATCTTCGGCAGTAGCGTCCTTTAGAACATAGCATCATTTAGACAACCATTGATGTAAGTAGTTGAAAGAAAATTTTTGTTATGTTATGAAAATTTTTATATTTCGTAAACTCATTACCATTAATTAATTGCCAATCAAGTATTTGTATACTACAAGGTTTCGTAAGATATAGTAAAAGAATTTAAAAATATCTCATAATTTTGAATGGTCAATGTTATTTTTTCCCAGCAAATGGCAATCAATTTAACTATTTTGCAATTCTAGTTAATTCAGTGAAAATAATTACAGAAAATTATAACAGAAGATCACTGTTTTGATAAACAATCTAAAAAATTTTGAAAATAAAAATCCACTTTATAACCAAGATTTTATGAATCTATTGAAATGCAAGCAATCATATCTACTATTTTTTCCAAAACTGTATATTCGTTTAGCTATTCTTGTAACACATATTTTTCTAATGGACCTTCAAGTGTCATTTTAAACCCAATTCAAACGCCATAAAATATGAATAATGTGCGTAAGTAAATTGTTTTATTTTATATGATTTTTATTACAACAAGCGACAGCAAAAAAATTGAGTCGATTTACCTCTAACTTCCATGTCACATGCCAGGTGAAAGTGAACAAAAAAGTAACGACAACATTAAGGACAACAACAATAACAACACGATCTACAGGAACAAAAAAAAAACAGAGAATGCCATTTATGAAAATGATTTTCTTTCGTTGCGATTCATTTCACATTTTATATTTAAACATTCCGACGACCTTATACAATGAATTTTTTGTACAATTCAGTTGTGATTTTTGTTCACTAAATACATTGAAATGTTTATGGAAATGGATACAGAGTTACATACACACAAACGTGGGTAGTATGTTAAGGATCAACATGCCATGTGTCCTGTAACGCAGAAAAACAGGCAGTAAATAAAGTAAGTCTAATCAAATTAGATTTTATTTGATGTAATAACAAAATTTATTGGAAACAAATTGAGGAAGTTTGGAAATTTATTACCAAAAAAGACCGTAAACTAAATAATGTGAAACAAGTTATAAAAATAAATATGTATAGTTGGTCAAGGCAGACACTGAAGTGTCCTATATAATACCAAATGAAAAATATATTCGTAAATGGAATGTTCGCATTGGTTAAACATAATAAATATTGTATAAAAAAATATTATATTTTGAAATTTCATCGATTTCGTGGAAAATTATTTATCGGTATTTTTATTCGCTGAATACGAATCTGACATTGTGTAGCGAATGTCCGCTAATGTGACCTGTTCGTTAAAGTGGACCTTTCGTTTGATTTCGTATTGTAGCACGAAAATATCAAAACTTTCAGCTGTCATCAAGTTTGATTCCCGCTATCAATATTTTATTTAATGAATTTTCCAGTAAAATTTTTGCACGCGGTAAGAATTTTATTCACAGATTCGGATTCAACGGACCTTTAGAAAAGTATATTTTAGTCTTAGGATGTTGACATCTCTAAAATTTTGTACGCATGTGTAGCAGAACTTTTAAATTTGGCTACAGATTTTTTTAAAATAGGTTTTGCTGATATCGGATATATAGTGCTTTCCAACCCTATACTCCGTATTATGCTATAATTTCGCTAAAATCTTTGGGTTTGGACTCTCCGGAAGTGCCCAAAGGCAGGTCCATATTTATTACTGGAAGTATAGGTGGTTCTTAAGGTCCCGGTTTGCTCTATTCGCTTAGTTTCCGATATATAGAATATTGTATGAATTATTAATAATGGAGGCAAGTTTCAAGAATTCGATTTTTTGGTGGTAGGAGGGAAAGCGGGTATGCATGTAAACTTTTTCTTTCTAATTTAATGACCCCTAATAAGAATCTGAAGTCAAAATAGAAATATATACGCAAACAAAACGTCGGTAGTGAAAGGGTTGATTCTAATTTACCTCCGGTAACACACCTCGACAACATTTCTTGGTTTGAATGCCGATATGTGATTTATATACTCTTTAATGATCACAATTTAAACACAGAATGAAGTAGATGTCGCGACTATGGAAGATTTTTGTATCTGTTTTTCATACGAGTACATAAAACATAATTGTGGGTTAAAATAACTTAAGTTTTGTGTTGTCACTGGCTAGTGAAAATAATTGTCTATTAATTAAATTAAAGACAAAATAAAGTGTTTTAATTTAATAAAGCTTAAATGTGTATTTGCAAACTAAATGATTATTAATGTAGTGAGGTCAAATTGGCAATTTAAAACTGCAAACAAATATACGTACAGATAAGTAGACTAAAGCGAAAGTCAAGGACACGCATCTTAGTGAAAAGAAAGGGTTGTTTATGTCATATTTTGTTATTTTTTCTTTTCGTTTTTAGAATTTTCTACACTCTCACAACCCCCCATCCGGTTGCACCAACCGAATGCAGTTGTGACAACCGATTTTACGATGTTGCAGTAACCGAATCAATTCAGTTAGATGAAATTCCGTTGAGATAACCGAATTTGTTATATGAGTGTAAAGCTTCCTTTAGACGACTATGGATTTAAGTAGTTGAAAGATAATTTTGTTGTTTATGTTCTATATAATTATTTCTATATATTTTCAGATATTACATTAATGCATGTCTTCAATGTGTGAGTATGAACATATTTATATTTTGCAACTTGTAAATTGTAAATTATTTTTAAAAGAATCACAAATAAACGCTTAGGGTGTTCAGCAATTAAATTAACTAGAGTATAATTTTTAATCAACTAAGTGTCAGCAAAACTTTCGCTGAATCTACTAATTTTGTTGCTAATAGACAGCTCGCTGATTTTTTGAAAAAGATTTTTCTGACATTAGCAATTTTTTTGCAAGCATCCTCCTCACTAAAATTTTACTGACTTTACTAACTTTTTTTTGGGTGTACCATCGTAATATAAATGCTTAAGCTGTTCGCGTTTTTAATCGCGGTTTTCTCAAATTTGTGAGGTGATGGAAAAATAAAAAATAAAAAGCTTCAAGATTTAAAGCTGTTGGCTAAACTTGTAAGAAAACACAAAAATAGCTCATGTTGTTCGGGTAATCAATTTACATCCTCGAATTTTCTGTGGATGGTTGAAATATCATTGAGTTTTATCCCTATAGGGAATGGGACCGGTTCTGCGTGTGAAACAGGATCGGTCCCTTCATGCCAAAAACCGGTTCTCTGCTAAACCCTACCCTATGTAAACAACTGGCAACTTTAACATTGGCTTGTCATAGGAGGGGGTCATTTGTCCAGCTTTAAACCACATAATGGCGTGCCACAGGACTAACCAAAGATGGGCATACCACAAGACTGTCGCAAAAGGGCCATGTCGTATAAAATGAACGAAAACTAAACAGCTTAAAATGGGTAAAATTCTAGTCAAATGGCTTTTTCTTGTTAATAAGCATTCTGGTTAAGTGGTTTGTCCTCCCTTTACCAGTCACAGGATTGGTAATTTTAGGACAATTGACACTGCTTAACCCACTTCAGTATTAAATTATACCAGTCCTGTGATAAGTCCTTCTTTAACCAGTCACTTTAAGGTCAATTGACGCCACATTCCCCATAGGGTAGTTAATAGCAAATGAAATTTCACTTGAAGGAAGAACGACTTACAAGAAAGGACGACAAAATTGACTAAAATTGTCATTTGGTTTTTACTGTTCAAAAATTAACCACAATTATAGTAAAAACTAGCCACGTATGCAGTAAAAAAAAACAAACATTATTTGTTTTTTTTTTTAATAAAAAAAATTACTATATAAAATAAATGTAAAATGAATGTAAAATCATAAAACAGTAATTTGATGTGGTTTGTTTTTTTAAATGAACTACAATTGTAGTTAAAACTGGAATTTCTTCGACAAATGACTGTTTTGTCTGAAGGACAAGAATTTTTTTATTGTTTTTAAAAACATATAAGACATTCACGGTTCATTAAACAAATCTTGGAGATCATCATAAAATAATAATATGAAAAACATAAATGAAGTAAATTTTTTGTCGTGATTCCGTGCTCGTCGTGAACTTGTCAGAGCCGATATCTCGGAGAATAGAAGAGATAGCTAAACAATTCAAAAAGCATTTTTTGGAAAAAAGTATAATTGCAAGATTCTTATAAATTCGCTGTAAAATAAAGGCAATATGTATGGAAAAATTTACTTTGTTGCGTTCATAGCGAAAATACCATGAATATAGCGAAATACCGGGGTTTAAAAATTTATGTTAAGATACCTAAACAAGATATGACAGAGGTTAAAAATTATTTTGAAGCCGATTAGGAGGACTTTCAGACTATATAAAACATATTTTATGAAAAAAGCTAAATTTGCGCTGTTATAACATCTCGAAAATTCGGAAAACATGGTTTCTTCAAACTTTATGCTAAGATATCACGAAAACCCTTATGTGAATTATAGTATATTCTAGTCCCTGGGTTTCGACTTTTTTTTAAATTTTGTCGGCATGTTTTATTGATACATTAAAAAAATGTGAAAACTAAACAAGAATAGTCTGATTGATGAAATGTATGTATAATTGAAAGTAGTTTTCACCCTTTAGAAGGATTTTATTTTGGAAAAATTTATAAAAACCACAAATTGTAGGATTAAATGTTTTTAAGGACATTTTTGATCTTGAGAAATTACAATCTAAATTGGGTCAAGGTTAAAATAACAACAAAGTTAGTGCATAATATTTAAAAAATAAAGCAACATTTTCACAAAAAATTAAAAATGGCACGACAATTCCAAAAATTGCTTAAAATAACAGTTGATTTAAAGTTTTTTGTATAATATTTTCAATTAAAAAACAAATAATAAAAAAAAAATAAAAAATACAGTTAAAAAGCTAAATTGTTATTGTTGTAAATAAGAATGAACTTAAAGGTTTAAAATTTCGTTGCTTTAAAAGAAAATATTCCGAAATTTATTTTTTACATTCAACTAAATTAAAAAATGATTTTTATTGAAACAATCCAGGCAAAGAGCTGGATTATCCACACAGCCATGGCTAGCCATTGCAAAATGTTGTAACCATTTTAGTTTTTTTTATTGCTTCTTTTCGGCCGTCAGTCTGTTTTATTTTAGTGTAACATCCGCTACACCGTTATCTGATAATCCTATTTCTGTTATATCTGACATCATAAATTTGTAAAGAATGAGTTTTAGAGCTGGAGGATCCTGATGTATGATCTGTTGCTTCACATAGAAACTCGCAAATACTTCTTCTAAAATCAGCTATTATTGTATTGGGCTTGTATTGTTTATATATTACCAAACGCTTTACAACTGCAGTGCTCAAAAGGAACTCGAAAGATATCTTGTGGTACCATCGAATAGTTTTACGTTAAGGAGAGAAATAACTAGCCATTTGGTCTGATAAATCGATTCCTTGTTTTGATGAATTGTAATCAATAACCATTTGAAGCTTCTTGATCTCCTCATTGTTCCTATTCTTTTTCCCAGTGGAAACTACATTCAAATCATGTCTGGTACTTAGCATGAGTACTTCTCTCTTATCTCTCCATTTTATTACTACACACCCATATCCGATAATATCACCATTCTTTAGTTTTGCTCCAGTAACATCTTTAGGGTTTCCAACTGTGTTCTTTCTTAGGGTTCCAAATAAATGTGTTCTGCGAACCAACAATGCATTCGCTAAAGAAATAGATGTATAAAAGTTATCCGTGACCATTGATCTTACCTTATCAAGATAAGGCTCAGCAAGATCCAAGACGATTTGCGTACTATGAGAGACACCAGGCGTTGGTTTTCCTCTTCTTGCAGAATCATCTGTTTTACCACAATATACGGAACTGGTACCAAGTGGGTCACAAAGTTTGTATAATTTGACTCCATACTTATGTGATTATATTGCCGGAATTGAAGTCTACCGCGCCACGGAATCATACTTTCATCCACCGCCAACATTTCAGCAGGTTTTCTGGCTGCAGTAAAGTTTCGTTCTAGTATTTCTAGTAATTGATTAACTTTATGCAAGCCCTTATTTCCCCCGGTTTCCTTAGAAAAATGAATAAATTTTAGCAATAACTGAAATCTGTTCCTTGACATAATTTTTGGGACAAAGTAATTTTTGTAAAAATTATCCTTCTTCCAATAGTGGATTGAAGGAAGCTTTACAATTCCCATATACAATACAAGTCCCAGAATTTTTTTTTATTTCGGAAACATTCGTCCGTAGACGCATCCCATAAAAGAATTAAAATCTATTTTATACTAGTACGAACTGCAAAATAAAATAAATATAAATAAAATAAAAATAATAATGTGTGACTCCCGGCGGTACACATGGCACCTGAATAAAATTATATTATCTGTGTGCCATGTGTACCGCTGAGTCAGCAAAAATTTTTGCTGAGTCAGCAAAATTTTAGTCAGGAGGCTGCTAGCAAAAAAATTGCTAATGTCAGCAAAATTGGTAGATTCAGCAAAAGTTTTGCTAACACTTAGTAGATTAGAAATAAAAAAGCCTTGCTAAAAATTAATAAATTTTTTGCTGAATTTTAGTAGACTAAAAAAAAACGCAAAAAAAAATTGTAAAAAAATTGTAATTTAGTTAATATATTTGCTGAAAATCATAAAACATATTTTTTAAAAATAATTTACAATAATTACGAAATATAAAAATTTTAATTTCCCACATTGACGACATGAATTAATTTAATATCTGAAAATATATAGAAATATAGAAATAAATATATATAACATAACAAAAATTTTCTTTCAACTACTTACATCAATGGTAGTCTAAATGATGCTTTCTTTCTTTTAAAGGACGCAACTGCCGAAGATAATTATAGAAACGAAAAAATAAACAAAAACGAAACGAAAAAAAACAACCCTTTTTTTGCAATAAGAAAAGGAACCATAAAAATCTACCTAATATGTGTGTCTTTGTCTTTCGCTTTACTCTGTCTACATGTCTGTATATGTTTGTTTGTTTGCAATTTGACCACACTAGATTATAAATCTATAAACATTTAGTTTAGAAATACATATTAAATTTAAATATCTTATTTTGTCTTTTATTTAATTAAAAGACAATTATTTTCACAAGCCGGTGACAACGCAAAATTTAAGTTGTTTTAATCCTCAGTTTGTTTTATGTATGAAAAACAGATACAAAAGTCTTCCATGGTTGATTTTTTTATATGTCTTATTAGAGTTGTACTTTTTAGTATCATTTTCCTCTTCTCTACTACATCTTGACATGCCGCGACATCTGCTTCATTCTGCGTATATCTTTCAATCTGGTTGTCGTCCACACTATTAATGTGCTTATCAGCACAATTTTTTTTAGCAAAATTAATTAGTAAAACATTAGTATATTAGTAAAGCATTAGTATAAAACAGTTAAGTGCTGAATAAGTATAACAAAAATTTTAGCTGAAAACACGATTTTAGCAAAAAAAATTTGCTAAAAAATAGTATACCTGATTTACAAGACGTTTTACTAACTTTTGTACTAACTTATTTTTTTGAGTGTATATATGGACTCTAGTTTCACGTATATAGTGACTTTTCCATGTGTTAAAACTACTGTTGCCACGATGTATTAAGTAATATTTTTGATAATAAAAAGTATTATTAATGGCATTTTTTACTTTTTAGAACAAAAGCATGTTTTTATTACATATTTTTACTTTTTGTTAGCAATTGAAATAAATTCTACTAAAGTTGATTCGACTGAACAAAAAAATAGGCTTTCAAATACGAATTTTTAATAAAACTGTGATTTAAGAGCATATTCATTAAATTTATAAGCATATTTTCTGTTTCAGGGCATTTTATGGTCATAAATTTTTAGAGCAGATTTCTGGTTTTTTAATAACTATCTAGAATATTCGAAATTGTTCTCTTGTTCTAGCAGAAAAACTCGGGAGTCTTGACTTAAGTTGGTTTTTTTTTAGACCTTAGTTAAAAATTGTTTAAGACTTTGAAAATTGCCATATTATTTTCGACTAAACGATCAGTGCCAAATTTGCCTAAACAAAAAATAAAATGTGGGTGCACAATTCCGAAAAAAAATTTCGGACCCCCCTCCCTAAAATATATTCATGGCTGTGGTCCTGCTTTCGGTAGATCCAACCGAATTGTGTTTTCGTAACAAAATATTTAAATGGAAACTTATGTGTATTATCGAGCTGGGTACGTGAGCAGTATTTTGCTTGAGTGGAAGCGAAAACTAATTTTACTCACGTGACCGTGAGTGAGTAGAAAAAAATTCTTTATGAGTGTGCATGAGAAAATTTTTTGGGTGAGTGTGCGTGAGTATTATTTACCCGATTGGCAACAAATTCAGCAGCTACCACTGATAATGTTTTCTGGGTATAGTTACAAACATTCGCACAAACTTAAATTACTCTGTACCACAAGGTGGTGCAGGTTATATAAATTGGGAAAATTCAACGAAACGAGTAAAGTGAAAAGTTACTCACTCAGACATTTTGCATCAAATTCTATACATACCTACACACATTCGAATGTGTCTGCGAGTCCCTTAGAAAAAAAAATCGTAAGGTGATCAAAGTTATGCGATAAAAAAAATCACCGAAGATTCTGTATGGAACAGGGTAGAAAATACTGTGTAAATAGTAGGAAAGTATGTATATATGTATAAGTTTATACATAATAAATGGTTGCCTCCATAAGACAGGTGGACATATTATTGTCTCGAAATGTATCGATGTTACCTTTATTGAGGTATCTTCAAGAAAATACAAGAAAGGTAAAAAAAGCAAAGCTAAACACACTATTTGCAAATTCAAATAAAAAAACGTATATAAGAAAAATGGTATTATATTTTAAATGGTCCCCCCGAGTAGATAGATATACACATACCCAAGAAAACCAGTAGAAGTCAGCCAACACATGCTGCGAATAACATCAAGGCCATTAAACTACAAAGCCCACAGTACGGTAACAAGACAAACAAAATCAACAAAAAATACAAAAAACAAAAAAACAGAGCAAATAAACAATTGAAAACGAAAATGAAAAGAACAAAATAAACACAACAAAAGACAATTTAATGGTAAAACTTACAAATCAATTTTCACCGGAAGTTTAGTAAGCAAACGAATGAACATTCAGTAGTCATTCAATCATTCAGTTAGACAACAACATTCAATAAACCACACCACAATTCTCTTTACACATAAAAGCACACATACCCAGTCAGAAGAAGGCAAACGGGTCATTGCTGGCAAGGCACTTTAACAGGCGGTACAAGTGCTGGCAATAAGTGCTTTCTCAAGCCCAAAATGATAACATCATTCGACAAAAGTTCCGTCTGTTGAAAAAGTGTCGGGCAAGCACTGAGGATACAAATTTTTCAACGTTGGCAAAATGTTGTTGAAACCAAGAAATAGGTGGTCTGAAATTAGATTAAATAAAATAAAATTTAAAAAAAGTTCCTTCATAATTTATTGTTTTTGGTCCAGCCGAGATTGGAACCTTGGACGCCAGATTGGCAACCGACGGCTATAATCACTAGGCTAACGAAACATATATTGGTTGATAGCTAGAAATGTAATAAATTATATGTTGGGAAAACAAAAAAAATGTTGATACAAAAAGAGCTTTTCCAGAAAACAAAAAAATCATTTTTATATACAAAAAAAAAATATATTTAAAAAATCACAAATAAAATGTATGCCTGAAACCGAGATCATACTCGGAACCTTCGGACTACAACCTTTTTTTAAACAAAACATCATCATTTTTATAAAATAAAAATGTGGTTAGACTTTTGAGAATTTGGGAATTTCTGACTGGATAGTACTGGCAATCCACTTTTTGCCAACGATGGCATAATGGTCTCAACCAAATATTTGCCAATATTTGTTATTTTTGTAGACCACTGAAATTATTGTTAAACAAATACTGGCAAAACGCTTTACGGAAACGATTGTAAATAAAGCGTCTTAAATAAGTGTTTTGCCAGTATTTACAATACCTAGGTTAACTTTACAATACCTAGGTTAACTAGTGAAATGCCAGTGCTTGATTTTTTGTACCACTTACAGTTTCTAACTGGGGTACATACATTAGGCTGCTTCTTATTTTTAAAACGTGGAATTTTAAACATCACAACTCTGTGTTAGATTAAAACTAATAAAAAAAATAATTAAAATTTTCAAAATTTTCGAAAAACAAAATTTATGGGTATCTACCAGACTTTGAAAATTTTCCCGATTTGCAAAAAGCACATATTTTCAAAAAAAAAAACATGTTTAATATTAAAAATTAAAAAAAAATATTACATTTTTTTTTTATATATAATCTTCAGGTTTAGTTTTTAGAAGAGTTTTAACCACACTAGGCCAAAAAAATATCTATATTTTTTATCAAAAATATTGAAATCCAAATCCGCCAAAATTAAATTGGTCCATATGCTTGAGGGATCCCTTCAGTTTTATGTATTTTTTAATTCTTATGATGTTGTTTACTTTTTTTCAGAGTACTTGGCGTTAAATACCCAGCAAAACCACACATTACCAAATAATGGGTAATGCAATGCATAGCCATAGCCATAGGACTCCACGCATTACATTACACCTTACTTCACTGATGAATTTTACAGGCGATGAGCCTAAAATCATTACCTGGTTACTTATACGGTTAAATGGTGGGAACAAGTAATGTGTCTGTAAATAGATTTTCATAAAGAAAATTTTTAAAAATATTTTTTATTCTTCTTAGTTTAAACGAGCTTAAGATCATTTATTTATTAATCATTTATTTCCAACATTTTGTCTCCACATAGGGTAATTTCTTCAGGGAACAAATATTACAATTGTAATATTTGTTCCCTGAAGAAGTCACCCAATGATGAGACGAAATATTGGAAATAAATAATTAATAAATAAATTATCTTAAGCTCGTTTGAACTAAGAAGTATAAAATAAAAGAAGATCAAAGAAAACTTAACATTTTTATGTAGTTGTTAACAATTAATCATGCGATCGATACATATAATATTTGATTGCTTAAAATTTAAATGAATTGTTGTGCTTCCTATTTTCGTTCGTGATATCAAAAATATACACCAACTATTGGTAATTGATTACTTTACTTTTCGAAATAATGCTGAAGGTAAGAAATATTCATTACAAAGTAATGTATTATGTAACCCATTATTTGTAGCTCATTACTTGTTGTTGCAAAATAATGTTACAGGTAAAGAGTACACATAACAATGTAATGCATTACTTTATCGCACCCATTACCAAATTTTTACTGGGGATAATATAACAAAAATTAATATTAATGTTAGTACGTTTTTTTAAAAACTATTTTTATGAAAAAATGTCCTTTTTGAAAATCGGGAAATTTTTTGAAAATTTTTAAAAAATTAGAAAATTTTTTTTAATGAATCTAATCTGGTTTGTCCTTTCTAACGCTGGTTTGTCCTTTCCAAAATTCGTAAATTTGTATTTTTAAGCAGCAGCCCTAACATGCATATAGCTAAGAGTGGACCGAAAATTGTTAACGTATTTAATTCAAATTTTAGACAAATTTCCAGGCAGAAAAAGATGAACGGACCACCGCTGTCAAGCATTTTGGAAGGCATTTTGTTGTGCTTCGCTAAATGCCTTCTTTTGAAGCAGTTAATAATGCATACAATGAAACATTAACGTTTTCTTCTACGAAGGCATGAATTTATTGCTTCTTAGCGCACATGAAAGTAGCGCTTTTCTCGTGCTTAAAAGAAACATATAAAGTGGGACATGGCGGACAAAACATACCTTCTGCATTTGCTTTTAAAACACTCGGTAATTAAATAATGCCTTCCAGAACTGTTTTTGCTGAGTAGCATCATTAGACAAAGTTCTGGCTGTTTCAAAAGTGTCGGAAAAGCACTGGGTAAGCAAAATTTCCAATGCTGGCAAAAATAGTTGGTAGTCTAAAAATTGATTTTCCATAATAAATTACAAGAAGTTCATTTATAAATTTTAGGGCTCTGCCGGAAACCCTGGCCGCCAGATTGGCAGCCGACAGCTCTACCCACTGACCTAACAAGACATATAATAATTGATAGCTTAAAATGTAGCCACTGAAATTATTGTTAACCAAATACTGCAAAAGACTTGTCGGAACACGCTGGTAAAGCATTTCAATTAAGTGTTCTGCCAGCAGGACCTTAGCCAACAGCCCTTTCCTTCCCTCCTTTTAAATGAAACAAAACAAGTGTAAACCAAAAAGGATTAAAAACAAAAAGCGTGTATTGTATATCTACCAATTGTAGAGCTTGCACATAACGATAATCTTTAACTTCGAGCTCATATATTAGTTCCCATTTAGTGGGATAAACTAGGTTATATGAATGTTTGATGTTTGCATGGGATTGTCACTTCTTTTAAAACTTGTTCTGATGATGGGAACCTTTAAATTCCCGAAATAGATCTATCAACACATTCCTGAAAGTGTCAATTAATAAATTTGAAAGCAAAAGCTCTATAGATTATTTCTTAGGACAATATTCTAATAAAGAAATATAGAGTATGGCCTCGAACTTGAATATTTTAATTTTCATTTTAACAGTTTCATAAAATTGTATAATGTTGGGAAGAACATTAAATTAATGAACTCTTCATGAAGGTCTTGGAATCACATTCGAATTAAGCCAATGAAACGCTTCATAATAACTATGAATCTTTTTCATAAAAGTCCAAAACCAAAAAAGGCTTCATTGACTTCGACTACCCATGTACACTTACAGTGTACACATTTTTAAATAAATATAAAAAAATATAATAATGAAATAAAATTTTATATTTTTGTTTAAATATCTTAATTCGTATATTGGTAGTTGAGAAAATAACACTATATGCACAAACTGTTCAGACGGCCCCTCCGAAAAAGTTCTCTAGTTTGTTTTATGACGATTCCCAAAAAATTGTGATTTAAAACTGTGGGCTACTGGCAAAATTTTCACAAAAAACATCCAATTTTCCACACTGTGACTGATATCATTTTTCAAATTCAAAAACTATATAACAAATGAACAACCTTAATGTACATAATCAAGAAAAACGTTTTTGGTGTTCGCACTTTTGGCTTAGAGTTTGGTCCAACAAAGCGTACTGGTGTATTAAAAATTATTAAAAAACAATTGTTCACAGAACTGCAAATTTAAAGGTTGAAACCTTCTGTAGCAATTACGAATTAATTTTTGTGTGGGCACTGATTTTTAACTGATAAACCAGAAAAATAGCAATATTAACATTTTCAAAATTAAATAAAGTCGACATTAATGAATTAAATTCACACACAGTTACACCTTTTGATGATGGGCTGTGTAACGGTAACACCAAATACTTTCTCATTTAAAACGATTAAACCGCATACATTGATACGGTTAATAAAACTTCACAGTCAACTTTGCACAAGACTTATTTTTAATGAAATAACAGTGCTAGTTACTTTAGTATTTAATGCTTTTAAATACTTAGTAAAACATTTATTTGCGTTTTAATCTTGGACACTTTCAAAAGTTATGGTAAACTTTGTAAAGTTTCTTTATCATTAAGAATATTAAACAACTTAAAAATCTAAAATATTTAAACTTTTAGCTCACTCTAATTTACCTACACATTGAACAATAGTCTACTACTGTGACAAGTGGAAGATTTAAAATTTGTTATGGCTTTTGCAATAAAAAACTTTGATGTCACAAAAAATATTGAACACCTCAGCAAATCGATACAAACTTTAAAAAGTTAAAAAATAAATCTCACGCAGTTAAGATTGGTATAGTAATACTATTTCATGGTTATATTTGGTTATGGTGTTGTCCCACACACACGCACTCACACATTAATATATACACACACACAAACACACGCGCACACATAAAACACGTGTATAAATAATTGACAACTGCCCTAATTTTACAGAGTAAAATGCTATTTTCAATTAACTAAAATTCGCATTAAATATAACCAGGGACCGTAATAATTATTCCTTTTTTCATAAAAGTCAGATGATAACAGTTTGTTTTTTGATTTTGATTTTTTCGAGCAAAATAAAAGTTATTTTTTGATTTTTATTTTTTCGGGCAAAAGTAAAAGTTATTTTTTGATTTATATTTTTTCGAGCAAAATAAAAGTTGTTTTTTGGTTTTTATTTTTTCGGGCAAAAGTAAAAGTTATTTTAAAAAGCAATGCATTTTCATAAGGATCAACATGGTATACTTGAAACAGTTTTCCGACATTTACTTTTAGTTGCTTTTTTTGTTTAAAATTTTGAAAATAATTGTTATTTTCGGTCCCTGAATATAACTAAAATTTTGTACAGTTAACAAATTTATATTTTCTGTTCTTATTTTATCAACATTAAGCAAAAAAATCTACTAAATTTAGCAGCTTTTTCTGCAAGTTCATTTGAACAAATTTTTAGTATATTTTCTTCTATTTTTACAGGTTTATTTCAATGATTGCAGTTTTATTTTTTTGGGCTTTTTCACCTTTGTTCCAAAGAAACTAAGCAGAAATTGATATTAAATTGAAGGCAAATTAAGATCTACCTCACCATTTACTACATTTATGTAAGAGGTATATATTTTCACAAATTCGGTAAGATGTGAATGAAGTCATCGGTAATATTCATATAATTCCCAAGGAAAAAATGGAAACCGACTTGACAAAGTAATTGTCTATTAATTAAATTAAAAATAAAATAAAATATTTAATGTAATCAACATTAAATGTGTATTTGTAAAACTACATATTTAAAGTGATTATAATGTAGTGTGGTCAAATTGCAAACAAATATACGTTCAGGTAGACGGATAATAGCTAAAGACAAAGACACGCATCTTATGAAATTTTTTATGTTGCCTTTTTCTTATTGCAAAATAAGGGTTGTATATTTAGACCACCATTGATGTAAGTAGTTGAAAGATAACTTTATGTTATATATACTTATTTCTATATATTTTCAGATATTAGATTAATTCATATCGTTAGTTATTTTTGAAAGAACCACAAAAAAAAATGTTTCGGCTTTAAAATTAACAAATATACAGTTTTTCTACAAATTTTTTGAGTTTTTCTTTCCGTCTACTAATATTCAGCAAAAATTTTATTAACTTATAACAATGATTTTTTAATTTTTAATCAACTAAGTGATAGCAAAACTTTTGCTAAATCTACTAATTTTGTTGCTAAAAATCAGATCGCCGATTTTCGGCAAAAGATTTTGCTGACATTAGTAAATTTTTTGCAAGCACCCCTCCTGACTAAAATTTTGCTGACTCAGCAAATTGTTTTGCTGACTTTACTAACTTTTCTTTTGAATGCACTATATGGTAATGATATGCTACACTAGGTATTTTTGCAATTATAGTCAAAAACAAGGTCAGTGTTAAGTTTAACGGCTTAAATGGGTGTCAAATCAATGTACAAATGTTTTGATACAATTTGTACTAAAGTACAATCAAGTGGCATAGTTGCTCAGAAAGAAAAAGAAATGTATATTTTTTATGAATAAAAGGCTTTTAAATGCATTTGAACTTTACAATGGCAAGTTGTGAAAATCAAAATTTGTATTACAACTATCTATTTTTGGCGATAAATACAATGCAAGTTCTTATAGGAGTTGAAAAACAAATGGAGGGGGAGCTGAACTGGGGTACGGCACATAAGGAATTCCTCTTGAATTTAATCTCTTTGTATATCTCGGGTTTGGCTCATTTCAATACTCAAGTTTTGCAAATACCTTTCAATATTTTTCAATTTAAAATTTTTTCTTATTTTTCACAACATTTTTTTTTTGCCAAAAAACAGTAGTGTTTAAAACAACTTCAGCGATAGACATAAAGTATACTTTATAGAAAAGTACACTGTAGAACTCCTAACACACAAAAAAATAAAAACCCATTTCAATTAAGAAAACCACCGATTCAATAACTTTAATTGCTTAACTACGCCAGCAACGAAATAGCTAATTCAATCAGAAATTTATAGATCTTTAATTGAATTATTTTTCAATTAAATAATAACTCATTTGATTAAAAGTGATCAATATCGTATACCTTAACAAAACCCAAAAAATTGTTGTTACCATCACAAATGTTTTTTTATAGACGTGTTGTTGCCATACCAAATTTTTCTTAACAGCTTGAATTTCATAACATTGAATTTAAACCGGTATGAAATTCTCATTTAGTTTGCAGATTATTTATACTTATGTGAACAAATTCACACAGAAATTAGTTTCTGTTCTTTCTATTAAAGCGTAGGGGTTATGGGAAATTTTTTTTTTGGATTTTTTCTTTGTAAAAATTAGCTCTTGTGTTGAAATCAGAGTATGTTTTTTTTGTTTGTAAAACAATTTTGAATTTATTTTTTTTCTGTTTAAAAAATTTTGAATTTTTATTTTAACGGAATTAAATTTTAAAAATTACATTATTAATTTTATGATAATGAGTTAGAATAAATAAATATTCAGATTTAAACAACTGAAACTAAATTATTTAACTTAACAAAGTAATGAACCTAATAAGAATTAATATCTAATCTAATTGATATGAATTTAAAATATTTATTACTAATACCACTAAACATAAATATTTATAAAAAAACAACTATATAAACATTACAAAAAACAACAACAACCTGCTGATGTTCGCTTTTGAGCGATAATATAAAAAATGCCAAGCAAGTTCCGAATTTGAGCAAATATTTAATTGATTCCAATTAGTTTTTAATTGAAATAATTTTTTCTGTGTAAAATATACTTCATTTTTGATTTTTGATCACGACCCATTGTTTTTAAATTTTAGTCTTTTGTTTCAGCATTAGAATTCAAACCTTTGACGACGAATGGTTGAGATATATCTCATTTTTAGTTTTTTGTATTTGCTACACTTTCTACCGATTTTTCCGAGTGTGATATGTATCGAAAAAGGATAGATATAGCTTTCAGATTATACCAACTACTTGGACCAAATTTGGTTTAGAACCGAATAGGCTGACTGCAAAAGTTAAAAAATAATGAATATTTTTTTCATATTTTTTGGTACTTATTTTCTCGAACGCTATTGGACATAAGCGATCAAACTTTGGTAGGACAAGGTCCATTCTTCAAGTTGCAAGAAACACTGAGATAATTTGAATTATTCATTGTATTTCTCAGAGGACACTGATACAGTATGGGACGCCAAAGGTAAAAAAAGAAGGTTTTTGTTAATCCAAATTTTTCTCTCCCTTTACAATTTTAAAATATCGCTTACAAAGCACATTTAGGACTACAGTCAAAACTCGATATATGACTGAAGCAATTTAAAAATTTTACATATTCATGATAAACAAGATAATGGAAATAAAATCTACACTTCTTTCGCTATTACTTGGGTAAAGTATTTGTTTACTAATATTGCCCGTTGACGACCTATGGATACATATATCAAATATATTTTTTCAAAGAAGGAATTCCAAAAAATATTTTTGACGAGACTTTTGTTTAGAAATGTTGGGTCAATTAACACTAATCCGCAGAAAAACTTGGAAATTTTCTTGCAGTTTATGTTCATTAATGAAAGGATGAATCATGTAACTGATCGTTAGTTGCATAAAAGGTTGTATCTACAAAATGTTAAATGGATAATGTTAACCGATCTACGTATTGGCCATAATTTTTTTTTTTTTTTTTTTTTTTTTTTTATTAATTAATAACCATATAATTACAATTATATACTATTACCCTAACCGAGCACTAGCTACTATGGCGTTCGGCGCGTTTGTAGCGAAAACAGACCAGTGCCTTTGGGGGAATCGAACCCACGACCCCCGCACAGATAAGCCAGCAACGCTACCAACTGGCCTACCGGGGCGCACTGGCCATAAATTTGAAATCTTGAATATCCTTGAGTTGAAAAATAACAAAAGATAAAGTACCATCTTGAATAAAAAAAGCAACAAAAATACCAGAAATAAGTGCAAGTACTTTAATATTGATGCTATTACATTTACAATTTCAACTTTTACTTAAATGCTCTTTCTTTTTATTTAAACTTTTTATGATACAATATCAGTATTCACTATGTTTTTCGACAAATGTGGTCCCGTCCTAAAATTTTTTTATATGCGAATACTTTTATTAAAAAACAAAATTTATAGCATTTTAAAATTTTATTTATTAAATGTACCATTCATAGACTACCGTACCACTACAAAGTATTTTTTTGCCTAAAAATATCGTGAATACCGCTAATAATAAATCTTGACTTCTGCTATTACCTTAAAGTATGTAACTTTATAGGGATTTGTTTTTTTTTTTGTTTCTTTTTCTTCTTTAAACTAAAAAGTCAAGTTATAGACTCTCAAGAGTGCAGTTAAATGTGAGTGTGTTGTGTGTGGTTTGAATACACATACAAACACACACAAACACTAATATTGGCTGCCCGCATATGTTGGCATTAAGCGCGTAAAATTGAATTGAATTTCTTTAAAACTTATGGGATCACATTAATTTAACAACTCCACTGGGTTCACTTAAGAATGACATCAGTGTTACGAGAATACCTTTTGTCAGTCTGTTTTTGGTGGCCTTTTAGAATGGCATCGATATAAGTTCAACATGTTTGTATGTGTTTTTTGTACATATATGCGTCATCACAATATAACCTTTATTCACATTTATTTATATAAATCGGAATATTCATCGATTCTTTTTTAAATCCCATCAATATTTTTATATCGATATTTAGTTTCCTAAATGATCATCAGTCACATAATTTACGCTAAACTAATTCTTTGAACGGATCATTGATGGAAGCATGACTAATGCATACAAAATACATATAATCGAAATCATTCCATATGAAATATTTGCAAGTACATAAGTATTTATTAGGGTATTCAATCGGTTAACCGTTACTCGATTAATCGATGAATTTCAATCAATCAATTGGTTCAAGTAACTGTTTTTTTTTTTATTTTAAGTAAATGCAAATTGTTTAATTAAAATGCCCAATTACGAATAACGAATAACTCAAACAATTTTGAAA